>BLSH010101080.1:755043-770373 GCA_018402905.1 Glandirana rugosa | reverse complement strand
ATGCTGGGTGGGTGAGCATGGATGGATGGATGGGTGAGCACGGCTGGGTGGGTGAGCATGGATGGATGCTGGGTGGGTGAGCATGGATGGATGGCTAGGTGAGTACGGTTGGGTGGGTGAGCATGGATGGATGGATGGGTGAGCATGGATGGATGGCTAGGTGAGTACGGTTGGGTGGGTGAGCATGGATGGATGGATGGGTGAGCATGGATGGATGGATGGATGGGTGAGCATGGATGGATGGGTGAGCATGGATGGATGGGTGAGCATGGCTGTGTGAGGATGGATGGATTGATGGATGGGTGGCTGAGCATGGATGGGCTAAGAATGGGGGGTGTGGATGGATGGGGTGGATGGCTGGGTGGGTGCTTGATGGATGGTGGGGGTTGCTGTCATTTAGCAGTGCTGTGGGCATTACACATTGCCCACAGCACTGCACAGGTCTTTCCTCCCCCTCTCTCCTCTCACACTGCACCGATCGGTGCGGAGAGGAGAGAGAAAAGCCGGCGGAAGCGCCGGCTTGTTGACATGTGATCGCGCCGTCCAATGACGCTCACAGCGGCCATTCACCGCGATCCGTGATCTGTCGGGTCCCCCGGACCCGACGGTCACGGATGTTCCCGTGTGCGCGCCCCAGCGATATTCTGGAGGACGTCCATGGACGTCCTGTTAGAATAACCCGACCGCGCTGTGGACGTCTTTTGTCTATAGCGCGGTCGGGAAGTGGTTAATGTTCATTTCCTTCAGCGTTACATTCAGTATGACTTTATAGAAGCTGCTATGCCAACATTCCGAATCCTAATCAAAGTCTAAGTCAGCTTCCCAGTCACTCGTTTAGGTAAGTTGCGAAGGAGATTCCGGTAAGATCCCATAAATGGTAGAGATTCTGCCTCTCTAGCCCATGGCCTGTGTGCACCATTTCTTATAAGGTGTGAAACTGGGGCCTTCACCAGTGTCCTGCCATAATGATCGTAATAAATGTGAGATTTGAAAGCAAACATCAGATGCTGACATTTTTAGGACATCTTGACAGTGTCTTAGGGCGAATGGTTTCCGATGTGTAAAAAAATGGTCTATTCTATAAAGAACCTTATTTATTCACCATCTAAAGGCCTTTGCGTCTCTGCCAGATGGGAAGGCCAGACTGTGGAAGGAGGAGGCAAGAGCCGTATTGTTCCTCGATCTGTCCCAACCTACAAAGGAGTTAGATAGTGTAGGGACTAGTATGGGGGGGTTATAGTTTTGCAGGTTGCCAAATGCTAGGTGTTTTTTTTTACCTTTACGCATTCTCTGAATTAAGATACAAAATGTGCCAGTACCTTTCTATGTCCTCATGCCCCCACACATTTACATGTGATCCTTTGTGACTGCAGACTCAAGACAATCTGTATCATTCATCGAACATCCTGGTTGTAGAGGAGGGCAGCCAGAATGATAGGTTCCTGCTGCTGTCAGTAAAATTGCTGGGAGGAGGAAGGAAGAGCAGAGGCATTGCTAAATGGGCTCTGTGTATGTCTGCGGACCTCAGTTCAGGCCGTGGAGGGTGTGTTCTTTGTAATCCATCAGGAATAAAGTAGGCAGGGCTGTCACTATGTGCTTGGAGCTAAACTCACTGGGTTGTCATATCAAAGGTAGTATATATTTCTGGCACATTGATCATTATATTTCTGTATTCTAAAAAGTCATACACCCCCACAGATCAAAAAAGCACCTTCATCCCAGAAAGATACATTTTTGAATAAGAAAGATAATGGGATTTTAATGGTGCCACAAATACAAAACAAATCCATAACAAGTCCCTATGCAGCGCTAAAAAAGTCGTTAGGTGGACAGCAGGAGGAAGAATCCCAGCACAAACTCACAGTGTGAATTGAAAACACACCACACCAACGTGCCCACCAAGTCTCCTTACCAGGTTGCAACAGAAAGCAGGCATATAATCAATTCCTCCGTCAATCCCGGCTCAGAGTTCTTCTCTCCAGCACATCATATTGGATCACCCACATGAAGCAACCACGGTAGGTCACTCGAGCACTCCTCCCAATATATCACCATATTAAATAAGGAATAAGAAGGAAGCCAATAGTGTAGCCCGCCAGTGTCCAAAAAAATGTATTAAAAAACTACTTACAAAGCAGCGATGTAAACAAGCTTGATCGTTGAAAATTCAAATTCCATGGTTCCTGGGCATGCTCACGGTGTGACGCGATGCCGCCTGCCGGGTTTCATCCAATGGGGTGTCATCAGAGGCGTGGCCATCAGTCCTGAGCACACTATTAAATACCCAGAAACCAGAACTGGCACTTGGAACACATGGTGTCACTGCCGCTGCGCTCCAAAGTATAGATATGGATATTGATAAACTGTAGGAATATTAAATAACATTAAAAAAATATATAGTTTAGAATCGATAATAACTCAAATAGAGGATCGCTCCATCTAGTGGTCAATTAGCTAACTGTATATAGTTGCAATATAAAAATCATGACAAGTAAAAACCAAAACGAACGAACATGGACTGGGACAATTCACCCATTATTGATGAAACAATTAATGTCCCAGTCCATGTTCAACCCAAAAGGAGCATAGCTCTTAAGGTCAAAGATCCAGCAGGTTTCCATTCATGAAATTTCCCTTCTTACGAAACTCCCCCTCCTATGTGGGGTGAGTCGGTCAATAGCCACGAATGTAGTGCCCGCAGGATCTCTGTTGTGATGCTCCAAGTAATGTAAAGCCATTTTTAATATTGGCCACAGGCTCACTTACCCTCATGTATTCATGTACAAATACAAATACAAAACACTTGGATATAAAAATATACAGTATTTTTTATTCATGTCAAAAAAGGTTAAAAGTGCATCAGGTCAGCAAAATGCTCTCCTTATTTCATAAAAGACGTTTGATACATAGACAACATACGCATACATGGACCAAATATCAGTCACACTGCTTGTAGCTCGACATGTTTCGTGCAATGTTTTGAGCAATTTTTTAGACAAGAATTTGGATTGGTATGTATGTGTGGGTATGGGTACATATGCACATTTTTATATGTGTATGTGTACATACATACCTACATACACTATATCAAGTGACATTTATGTGATATCTGTACAGAATAATTGCCATTCTTTATCACTATATTGATTGGATTTGTTTCTTTATAGTTACACATGCTTTACTAAGCTCCTGAAGAAGCAGACAAAGCAAAACATGTGAGCTATAAGCAGTGTGACAGATATTTGGTCCATGTATGCATATGTTGTATATGTAGCAAAAGTCTTTAATGAAATAAGGACAGTATTTTGCTGACTTGATGGACTTTTAATCTTTTTTGACATTAATGAAAAATATATTTTTACATCCAAGTCTTTTGTATTTGTGGCACCATTACAACCCCCTTATCTTTCTTATTCAAAAATTATATTTCTGTACTTGCAGTGTGTTTTAAAGGGGTAAAAAAAAAACAAAGAAATGTGCATACATTACAGAAATGTTTTTAATGTGCGTGGGTGTGTGTATATGTGTATATATATATATATATATATATATATATATATATATATATATATACACTCTGAGCAAAATTATAAACGCAACACTTTTGTGTTTGCCCCCATTTATCATGAGCTGAACTCAAAGATCTACGACTTTTTCTATGTACACAAAAGGCATATTTCTGTCAAATATTGTTCACACATCTGTCTAAATCTGTGTTAGTGTTCTCCTTTGCAGAGATAAGCTATCCACCTCACAGGTGTGGCATATCAAGATGCTGATTAGACAGCATGATTATTGCACAGGTGTGCCTTAGACTGGATACAATAAAAGGTCACTCTAAAATGTGCAGTTTTACTATATTGGGGGAGTCCGGGGGACTGAAAACAGTCAGTATTTGATGTGACCACCATTTGCCTCACGCAGTGCAGCACATCTCCCCTCGCAGAGTTGATCAGGTTGTTGATTGTGACCTGTGGAATGTTGGTCCATTCCTCTTCAATGGCTGTGCAAAGTTGCTGGATATTGGCCGGAACTGGAACACGCTGTCGTATACACAGATCCAGAGCATCCCAAGCATGCTAAGTGGGTGACATGTCCGGTGAGTATGCTAGCCATGCAAGAACTGGGATGTTTTCAGCTTCCAGGAATTGTGTACAGATCCTTGCAACATGGGGCTGTGCATTAGCATGCTGCAACAGGAGGTGATGGTCGTGGATGAATGGCACAACAATGGGCCTTAGGATTTTGTCACGGTATCTCTGTGCATTCAAAATGTCATCAATAAAATGCACCTGTGTTCGTTGTCCATAGCATACGCCTGCCCATACCATAACCCCACCGCCACCATGGGCCACTCGATCCACAATGTTAACATCAGCAAACAGCTTGCCCACACAATGCCATACACACTGTCTGCCATCTGCCCTGTACAGTGAAAACCAGGATTCATCTGTGAAGAGAACACCTCTCCAAAGTGCCAGACGCCATCGAATGTGAGCATTTGCCCACTCAAGCTGGTTACGACGATGAACTGCAGTCAGGTCGAGACCCAGGTGAGGACGACAAGCATGCAGATCAGCTTCCCTGAGACGGTTTCTGACAGTTTGTGCAGAAATTCTTTGGTTATGCAAACCGATTGTTGCAGCAGCTGTCCGGGTGGCTGGTATCAGACAAGCTTGGAGGTGAAGATGCTGGATGTGGAGGTCCTGGGCTGGTGTGGTTACACGTGGTCTGTGGTTGTGAGGACGGTTGGGTGTAATGCCACATTCTCTGAAATGCCTTTGGAGATGGCTTATGGTAGAGAAATGAACATTCAATTCAAGGGAAACAGCTCTGGTGGACATTCCTGCAGTCAGCATGCCAACTGCACGCTCCATCAAAACTTGCAACATTTGTGGCATTTTGCTGTGTGATAAAATTGCACATTTTAGAGTGGCCTTTTATTGTGACCAGCCTAAGGCACACCTGCGCAATAATCATGCTCTCTAATCAGCATCTTGATATGCCACAGCTGTGAGGTGGATGGATTATCTCTGCAAAGGAGAACTCTAACACAGATTTAGACAGATTTGTGAACTATATTTGAGATAAATATGCTTTTTGTGTACATAGAAAAAGTTGAAGATCTTTGAGTTCAGCTCATGATAAATAGGGGCAAACACAAAAGTGTTGCGTTTATAATTTTGCTCAGTGCGTATATATATATTTTGTTTGACATACACTTTTAGCATCCTGCTCTCTTCAGCTCCTGTTAATGAAAGTCCTGGATTCCCTGTACAATATCAGTCACATTCCTGATGAAAGAATCCTATGGGTCTTGGCTGTTACATCAGGTTCCAAGTCATCATGTATTATTTCTGTCTATATAATTATGTACAACAGGGACCATATTTTTGTATTGGACGTACCCCTCAATAGATCAAATTGTTTTCACCTCCCCCGTCAAGGTAAAGGCTGGTGTGGCCATTCAATATCTCTCTGCCACTCCCTTGACCTTGGCATTTAAAGTCATATGATCATGGATGAGAAAGCCATAACATTTTACTGGCATGCTTTCATGTCGAAGTATAATTTTTGGCATAATAGGGAATAGAAACTTTTGTCATCTCTCGGTACAAAAGGACGTCTTTTGATATTTCAGAAATCCTTGTGAGTTTTGTACTCAAAGGAGTGTGACGTACTTACAAGGCAGCAAAAAATTCTGCTGTGTATTTCAGATCTATTAACCAAAGATATCCATGACTCACTTTGGTAAAAGTAAGAATGGCATATTTTATTTGTATAGCTGTTGATATTTCTTTGATTAAGCTACTGCTTCTCAAAAACTGAACTGTTTAGCTTATCAGCAACCATGTATGGTCACAGAAGGTAATTTATCCTCTTGTTGCCCATGTAATGCATATGTGTGGTAGCAAAGAGGGTGGACTTTAATGCCCACATGTTGTACATTTACATCTATGATTGTGCTGAGAGCGCGCTCACTGCGTTCTCCCAGCACAGAGGGCATGCTGTCAAAAACTGTTCCAAGTCTCTAGTAATGGGGTGGGACTGGCTCTTGATTTTTCAACTAGTTTCTGTAATTGGACGTCTTCAGAAGCTTGAGACAAAACTAGCTAAGGCGGTGTTCCCTAGCCGGTACTTCACTTTCGGTGACACATCCCAACCCTGAGCACAAGTTGGCATCCAGCCACGGGATGGCAGCCGTCATCTCAACCAAAAGCACTTGGTGGTGCATGGCATTGGAAGGAATCGCATCCCGGTACATGTGAGTGGTCAAGATATACAGTAGGTCCAACCAAAAAAACCACAGTGAGCCCTATCTAGTAAGAGGAGGTGCATCTATTGTGGTGAGTGTAAATCCATGTGGGGTCACCTGGAGCACTTTAAGGTGGTCACATGTTTATCTGTTATTAAAGGCACAAGCACCTGTTCACCTACCTTTTGTTTTTTTAAGCAACTGTTATTTGAATGGATCTCATTGATATGTTGGCCATTAGTTCTATTTTCTGGTGTTGTTCATTTATTCATGTACTTTTTGCACTTTTACATGTGGTAATCTTGATTCGCGTTTTTCGGCAACGCGGTCTTTATACACATTTATAGGGTTCACGAATGTGGAAATCAGACTCATTTTGAAGATTGCAGTAGCCATCATCACATTCATCTGTTTTTTTTTTTTTTTTTTTGCCTGTGGTGCAGAGTTTTGATTATTTGGTTATTTGTATTACAACACTGGCAATGAGGAAGAATTTTACTCATCTATACGCTTACACACCTTTACGATCCATCTTTATGCAAGTTTCTTATGGAACACTTAGGAGTATAAACATCAGTAAATTATTATCAAGTGCCAACTGGTGCAAATGGTTTAGACTGGGTCAATATAAAGTGCTGGTCAAACAAGAATCTATGTCTTGTTTTACTCTATATGCTAGTAGTCTCAATTACTAAAACTCATTTCCTTATAGACACTAATTTAGTCCCACTCGGGAGCTTGAATGATTCAATTAAATGGCGTTTTTCTAGTTCTCGACCCTGAATTATATATATTCAGATCTTTACAGCTTAACAGCTGTATGTTAAATAGCTTCCACGCATCCTTCACTGTTATTACAAGTCAAGAACCAAACAAATCCAGCAATGACCTTGCCAACCACAAAGACTTAAAGCTTCAGTGCCCAAATATTTTTTGTACATTATATATTTTTTGTGACAGATAGAACTGTCTTTTGGTGGTATGCAATAACCACTGGGTTTATTTAATTTTTTAATATATATAAAAAAAAAAAAAAAACGCTTTCCCTTTACATTCCATTGAATTAAAAATGCTAGCAGACTACAAGCAACCCCCAAATTACCCCTTTTTTGGAAAGTAGACACCTCAAGGCTACAATTTTTTTGGAAATGACTAAATGTCCTGTTAAGGTTAAAACATTATTTTGTTTTATTTTTTTTAACATTACATTTTATTGATTTTTCAAATAGAAAGGTACAAACAATACAATATACGTTCAAACAGATAAACACAGCCATAAGGAATGTCAGTACAGTGAACAATGTGAAACACATTGGTCAGAGAGGGGAGGTGCAGCACGTGTGGAGCATAGCAGAGCTTTTAGGGGACAGTTATCAGCTCTGTTTGGCTCATTGAGCCCAAAGTTTACACAATGTGAGAAAGATGAGAAGTTTTTCTTGTTTAGTAGTGGCCTAGAGTTTTTCATAAATGTAATGGGTTTTGATCATTTCAATTGTTTCTGAGTAGTGTTGAGCGAACCTGGATTGTAACGTTCGGGTCCGTACCGAACTTTGGGGTGTCCGGGACCCAGACCCGGACCCGAACACGGACATTTCAAAAAACGTTCGGGTTCTGGGTTCTGGTAGTTCATCACGCATGTGGAATAGCTGCAGGGCAGCCAATCAACAAGCGTTTCACTGGTTTGCCCTTAGAAGCCAGCACAGCCATGCCTACTAATGGCATGGCTGTGATTGGCCAGTGCATCATGTGACCCAGCCTCCTTATAAGCTGGAGTCACTTGATGCTGCAGTCACATGCTCTCTGAGACTCTGACTAGTATAGGGAGAGGAAGCTGCCAGCGTTTTTGTGAGGGACAGATTTCAGACATTTTAACATCTGATCCTGCATCCTGAGATTACAACTACTGTTGCTCTGAGGGACAGATTGCAGAAATTTGAGATTTCACATACTGCTGCTTTGAGTGACAGATTGCAGATCAAACCTTGCATAACACAACGATCGCTACGATCGTACACAACAATCAGATTGTGGGAGTAATTTGAGATTTCACATACTGCTGCTTTGAGTGACAGATTGCAGATCAAACTCTGCATTACACAACGATCTGACTGCACTAGGTAGAGGCTTCTGCTTAGAGGGACAGATTATTGTTCAAAAATAATCTCCTAGTTCTAAAGGGAGAGGTTCTAGCTGTTGCTGTAAGTGACACATTATTGTTCAAAAATCATCTCCTAGTTCTAAAGGGAGAGCTTCCAGCTGTTGTTTAGAGGGACAGATTATTGTTCAAAAATCATTGCCTACTCCTATAGGGCCAGGTTCCAGCTGTTGCTGTAAGTGACAGATTATTGTTCAAAAATCATCTCCTAGTTCTAAAGTGAGAGCTTCCAGCTGTTGGTGTGAGCGGTGCATTTCTTGCACCAAAATAAAAAGTCTGTCTACGTTAGTGTTTTAAAAAAAAAAAACAGGTATTACTTGGTATTAATAAATACTTACATAGGGCTACATAGTACATTTGCAGGCACAATGAGGAGAGCAAATAAGGGACGTGGTCATGGTGATGCTGGTGCTGCTGGTGTTGGTGGTGTTGGTGAACCTCCTGTTGGAAGGAGAGGACGTGGTCGAGGTGTGCCAGCTACACGCACAAGGGAAACACCTTCCTCAGGTAGCCAACAGAACCTTCACCGGTATATGGTAGGCCCGAATGCCCCTCAACGATTGGTGAGGCCAGAACAAGTACAGGCGATAGTAGATTGGGTGGCTGACAATGCCTCCAGTTCCTTCACATTGTCTCCCTCCCGGTCCTCTGATGAAAGCTCAGAGTTGGCACCTGAACCCCATGGCCAGCTGTCTTTCACCTCAGCCCCTTGTAAATTAGCCAAGCAGTCTGAGCCCCAAGTCCTGCAAGAGACTCTTATGCTTTTTGATGACTCTCCTGGTGTGCTTTCCATGGGCCATCCACATAGCACTGCCCCAGAAGTGGAAGACATTGAGTGCACCGATGCCCAACCACTTCTGTTGCAGGAGGAGGACATGGAAACACCAGCGCAGCACGTCTCTGATGATGACGAAACACAGGTACCAACTGCTGCAGCTTGCCTCAGTGTGCAGACTGACAAGGAGGGCAGTAGTGAAGGGTGGGTGGAAGATAATGTGGAGGATGATGAGGTCCTAGACCCCACATGGAATGAGGGTCATGTGAGTGACGTGTGCAGTTTGGAGGAAGAGGTGGTAGTTGCACAGAGGCACCAGCACAGCAAAAGAGGAAGCAGGTTGCAAAAGCGGAGCGAGCGTCCCCTAGACAGTATGCCTGCTACTACCCACCGCACCCAGGGACCTAGCACACCAAGGGCAGCTCAAAGGCATTCCCCCGCGTGGCAGTTCTTCAGACAATGTGCTGACGACAAGACACGAGTGGTTGCAAGCTGTGCAATGATAGCCTGAGCCGGGGCATAAATGTTCTCAACCTGAGCACAACTCCCATGACCAGGCATCTAATTCAAGGCACAAGCTGCATTGGAATAATTACCTCAAAATTCAAGAAAGGTCTCGGCCTCCTCCTGCTTCCTCTTCTGCTGCTACCTCGGCCTCTTCCTCCACCTCTACAGTGACAGTGTCACCTGCCACCCAGCAAACAGACGCTATGACAGCAATGCTACCATGTCCGCCACCATCCCCAAGCATTTCCACATGGTCCCATGGAAGCTTACAGCTGTCCATCTCCCAAACACTGGAGAGAAAGAGGAAGTACCCCCCTACCCACCTGTGATTCCTGGCCCTGAATGCCAGCATTTCAAAATTCCTGGCCTTTGAAATGCTGTCATTCCGTGTGGTGGACACGAACAGTTTCAAAAACCTGATGGCGGTGGCTGTCCCACAGTACGTGGTTCCCAGCCGCCACTACTTTTCCAGACGAGCCATCCCTTCCCTGCACAAACAAGTCGGGGACAAGATCAGGTGTGCACTGCGCAATGCCATCTGTGGCAAGGTCCACATAACCACTGATACATGGACCAGTAAGCACGGGCAGGGACGCTATATCTCGCTAACTGCACACTGGGCAAATGTGGTGGCGGGTGGGCCTGAGCCGGCTAGCCATTTGGCGCATGTCCTTCCACCACCGAGGATTGCAGGGCATTTCTCTTTGCCTGCTGTTGCCTCCTCCTCCTACTGCGCTTCCTCCTCCTCGACCATCTACTCATCCGCTCAGCGTAACACCTTCACCACCAACATCAGCACATCCAGGGGGAAACGACAGCAGGCTGTTTTAAAACTGATATGTTTGGGGAATAAACCCCACACTGCCCAGGAGCTGTGGACAGGCATTGAACAACAGACCAATGAGTGGTTGTTGCCACTGAGTCTCAAGCCTGGCCTGGTGGTGTGCGACAATGGCCGAAATCTCGTAGCGGCTCTGGGCCGAGCCGGTTTGACGCACATCCCTTGCCTGGTACATGTGCTGAATTTGGTGGTACAGAATTTTCTAAAAAACTACCCGGATATGTCAGAGCTGCTGCATAAAGTGTGGGCCGTCTGTGCACACTTTTGGCGTTCTCACCCTGCTGCTGCTCGCCTGTCTGCGCTTCAGTGGAACTTCGGCCTTCCCGCTCACCGCCTCATATGCAACGTGCCCACAAGGTGGAACTCCACCTTGCACATGCTGGTTAGACTGTGCGAGCAGCAGCAGACAATAGTGGAGTTTCAGCTGCAGCACGCACGGGTCAGTCGCTCTACGGAACAGCAACACCTCACCACCAACGAGTGGGCCTCCATGCGAGACCTGTGTAGCGTATTTCGGTGTTTTGAGTACTCCACCAACATGGCCAGTGCCGATGACGCTGTTCTCAGCGTTACTATCCCACTTCTATGTCTCCTTGAAAAAGCACTTCGGGCCATGATGGAAGAGGATGTGGCACAGGAGGTGGAGGAGGAGGAAGAGGGGTAATTTCCACGGTTATCAGGCCAGTCATTCGCAAGTGGCTCGGAGGGTGGGTTCCTGCACCAGCATAGGCCAGGTCAAAAATATTCAAGCCAGGGCACAGTTCTGGAGGACGAGGAAGATGAGGAGGAGGAGGAATTGCAGCAGGGTGGCACCCAACGCAGCTCGTGTGCATCACTGGAGCGTAGCAAGGGGGATACAGAGGACACAGATGATATACCTCCCACAGAGGACAGCTTGTCTTTGCCTCTGGGCAGCCTGGCATACATGGCCGACTACATACTGCTGTGCCTGCGCAACGACAGCCGAGTTGCCCACATTGTAACTTCTTCTGATTACTGGGTGGCCACCCTGCTGGATCCCCGTTACAAGGACAATGTGCCGTCCTTAATTCCCTCACTGGAGTGTGAGAGGAAGATGCGCGACTAAAAGCGCACACTGGTAGAGGCGCTGCTGAGGGCATTCCCAAATGACACCGGGGGCTCAGTGGAAGCACAAGGCGAAGGCAGAGGAGGAGGAGGAAGAGGCCACCAACACAGCTGTGCCACCGCCAGCACCTCAGAAGGCAGGGTTAGCATGGCCGAAATGTGGCAAAGCTTTGTCAGCAGCCCGCCACAACAAACAGCACCACCAGCCGATAGACAACGTCTTAGCAGGAGGCAGCACTTCAGCAACATGGTGCAAGAGTATGTGTGCACACGCCTACACGTACTGACTGATGGGTCTGCCCCATTCAACTTCTGGGTTTCCAAATTGGCCACATGGCCTGAGCTTGCCGTTTATGCCTTGGAGGTGCTGGCCTTCCCTGCAGCCAGTGTATTGTCTGAACGTGTGTTTAGCACGGCAGGGGGCGTTATCAGAGACAAGCGCAGCCGCCTGTCCACAGCCAACATGGACAAGCTAACCTTTATTAAAATGAACCAGGCATGGATCCCACAAGACTTGTCTGTACCTTGTGCAGAATAAACATTTAGACCGGACTCACACAGCCATTCGTATACTTGTTTTTTTGAATAGGCCTCAATATTTTGGGGGCTACCCCAATTATAAACAAACAAAAAAAAAAACAGTGTTGGCTACCTCCTCCTCCTCCTCGACCACCGCCACTTCCACCTACACTGCCACGGTCACGGCCTAGTCAACCTCTAGGCTCCTACTCCACATCCACCCCCCCTTCCCATTTTTTTTATTTGATTTTAATTTATTTTCCCTATCCCCATTTTTTTGTGGGGCACTTGCCCTACTCTTACCCCCATTTTACTTCCTTTTGCAGCCCTCTAGCACTTGCCAGGACTTTGTTACAGCCATTTTTGTGCCTAAAAGTTCGGGTCCCCATTGATTGCAATGGGGTTCGGGGTCCGGGATAAAGTTGGGGCAACGTTCGGTGCCGAACCCGGACTTTTTTCAAAGTTCGTTCGGAACCGCCGAACACGAACGTCCAGATGTTCGCTCAACTCTATTTCTGAGGGGTTAGGAGCAAGTTTTTTTTCTAGTGTCTGATAATGGTGGATCTACTACTCTTAGAATGTAAGCTCTAACGAGCAGGGCCCTCCGATTCCTGCTGTATTAAAGTGTATTGTATTTCTACTGTCTACCCTTAAATTGTAAAGCACTGCTTGAACTGTTGGCACTATATAAATCCTGTGTAATAATAATCTACTGGCTAGTAAGATATGGGTAATGATGATGTGAAATTGGGTTGGAAGGGTCTTTAGACCTTTGTTTAAGACCTGTCCATGAACATCGGGCTCCTGAAAAGTTAACTTAATAACTCTGTCTGCCAGTCAACTCAGAAAACTGAGGGCATCTAATGGCAGAAAGGAATTACTGCTTTTACATATCTGGAATTAAAGATTCTTTAAAAAAAAAAAAACCCTTTCTGAAATGAATAAAAAGGTGATTGCTGATCAATTGAATCATTCACCTGGAAAAATTATGCAGATTAGCTAGAAGGACACCTGATCATCACACTTTTTCAAGGTTGTTGATTCAGAAAGTATTGAATCCATTAAAGTAACATGATAGCCAGAAAACTACCAGGTTTAGAAGGAGAAGTCAACAACGGATGCCTACAGATACAGATTTCCTTTCCAAACGTAAAGAGTCACGCTATATATACCACAGCATATAAATATAATGTACCGATAGTTGTCAAAATTACACTGAAGTCCAATAAAATATACAGTCCAATAAAAATGATTGTGAAAAAATTAATCCAGTGAAAATACAACATAGGAATTGTGTAATGTGAATCATAAATAAAATAAAAAGCAGGCAAAATGAAAAATGAAGTGAAATCCTCTTCATGTGTGATCAGGATATCAAAACAAGTGTATGTAGTCACCATCCATCACCAACAGTGCAATCTTGCCTGATACACCACCTGTGTATAATAAAAATGCCGGCTTACTACCTGTATGGGACCTTCTATGATGGAAGGTCAACAACGCTTGTGGCCAGAGGCCTAACTAGAACCTTCAGGGTCCCGGTGCAAGAGCCAGGGCCCTTCCCTCTTCCCACTGATCCTGGGGCCCTTTACTACCCTCGCGGGTCCCTTTATTACAGTTCCACCGTATAAACGAATAGTTGTGTACCAACACTCCCATTCATTCAGAAATGGAAGTATAGTAAAAAAAAACAGTTTACTATGCTTCAGTTATGAATGAACCAATTGGTACCAATCACTGACTCTGTCCATTCAGAAACGCAAGAAGTCAGTAAATGACAAATTTACCAACCCGGTCCCATCTCTCCATCATGACACATCTTCTACAGCAGCTGCCAGGAGAGAAGAGAGGGGAAGACAGCAGCTCTGTGGGGGGGACCAGGAAAGCACACAGGGACCCTGGGAACAGCAGAAGACAACTAAACTGGATAAGAGGGGTGGTAGGGGCAGCATAGGGAGGAACCAATCTCCTCCATTAGGAGGAAAATGGAGGAGATTGGTTCCTCTAAATGCTGCCCCACCATCCCTCCTATGCAAGAGTAGAAGGGAGGCACACGGGCCCCCTGGAGCATGAGGCCTGATTGCAATCCCTGCAACCTCTGTAGTTACGCCCCTGCTTGTGGCTATACATCCAGCCAAGGCCTTTCTATGCTGATCTTGTAGGATTCCCTCAGGGCCACAGGTGCAGGTCATCCAGATATTGCTTCCATAATTTCATCCCAAAAAATACATAAAATGCTCCAAATAGTGTAAAATCTGAAGATGTATTTTATTAAAAGAGTAAAGGTTGCACTTACATCAATCCAATATAAAAACCCACGAATAGCAATCTCGCCAGCTGGCATAATGCAAACAGCCCACACTTCCATCAGCACATCGCTCTGCGTTTTTCGTCACAGAATGACGTTGTTCGGAGCACCCTGCCCTGCTACAGGGCAGCTGTTCTTTACAGAATCACGTATATATACATGATTCCACACTTCCACCTAGGGGACGTGCCGCTTCTGCTGTGATTAGTCACAGCAGCAGCCAATTAGCGGGTGACAGCCAATGGATGTCTGCCGGCACCCATTCATTGTCGGGAAAAGATGCTGGATGGAGCTCTGCCTACGTGAACAATACAGAGCTCCATCCTGACAGCAGGGATGTGATTAATTTAAGAGCACCTCACAAAGAACACAAAAACACTAGTTAGGCACACATTTAACCCTTTGATCGGAGGACGGAGATACGGGGGAAATAGGGCTAGTTTCCCAATTTACACACGGATTGATCACAAAAACACAAGAAACACTCCACGAGAATTTAATTAGTGTAGGGACGACAGTCCTACCTCGAGACATAACAAGTGCATCCGTCTCGAGGTAGGTCGTAGAAAAGGGCTGTTACTTACCCACGGCCGTCTGTAGGTAACCGACAGTGGGCGATTAACCGACGACGACACTGATTAGTGTCGTCTTCGCCGTGCAGGGGATCCACCTTCACACCTTAGTACATATATATGCACTAAGACATTTCTTGTCGACGGGACATCGTCCCGTCCCACGAGGCTTGTTGCAGTAAGACACTGCTTTTTGCGTCTCGCTACACGACTACCTTCACACCCGACAAACGTAATACGGTCGACCGCTCTAACGATAAGCACCCAAAAATATAACCTAACTACATTCACGTTGGAAATGAGAAAATTAT
>BLSH010101080.1:742763-755033 GCA_018402905.1 Glandirana rugosa | reverse complement strand
TACAATGAGAAATCTGGATGGTAAATGGTGGTAGCTGAAACTGGCTGGGTTTGGGTTAGTGTGTGTGTGGGGGTGGGGGGGGTTGTCAGGAAAAGCAAGAATAAGGGCCATGGGAAAATAAAAAGAAGAGAAAGGTTAAGGAAACTAGAGAGGAGTGGGAGAGTAGGGAAAATAAAATGAGAGAAGGGGTCCCAGGAAATCTCAATGGCTTAAAAATTAAATTGTTAGAAGAAGATGATCAAATCTAGAGGGCTGATATGCAGTGGTGGCTGGTGTTCCATTTTTTTTTGGGGGGGTGACAAACCCCCAGGTCCGTACTTATCCCATGCAGGTCGCAGGCGGCTTCCCCGGCTTCTCCTCCCAGCCTCTCTTCCCAACCAATCTGGTCTTAAGACCCGCTTCCTGTCCTGATTGGCCGGGAGGAGAAGCAGGAAGACAATGACGAATGTTGATTCGCTAATATCAGTGCTCTGCCCCCTGAGCCCAACCTTTTTGAAGACAATTAGAGCCTTGGGCTCTAATCCTGTGCTTCAAAAAAAAAAAACTTGTAGAAATCTATGCGTCCAGTGCCCCTCATGGAGATTAGGAGCTGGGACATGGAGATTAAGGGTGCGGCGCCCCTGCACCCCTTATGGACCGGCCGCCATTGGTGATATGCAATCCAGGGTCGGTAGTTTTAAACTCTTTCTGCCAAAACAAATGTGAATACGTTTACCTCTTTTTTGACCTTTGCACACTGAATGAAATCCACCAAAAATGAATTCTCTGTTTTTGGAGTGCAGCAGGATATGATCTCATGCAAGCTCATTGCAGGGATATGTTTCTGTGCAGTATCTACCAGATGGAGCTAAAAAGTTGCTTGGTTGTAAATTCAAATTCTGAAAGCCATGTCTATAATGGGGTGAGACCCCCCCTGGGTTCCAGATGGCAGTAAGACACATTAAGGATCGAACACCACTCTACTGCACCTGAAACTGAAAAATACATATTGCAATTTTTCAAATTCCATTACTTTTTTTTATGATTTTCCATTTTCTGCATGGTATAAAATAAAGAAATATCCACAACTTCAATTGCTATTGCATTATGAAATCCTATTACTTTTATGTACATACATAAAAACAAAACACGTGTCATAGGCATTGGTGTGTTGCAATGCTGTTCATTTTTAATGGCTCCTCAACACACCTCGCCATCTAAACCTATATTGCAGAACCTCTCAATAATGCACTACCCTGTGCTGTGGTGCGCTGCGTCACAAAAAAATGCATGATCCTTTTTTGGTACATTAGGCAGTCCAATAAAGTGAATGTGATGCATTAACGTAATACGTTAGTGTGCAGCATTGACACATGTGTGTTAATGCACTGCAACAGTGAGAATCCAGCCTTACAAGTCACAGCCACAGATCAGCTGGATGCCCAGAATTAAGGACCTGTTCACATTAGGGTTGCTACCTCATCCCTTCAAAACTGAACACATATTAATTACTCAGTTTCTGTGACTGATGAAGGTGGTAATTCAACTCACTTGGTGCCTTATCTGCATTAAATTAGCCTAGAACCTGTGTAATTCATATGTGTTCGGGTTTGAGGTGGGTGGCAACCCTAGTTCACATGAGCTTTGTCTGCTTTGTTCAGCAGGGGGTCCATCAGCAGATCCCCTTCTGAATTGGAGCTGAACGGAACCAATGTCAGTTTTTTCTTTACATCCCTGCCTGTTTGGTTTGTGTACACATTTGACAGCAGACAGGGGCAGATCTATGATGGCTGTATGCGCGGCCGGATGTAAATGGACTATCTGTTTACATCAGACTAGCTCTCATCAGTCAGGTTTAGGTCCTGAAAAGGATATAGTCCCACATTGAGCTTCCGATCAGGTCCATCTGTCAAAACTGACAGTTGGACCTTATTAGAAAGCCTGCATGAAACAGCCCTCAGTTGGTTTTGGAAGTTGAGTTGTGACAGGTGTACTTTAAGCCAACCGAAAGGAACTGACTGTGAAAGAAAGTAAAATTTATCAGCTTTGTTTCCTACAGAAAATACAATACATTTTATTAGGTGGAATAAGGACATGAAATATTTCTTTTAGTCGATACGCCTGTCATGCACAATAGACTGACTGGATGTATTGTTTTACATAGGTTAATTGCTATATACTGCTTCTATATTAATGCAGAAAAAGATACTGTATTCTCCTCCGTGGGTCATAAAAGCCAATATCCCCACAGATCGTGGATTTATCTGGACTGAAAATTATCTGAATATGCAAGTAAACCAGATGATTCCTGATAGTTTTTTAAAAAGACCCTGCCATTCAGGGAAAGAGGGGCTGCTGCGTGTCTGAAGTACAGGTGCTTAGACATACCTATACATACATGCAACAGCCTTCCAAGCCTTCTTGTCTAGGCTAAATCCCATGACATAATACTTTAATACTTCCCAAAAGTGCCAAAATGTGCCCACCCCTTTATACATCCTGTACATTTTTTATTGGCCAATGAGACTGCCCATCACAGTGATGGGCCATTATGAATTTGTGTGGATGGAATTTAGTGGCAAGATTCATGCACTATCCAGAAGAATGAATGTTTTGCTTGTCATAGCTGCCCTGCCTTCACTGTACCTCAAATGGGAGGTTACTAGGGCTGAGTAATGATCCGAGTATCGGAAAACAATCCAGGGAGTCCATAGCTTTATGGAACTTTTCTGATGTTTCATTGGCAATGGCAGCTGTTTCTTCTAAGTTGTAAATCACATCTATTTCGCGAAGCCATTCCTTCAGAGTGGGAGTATGTGGAGTTTTCTAGTATCTTGGGATAAGTAGTTTAGCCGCACTTAGAAGGTGTCTGGTTAAGGATCGTTTGTATCTTTTTAATGGACCAGAAGTGATGTGGAGTAGACAACATGACAGGGTTAATGTTATGTTGGTGTCCATGATGAGTTTGATTGTGGATTTCACAGTGTCTCAATAGGAAGTGATGGCAGGACATTCCCACCAGATATGGATCAGTGATCCCCTGGCATGGTTGCAACGCCAGCAGGTATGCGAGGTTGAGGGGTACCATTTTCGTAGCCTGGTAGGGGTCGCGTACCAGTAGGGTAATAGCTTGTAGGACATTTCTTGTGTCCTAATACTGATTGAACATTTATGGGCGAAAATGTTAGCCCTATTCCACTGATCGTCAGTGTATTTTGTTTGTAGGGATTGTTCCCAGTAAAGTCGGGCCTTGGAGGGTTCTGTGTCATTGGGGTCTGATAACCAACTATACAGTAAGGAAGTGATTTTGTCAGTAGGCTCCCCTGCTAGACAGATAGATTTGAATGGAGATAGGGGCCTATGGAGTTTGTTTTTGTCCAATGAAGAGAGAAAGTTGTGTATCTGTCTATAGGTCCAAAAAGGTAGGCGACCTTGCAGGTTCAGTTGTGCGGTGATAGCGTCCCATGATTACATTTTTTTGTCTTTTATGCAGTGTTTGGACAAAAGGGGGGGGTCATCTGCTCTTTGGGTGGTATATGTCCCTTAGCTAGACCTGGTGGAAAGTCAGGGTTTGAGGCGATGGGTATTAACAGACTTCAATAGTGTTCAATTTCATCTAATCAGGGAGACTATTCCACTGAGCCCATGGAAGGAATCTTAGTGGTAATGGTGAAAGGGCATTCTCTAAGGCCACCCATTCCTTGTTTTTGCCATGGCAGCTCCAATCTACTATCCGTGCCAGGTGGGTGGCATAGTAGTATAATTTAAAATTGATGTACTGGTATATATAAATTATATTATAAATTATATTAACTAACCCGTGCAGATGTGTAAAGTATTGCACTAGAGTGAGGTTAAACTCTCTGCAGCTGCTATGTACAAACAAAGGGAGAGTCTCCCAACTGCTATACAAGAGAAGAAAATAACACAGCGCTGGCAGCTCCCTTATAAACGAATATATGAACCTAAATACAAAATAAATAAAGTGCAACAAACAGGATGTATATACTAAATACACCAACATGATAGTGCAAAGTCAAATATTCACACAAGAGAAAAATAAAGCTCAAAAAATAATAAAATAAATTGAAATAAACTCAATTTGCCCGTTCATCAAAGTGCTGAAGTGCTCATCTGAAAAAAGGCTCACTTATGCTTAACAGTAGTTCCATCAGTAATTAGTGTCAAAATAGAGTGATAGTTCATAAAAGTCCAAACAAAAGTGCTTGGTGCTTTAATCCTAAGTAGACAGGTGCTTCCGTGATAAAAACCACTTCAAACATGCTCTGTGCCACTCTCCCCCACTCCTCTCCTACTCGTCAGAAACAGGTGACCCACAGCTTTTCAGTTTGGAGTCCAATAGGCTTTTTCTGGTGTTATTGGATGTTAGCAGGGTGTTGGTGCCTTTACGAGCGGAGTTCCCCTCAGGGCAAATAGAACCAGTTCCCTCGGAGTTAAAATAGGGCAGACATAGTGTGATACTGTATGACAAGCTTTTATTGCACAACAGTAGATAAAAACGTACAAGAAATCCAGATAAAACAAGCGGTGTGTCAGTATACAAAGTAGTGCCGTACTTCTTCCTGAATCCCCGCCGTGCATTCCACGGACACCAGAAGTGTACGTCACACGATCAACATGGATCGAAAATGCGTCAACACGTTTCACCCCACTCACAGGGCGTCATCAAGGAGATCATGATCGGTTGAGAAACCCTGGTATAGAGGTATCCATTCCATCAGCCGCAGATGAGCTTTTATGCTTACTCATCCATTCGGGTCTGCTGGGAGCTGTTGTCCATCGTGTATCTGTGAGATCTGGTAGAAAGAGAAATGCATCCCTAAGCTGTTGATCAGTACACATGCTTGTGACCTATGTGGGTCTGGTAAGCAGCCAATTATATTATCTTTGAGCACAGTGGTGTCTTCATACTATAGGGTTCACACACCTTGGGATCTGCATCTGTTCGATTTGGGACTAACAAGACAATTGGATATGTTTTCAATTCAGCTCATTTACTCTACTGGATTTTTATTGTTTTTCACAAAGACTTTTTGGAAACTGAGAGAGACTGCTGACATATATTCACTCTCTTGTTGAGTTTACTCCTTTTTAGTTTATATACATGTTGTGTTTGAATTGCATTGTTCCTATCTGATTATGCACATACAGTTTTAATACACACTTTGTTTATTCACATGTGTCACAGGTCAATGTAAACCGCACACTCAGTTTTAGGGCCAGTTCACACCATTGAAACGCAGTCCGGATGCGTTCCGCATGCTTTTCTGCATGTACGTTTTTGATGCGTTCCAGTGCGTGGCCCTTCATTTACCTGTTGTGTTCACATTAGGGCAACAATATTGTGCAATATATTTAAAATCACTGTGGGTTTTCCCACCTCTTACATGGTATCAGTGCACCTTTAAGCCTCGTACACCTGCGCAGATTGTTGGCCAAACCGAACGTCCAACTTTTGTCCAAATTGGCTGTTGGCGGTCGTGTCTAGTGTACTGACGGTAGTCAAGTAATCGGCCAACAAAGCCAAATGTAGTGACGTGTTACAAGCGTATAACCAGGAAGTTCAGGTGAATGTGATTTGTGAATTAGGAACACAGGTTTACACGACTGAGCACTTCCTGGATTCCGAGCATGCATGTTTGCACTTCCAACTTTTTGTTGGCCAACTTCTGTACACACGAGCCAACAGTCGGCCAGCGCCTTGTTGGCCAACAAAAGTTTTCTAGTCTTGTCAGCCAACTTCTGTTGGCCAACAATTGGAAATTGGCTGTTGGATCGTGTGTACTAATGGTCAGATTATCAGCCAACAGGCTGTTGGACAACCGTTGTTGGCCAATTGTTGTACCGTGTGTATGGGCCTTAACACTATCACTTTTCAGTCCTGGTATTCAGGTTTTTTTCAGGTGCAGCAGATTTAATTAATTGAATTGTCAGCGCTTCCCTTTACTCATACATACTTACGCAGCTGAGAACAGAGGGAATGTGATCACTTATAAAAAAGGAGTAAAAAGGTATTTATATATATATATATATTTTTTTTTAAATCTGTACACAAATGTTTTCCTTTCATTTCAGTTTCAAACTGAATTTGTTATTTTACAAGGTGATTGTTTACAATCACATTAACCACTTGCCGACCGCCAACCGCAGGTTGATGGCGACATGGTGGCTAGATATCGCAAACCGCCGTCATATGATGTGTCCGGGGGGGCCAGGAAGCGGGTAGGGCGGACTCGATCTCCGCCGGCTACCCGCAATGCCCCCCCCCGCAGTGAAAGAATGGAGATCGGTGCATGTAAACACCTCTATATGGAAGCCTTGATCACTCCCCTTCCCCTGCCAGTCAAACACTAATACAGTTAGAACACGCCCAGGGAACACAGTTAACCCTTAGAGCGCCCCCTGCAGGTTAACCCCTTTACTGCCAATGGCATTTACACAGTAATCAATGCATTTTTATAGCACTGATCGCTGTATAAATGACAATGGTCCCAAAAAAGTGTCAAAATGGTCCGTCATGTCCGCCGCAATATCGCAGTACCGCTAAAAATCGTAGATCACCGCCATTACTAGTAAAAAAAAAGAAAAAACCCCAGAAATGAATTCTCATCATCCGTAAACGCGGCAACTTTTACACAAACCAATCAATAAACGCCGATTGCGATTTTTTTTTTATCACAAATATGAGGAAGAATATAAATTGGCCAAAACCGTTGAAAAAAAATGTTTTTTTATATATATTTTTTTGGATTTGTATTTTAGCAAAAAGTAAGAAATTTGTGTTTTTTTTGCAAAATTGTCGCTCTTCTTTTGTTTATAGCGGCGATCAGAAATGATGCAGTGATAAAATACCACCAA
This sequence comes from Glandirana rugosa, assembly GCA_018402905.1. Classification (NCBI taxonomy): domain Eukaryota; kingdom Metazoa; phylum Chordata; class Amphibia; order Anura; family Ranidae; genus Glandirana; species Glandirana rugosa. Next base: position 748,175 of record BLSH010101080.1, on the reverse strand, counting down.
AAGAAAGCTGTATTTGTGGGGAAAAAAGGACGCAAATTTTGTTTGGGTACAACGTCGCACGACCGCGCAATTGTCAGTTAAAGCGACGCAGTGCCGAATCGCAAAAAGTGGTCTTGTCCTAAAGTGTGAAATCCTTCCGGGCTGAAATGGTTAAGCAAAGATACCTTCAGAGTTATAAAAGCTAAAAAATGCAGAGCATGCCAAAATGTGTAATGTAGATATAGTATCCACATAGTTGTAGAAAATGGATCTATAGGGTTCTTCTGTTTCTTATCCCAAAGAGATCAAAATGTCACCAAAGCCAAGGAAAGAGCTCCGCCTAATTCATTAGGCCAGTTATAAATAAACTCACCATACCTAGGCCCAGGAGAAAATAACCGCCATGGAAAACATGTAAACAAAACTACATGGTCTGACTGAAGGAAAAGATTCATTTATGAATAATAATTGTGAGATCCATTTTTTACAGGATCAGTTCACTCACAATTGATCTTTTTATTTCTTCAATATAGCTGTTTCCCAAAACTGTTACATTCAAGGCTTGCCGTGAATGTTAACTGTCATGGTTGTTTGTGCTCATGATCTTATGTGCAGCACCATCTCAACTGCAGACCAAAAAGTGGCTAAGGTGGCAGCTTCCTTGGCTGTAATGGCTAGAAGTGTTTAGTTCCACTTTAAAGGTTAAATTCCCCTTTTTAGGAAAATATCTTAGGTATGCAAGTAGCCCCAGTAGGTTAAAATACATGTGCATATTTGTTGAATGTTGTTTAACCACTTGCCGTCTGCCTCCTGTAGCTTTACTGCTACATGGTGGTTCAGCTGTGCAGAAGCACATAAATCTACGTGATTTGCATTTCTGGCTAGCGGGTGAATCCTGTCCTGGCTGTACTGTCATTCGCTACAGCACAAGCCAATCAGCAGGTCAAATGATTTAGTGCCAACACCCACTGATCAGCTGAGTGAATGACAAAAGAGAGCGATGTGTTGGTAAACAACACAGGGCTATCTACAGACAGCAACAAAGTGCCGTTTTTTTCTCCCTGCCTAGCAGGGAGTAAAAACTGGCAGATTGCTTAGTAAAACAGCACACAGGACACACATTAAACATTATTAAGCACACAGTTAACCCCTTGATTGCCCCTAAATGTTAACCCATTCCCAGCCAGTGTCATTAGTACAGTGTCAGTGTATATTACTAGCACTGATCACTGTATTGGTGTCTCTGGTGATGTTAGTGTCAGCCAGTCCCCCCCCCCCAGTGTCTGTTAGTGTCAGATTACACACCACACTATATCAATCCCATTATAAGTCACTGATCGCCATTATTACTGTTATATTATGTTTTATTAAATTGTATATTTTTATAGGATTTTTTTTATATCAGAAAGTAAACAATATAGGGTTTTTTTTCAAAATGTTTGGTCTTTTTCATTTATATAATAGAGATAAAAAACCCAATGGTGATCAAATACCACCAAAAGAAAGCTCTATTTGTGGGGGAAAAAAATCATATATATGTCGTTTGGGTACAGCGTGGCATGAACGCGCAATTGCCAGTGAAAGTAACGCAGTGCTGAATAGCAAAAAATGGTCTGGCCATAAAGGGGGTTAATAAAATGTATGTGTATACCTGTAGTCCATTACCACCTCCCCAGAAGCCAATCCAAAAACCTCCCAGTCAGTGCTGACTTGTCTTGGCCAAGTTACTGGACACTGAAGCTGTTAGAGGCTCACTCCCAGCATCACAGGAGTGAATGGTGTTCCTCATTCCAATCCCTGCCGCAAAGATGCGGCCTGGCTGCTGACATCATCCAGAGGGGAAGGAATTGCCTATGCACTGGTTCATTTGAATAATGAAAATAGCTTGCTCCTTTGATGCTGGGAGTGAGCCTCTAACGGCTGCAGTGTCCAGGAACTTGGCCAGGACAAGTCAACAGTGAGTAGGAGTTTTGGCCAGGCTTATGGGGACAGAGGTTGCCTACATGTATGCACTTACATTAAACCGCATTTCCCAAAAATGTATTTTTATCTACTGTCTACTTGTGCACTTAAGCTTTTTTCTTAAAAAGGTGAACTTAGCCTTTAATTGTAGGCCCCCATGCCTGTCATGGCCATTACAAGAGGTTCAGATCTCCTTTTGGATTTTTTATTTCTTTTATATTGTGGAAAAGGCAACAGAAGCCACTGTTATGCACAGAAGTGCATGGGAACGCTTAAAACCCAAAGCTGATCTGGTACAAAGGTATGAATTATGGCAGGTAGATCTTACTGGAACATAGAAGAAGTCATGGGCTGACAGAGCACACCAAACATTGAACTCTGTGTACTGCACCCAAATACCACTGCCAGTTAAAGTTAAAGGGTTTAAAGTTTGAACCTGTGTGTATCCATCCAAGCTTAGTCTAGTCTTATATGGGGAAAAATCAATTTCCCCTATGAGGCAATAATACCTGTAATGGACCTATATTTTTCATTGTTAGGCAATTACTCAACTTCTTGTAGCTGAGAATATGATCACATTGTATGAATACATAAACGGCCCATATAGTAAACTAGTTCTCCAACACCATCACAACAGACAAAGGAAGGCCATAGACGGTGCAGTAAAGAAATTTGCACCATTCCCCAATCAACACAGACAGTGCCAATGGGGGAATCCCTCCTGCCAAGACATTGTATTCTCCCGACGGGGAAGCCATCCCTGCCGGGAGAAGACAGTGATTATTGCTAGTGACGTTAGCAGCCACTAGCGATAGTCGCAAGTAAAATCTGGCAGGCTGGTTGTTCGATTGATAAACTTGGTACATTCAGCCTGTCCATTCATGGTTCAAATCTTGGCCTGTTCCTGCTGAACCAGCTGAGATTCAAACCATCTATGGCCAGCCAAAGGGGCACTCTTGCTGCCATAGGTGTGCGCAGGGTGGTTGCCAGGTGTGCCTGGGTGGTGCGATGCCGAGTTCCCCTACTGCCCGGGCTTACCCCTGTATTGCTCCCCAGTTCCCCAGTCCCTAGTGCTGCTGGCTTCCCTCTTCTCCTCCCCCCCCCCAGATGATGCGGGGGATGTTTCAGGATAGGGAGTGGGGGAAGGGGCTAATCAATATGTCATTTATCAGCCCCTTGCTTTTGTAAATGAACACAGTGAACGCACTCACAAACTGTGCTTACTATGATTCAGTTGGTGAATGAACAGGAAGCCGTTGAGCCCAGAGCACTTCCCATTCATTCACTGTCCGGTGCAGCTGAGGCTGCAGAGAAAGGCGTGCGTGTTTGAGCTTTGGGGTGCACACCCTAATGTAATAGGCTGCACCCCTATGCTTGCTGCCCAGAGAAAAAAGGGATTTAACATCTGTTTTGAAATGGTTCCTTACAGTAAGAGCTGCATAAAGGAACTCCAAAATATTAGTAAACTAACGGACTGGGTTTTCTCTAATTGAGCAAAATAAGGACTATTCATATTTATAGGAAATAACATATAATAACATTACAGTTTGTTAATCCAGGAAATTTCCAATTTGGCTTCAGGGATCAGGTTTTTTTTTTTTTAATTCTATTTATTAATTGTTGTCCTTTGGTATGAAGTTGGGTGCCTTTTTTTCAACTAGATTATATAAATAAAATGGGATGTGCACAGATACAGTATGACTGAAAGCATTAGATCTCGGCCTGCAAATTAATAAATATATAAAATAATTTTATGTAGTGGCGCTAGCAACTTTAATTTAAAACAACATCTTACTTTTACAACAGACAGGAGCTATCTTTGAAAAAAAAAAATCAGCTTGTTCTATAATGTAGAAGCATCCTTGGGGAAGACATTGTGATATAGTAAATCCATACAGAGTCTGTCCTTTTCTGCTCTTCTTTTAATGGATCACAAGAATATCGCCTTCTCTACTTAATAAGCCATTCACAGAAAAGTGCCTGAGCAGTCATTTTTTTCCATCTCTTAATGCCATAATCGCAGAAGAGGTTAATTCTACCACTTTGGCGGTATATTTCTTGTAAGCGCGCGTGCACAGCTCTCATACATTTGCATTTTCATTAGATTTAGTATTCAGCACTTAATGCCATAAATTTGTTCCCGAAACTCTTTAACTCCCTAGAGTGTTTCAATATATTGAATGCTATTTGCTTTGTATTATGTTGGCAGCAAGTCTGCAGTGGAAATACTGTCAATATATATTCATAGCTAACATTGTTAACTAAAAGCAATATTGTTTTTCCATTGTAAACTGTCATAAATGTTTGGCACCCTGTGGTGTCAGCCAAAAAGTCAAAGAAACATCAAGCCCAGAAAAATAAATAACACAAACGCTTTGATACAATGTCAGGATGCTCAGCGTTTAAATATGCCGCATTATCATACACTGGAAAAAGAAAAACTTTTCATTATGGATACTATGGAAAACAATGGGAAGAAAATTGCATCAGAAATTGGATTATTAGTCTTGTTGTAATATCTCCCAATATGACTAAACGGCAGATGTGTGGATATGGAAATGTTTGCTTTCTGTGTGCTCAGGAATGGATTCTCTAATAGGGAATGCTCTTACCTACAGTATAGGATGGGGAGGCATTTGATTGTGAGATGTCTCCCTTAAGGCTGGGTTCACACTGTGTGCAGAGCGGCTCACAGCAGGAGACTGGTGCATCCCTGTCCTCTGTTTCAGGGACGAATCAGCTCAAATTTTTGGCTGGATTCGGACTTGAAACGGGCCAGAAGACACACAGGACTCTTCTGCAATCCCGGAAGTGTGGACCGGCTCCATTGAGAGCTGGTCACAGTCTCCTGACATGCAAATTGGATGCAGGGAAAACCCACATCCAATTCACACTACTGTGAACCCAGCCTCAATATCCAGTGTGCAGTATTCATCTAGTGACAACCAACAATGCGTCTGGTGCGCAGTGGCTAGGGCTCAGGGTTACCCTGGGAGAGATGATATAAGACCGGGTAACAAGAAGCAGCTCTGTGGAAATTGACCACGCCAGGAGTGGTGTGGAAGTGAAAGGAACAATGTCTAGGAAATACCACATGTACCAGCGCAATTGTGAGACCCCGGATGGAGGGAGATGGTGAAACCCTCTAGCGGAAAATTAAATTAAACTCTGGGTGAGTACACATGAAAAATCACTGCAAAGTTTATTAAAAATATTGAAACCATTCAATATGAGGTCGGTAAAACGTGAGGTAACGGTCGGCCCAGGGTCGAGAACAGGGGGGTGTTTGTCGTCACCCGCCTGACAGAGACCTGTGAAGGTAGGGACGTCCGACACACCCGACCAATAAGGACCTGTTAACCGTGGGTGTGGTTGACAACCAAAGTAACGTGCCACCCACTGTACTCTTAAAACAGGATTAAGGAGTATAACTTACCAAAGTTATAAAAATTATTTGAAACGTCACTAAAA
>BLSH010101080.1:720969-739434 GCA_018402905.1 Glandirana rugosa | reverse complement strand
CACTCAGCGTGCTCTCCGCAAGTGCTGCCTCTGCATATTGTCAGCCCGCTCTCCGCATGCCAATCTCTGCAACACTGCCAACCCGCCTATTAGATGGGGTAGGTGCGGGACTTGTCCCGACCTCGGGGGGCGGGGGGGCCTGGTGACTGTATACCCTATCTGGGACCCTGTATACTGCTTCCTGGGACCCTGTATACTGCTACCTGGGGCTCTGTATACTGCTACCTGGGACCCTGTATACTGCTACCTGGGGCTCTGTATACTGCTACCTGGGACCCTGTATACTGCTACCTAGGGCTCTGTATACTGCTACCTGGGACTCTGTATTCTGCTATCTGGGACCCTGTATACTGCTACCTGGGACCCTGTATACTGCTATCTGGGGCTCTGTATACAGCTACCTGGGACCCTGTATACTGCTACCTGGGACCCTGTATACTACTACCTGGGGCCCTGTATACTGCTACTTGGGGCTCTGTATACTGCTACCTGGGACCCTGTATACTGCTATCTTGGACCCTGTATACTGCTACCTGGGACCCTGCATACTGCTACCTGGGGCTCTGTATGCTGCTACCTGGGACCCTGTATACTGCTACCTGGGACCCTGTATACTGCTACCTGGGGCTCTGTATACTGCTACCTGGGACCCTGTATACTGCCATCTGGAGCTCTGTATACTGCTACCTGGGACTCTGTATACTGCTACCTGGGGCTTTGTATACCCTATCTGGGACCCTGTATACTGCTATCTGGGACGCTGTATACCCTATATGGTGACTGTATACCCTATCTGGGACCCTGCATACTGATATATGGTGATTCTGCATACTGATATATGGTGATTCTGTATACTGATATGTGGTGATTCTGTATACTGATCTATGGTGACCCTGTATACTGCTGTCTGGGGTTCTGTATACTGTGATATGGTGACTCTGTACACTGCTATCTGGGGCTCTGTATACTGCTATATGGTGATTCTGTATACCCCATCTGGTGGCTCTGTATACTGCTATATGGTGACTCTGTATACTGCTATCTGGGGCTCTGTATACTGCTATATGGTGACTCTGTATACTGCTATCTGGGGCTCTGTATATTGTGATATGGTGACTTTGTATACTGCTATCTGGGGCTCTGAGTATAGTGCTATATGGTGACTCTGTATACTGCTATATGGTGACTCTGTTTACTGCTATCTGGGGCTCTGTATACTGCTATCTGAGGCTCTATATACTGCTATATGGTGGCTCTGTATACTGCTATCTGAGGCTCTATATACTGCTATATGGTGACTCTGTATATTCCTATCTGGTGATGCTGTATATACCACTATCTGGTGATGTTGTATACCCTATCTGGTGATGCTGGGCTGTATACTCCTGACACAAGGGTTGCAAACTATAAGGGGTGGGTCTTATGAGAATAGGGAGGGGTCAAAAAGGAAGGGTGGGGTCTGGCACCCCCCATTCTAAAATTTTACCAGCTGCCACTGTATATGACCCCCACTTGCAAATACTTGGTGCTTACATGTATAGGCGAGCAGGTGACCACCTCCAATGATGCAGTGCTCAGGCCTTAAAGGCAGTTGCTAGGCCAATGTAATGTCCCATGGTGCAGGGGTGATGTCACTGATTACTCTGCACTGACATCAGCTGACACATGCTATTTTGGTAGTGGCTGCTAAAGAGGAAGGAGTAGGGGAGCACTGAAAGGTTGAGTATAAGGTGGATGGGGAGGGCCTAACACAGACTCTCACTTTGCCCTAAAAACTATAAAGTGAATCTGTGCATTGCACATACAAGGAAATCAAGAGATTTAATGCAGATGTATATGTTTTTATACATTATATCTTTGTCTATACCTTTATTTTGCTTCCCCCTTTCCGTATGAGAAGCCACATGAGATGCACGTTGCCAGAGTAATAGTTTGCACAGGGCTATGGATTCCCCTGTGACAGCTCTGATTGGCCTATGGGTGAGTCATATTGTCCATACTAGATTTATTGGAGTCATCTTTAAATCCTGATACTGATCAAGGCAAGTTTATGCTGCTGGGATGGAGGCATTGCTCTGCAAGGTCCAAAACTGACAGTCCCATTTAAGAGCAGTTTCTATGTTATTAACCTAAAAGTTATCTTCTGCGTGCCCCATTTAATGCCACAAAGAATTTGATACTTCTGATGCTGAAAATAAGTCCCGTCTATCCACTGTCCCATTATTTAAAGCAGTGCCCCAACAGACAAAAACTGAATCCTCCGTGAATATATACAATACACATTTTACAGCAATACCCCTGCCATGCCCTCCCTACAATACAAGAGTTAAATGCTCATTGAGTCTAAGGGTTACAGAAAAAGGCTGTAATAGTTCATTTATTCCTCACTCCCCCAACTGCTGGATCTGGGAATAGCTACTGTAAGAACAAAGTGGTGCCAAATACCCTCTATTCAGGGGAGGTGTCTCCAAGAAGCCATATTTATACAACAAAACAAAAACAGGATATGACATCTACAAAGGCTCCCACAAATGGTTTGCTTTTCTCCAACACACAGGGTTGTGGGTGGGCCCTTGGCATCTTTACCTACAATACAGGACTATTGGTCCAGCTACAGTATGTACTTGATGTGATTACCCACTGGAGCATCAGAAAATAAGAGGCTTCAGGGGACCAATCATGCTGTACATATGGAACTCTGTTGTGTCAGATGGATGTAATAGGTTAAGTATTACACCTTATTCCTCTACCCTCTAGACCTAAAGAGCATTTAAAGGATAAATTTACCTTTGGGAACATGTTACATGTTCCCACTGCTGCAGCCGCTCCCCACTGCCCTCTCTCCCTGTGACATGCATTCTATGCATGAAGGTAAAAAACCTTCTGTATGCAGCAGCCCCTCTACCCAGTTCCCCCCTTAGGCTTCATGCACACTGCTGTCTCTAAAAGGACGTTTAGAGGCATTTGGGCATTTTTTCCAGCTGCCCCTGAACTCATCTAATGTTATCTTACCAGTACATGTACACAGGGTCGTTTAAGGTCGTTTCCAGGCAGTTGAGTTTAGAGGCTTTTTTTTTTAAAGCAAAAAAATGCGTTCAGACGGAAGTTCAGAGGCATTTGAAACCCCAAATGCCGGTAACAACTTGTAAACACTCGTGTTTAGCAGCATTTTGTTTAGGGCCATTTGTCAATAAAAAAAAAAAAAATGCTTCTAGACACGAACAGATCAAAACACTGCTAAATGCGGAATGTAACACGCATTTACCTGAGCTTCATCCCAATCCAGCAATGCACACAAGAGTCTCCGCTTCCATAGAACTCTCCCTTCTCATTGGCTCCCGTTGCTGTTGAAGGGGGAGAGGGGTCGGGGTTGAGCCACAGCTCTGTGTGTTGAATGGAAACGCAAATAAGCGGGTCTACTTAGGTGCCCCCAGAGCAAGCTGCTTGTTCTGAGGGCACTCGGCAGTAGGGAAGGGCAAGGAGCGCCAGCGGGGTACCCGAGAAGAGGAGGATCAGGGTTGCTCTGTGCAAAACCACTGCACAGAGCAGGTAAGTATGACATTTTTTTGGGGGGGGGGGTTTCTTTAATATCACTTTTTGACTTTTGCAGTGTTGGGAGGGAGGATGAGTCACTGAAAGGGTACATTGTTTTGTCTGCCTGGGATGAGGCTTTAAAAATAACATGATTTCAGATAGAACTCTCCTTTAAAGTGATTGTAAAGCTTTGTTGTTTTTTTTTTTTAATAATAAACATGTTATACTTACCTCCTCTGACAAGGGTTTTGCACAGAATGGCCCAGATTCTCCTCTTCTGGGGTCCCTCTACGGCGCTCCTGCCCCATCATATGCCCCCATGGGTAAGCGCTTCCCTGTGGACACTCATGTGGGCGTGCTCCCGAGTCCTGCTGCTGCATCCATTGACACAGACAGCAGGACTCGGCCCCGCCCCACCCAGCTCCCATGTCATTGGATTTAATAGACAGCAACGGGAGCCTATGGCTGCGCTGCTATCAATCTATCCAATCAGGACACGAGACACCGGCTGGAGAGGGTGGGCTCGTCCCCGGCGATGGAAAGACCGGTTCAGGTTAGTAAAAGGGGGGCTCTGGGGGGCTGCTACACCAAAGGTGGTTTTTCACCTTAATGCATAGAATGCATTATGGTAAAAACCCCTGAAGGTTTACAAACCCTTTAAATTGCTGTTCAGATTGTTGCCCATGGAGTGGTGTTTTCTTTTATCCAGCTGAAGAATGCATTTTTTTCTGAGGAGCTCTCTTTGGTGCTGAAATGATGCACTTTGTACTTGATTTGCACTATATAAAACAGAATATTGATGATGTTCAACATCTCTCAGGCTATAGTCAATTTATGTTCATGATTATTTAAGTAGCTTCCATAAGTGCTTCTTCCAAGGTTAAATGAGCAAGAAAAAAATTAAACTCAGGCCCACTAGTATTGCTGCTGTCATTAATGCATTAATTGGATGGCTGTTGTTGTTGTTCCTCATGCTATCAGTGACATTTTAATGATACTTTAACCTTGCTATGATATTACCGTTGTTGATGTAAGTACTATACTTGTTACTGATGATCAAGGGTTGTTAAACGTTTTAAAGTGGGACCGTAGGCTTGTAGTAGACACATACAGTAAACAATGAGGGAGATGGTTAGGCTAACTAAAAGGGATTCACTTTTTTAAATCTGTCATCAGCTAAATATAGGGGTACAACTGGTGATCTATTTTTGAAAATGCTAATTTCTAGGCTGTAATTTCCAACCACTGGCCTCATTACTCTGTATACCACTGTTCAGAGACAATTGTGCAGATTAATGAAGTACGCAGTCCAATCTATTTATTTGCATTCTTGTTCTGGGTCGGTGACTATAAAACTTGGAACCCAAAAACGAAGTTTGGCTTCCAGACAGCTAGCTCCATTTTTACTTTGTTTGAAGTTGTAGATTGATTGTGCAAGAACCTTATGTGGATAATGGTTTAGTACTTGAGATTAATTTATAACAACTATGCTGATAGTGTCCTAATTGGGCATTTGGGTGATATGTGGGTGCTTCCATTGACAGTAGAAGTGACACAAAAACATTAGGAAGTGAAAGTAATATTTGAATCTAAAGATCGAAGTGCCACATCAAAGTTTTAGGGTCCAAAATATGGTTTTATTCCAAACATATAATAATTAAAACAACCAATGCGTTTCTGGGAGACACACATCGCAACCTTCATCAGGGCTTATGAAATTATGGAATCAGCTGGTATGGATAAAGGGAATTCAGTAATGTTCAACAGCTGGTTTGGGCTACCTTATTTAGCTAAACCAGCTGCTCAATGTTACGGAGTTCTTTTTATCATTTATATTTTTTAATTACAGTCTCAGTCCTACCTTAGGTAGGTGAAACAGCTGCTGAACATTACTGAATTCCTTTTATCCATACCAACTGATTGGCAGCCAACGCTCAAACCTCTAATAGGTCCAGCATCATGGATAAGGTAAGGCTAAGGCAGGGTTTTCCTGTGTATTTATACTGATTCTTGGCTTTTAGTAACACAATCCACAATTCATTATGCAGTTCTACAAGCAGAGGATTTTGGTGTTACTTACTTTATTGTAGTAACCCATTGCCATGTTGTCTATGACATTACTTGATGTAAGCATTTTAAATTTGCAGTTTTTTTCTTCTGTCCAGACTTAGACTCAGGAGGATGAGGTAACTGTGTCATGCCTCCTGGATGAAGCCTCCCCATCCTATTTTTCCACTGAGAACACAGACAGCACATTGTTGCACTCCTGCTGACATCTTCTACAGAGATACATCTACATGAACAAATTTAGCACCTGGGTTATGAGAGCTTCTATATACGCACGTGCGCAAACCTCTCCATTTCACATCATAACCATGAGTTACCTCACCTAATTCACTCAATCAATGGTGGATCATAGGTACAATGGAGCTAGGATAAAAGGGCCAAATGGTATGTGTTCTGTGGATGGCCTATGGTATGTGCTCTGCAGATGGCCTGCAAGAAACTCTAACTACTGCTCAGGCTGATAGGTGTTCCCTTCCCCAACCAAGGCCCCTCATGTCAAAGCGGCACCACTCGGTTCACTTTTGCATGAAGGTTCTGGGCTTGATGGTATCCTTCTTCAAGGCAATTCTCTTTGCCAAGTTTCACGTCAGGTCTCTTCAGTCCAACATACACATGATGGGGAACAAGCAAATCCAGTTCTTGGGGTACACAGTGCTTCTGTCCAGCCAGATCAAGCTCTCCCTTACTTGATGAATCTTCAGTGCTGCCTTAGACTTGGGAAGGTGGTGACAATGAATGTCAGGCTTAAAGGCTGGGGGGGAGGTTACAACTCACTGAGTGTCCAGGGTACTTGGTTCTCACAGTAGTCAAAACTTCATCAACTAATCAACATTCTATAACTGAGAGACATCAAATTGCCTCTATAACACTGGACCTCCCTTCTGCAAGGTCACAGTCATGGTACAGCCAGACAATACCACAGCAGTGACCCACATAAACCATCAAGAGGGCACAGGAGGCCAGGCTGACTTAACAGAAACAGAATGGTCTTTTTAAGACAAGCCTTCTGTGCTGTCTTGTTTTTCTGTTGACCTAACAGAAACAAGTCTGCTACTCTCCTGTTGGAAACTCACATTGCAGCTCTTTCAGATGTCCACATCCCTGGAGTGGACAATTGGCAGGTGAATGACTTAAGTTGCCATTACCTAGACCTGGGGGAGTGGTCTCTGTATTCAGAGATCTTTCAAAATCTCTGTCAAATTTGGGGAAATGGAGATGTGGACATCCTGGACACGGTACAAAGACATTCTGGTAGACAAGCCTCTTTCGAACAGACCAGACCTAATGACCCAGGGCCCCTTTATCCCATTCTGCCTCTCAGTCACTGGCTTTAATGGCACGGCTTTTGAAACCCAAATCCTGATGCAAGGTTTGACTGCAAAGTGCTGGTTTTTTTTGGTGGTGGTGGTGGGGGGTTCTTAACACTTGTTTTGTTTTGGGCCTCTTGATGGTTGTGTTTTGCTCTCTTTGCCCACCCCTGAGTTTATTGTTTGGGTATTCTTTTATTTTTTATTACATATTTATTTTTTTGTATAATTTTTATATTTTTTATTATTTTTTTACAATATTTTTAGGAACCCCATTGGGGAGAGGGGGGCTTTGGTGAAATATCAGGGGGTCTAAACAGACCCCTAATGTCTTAGGAGGCATCTGCGCCACACGGGATGGTTACTCTGTGCCCAGGCACACTTGGCACACCCCTTGCGCATGCCTATGCTACCTGATAGCAGTACAGCACAGGCACAGAGCACAGGAAGTTATCATCTCACAACATTTCTAGCAGTATAAACAGGTCATTTTTGCACTTGTAGAGCAAAGTCAAGAAAACACTTTCGGCACAAATATTTTTTATTCAAATTTTTTAAATGAATAACAAAAAGGCATATAAGCTGCCCACACGGGCTCAGAATGGCAACGTAACTCAGGGCACACTTCATATACAGCTCACCAAATGAAAGAAAACAGTGACAGTGGCTATGCGCCAGGTCTAGAAAGTTGAGGTGGGGTCCAGAAAACGCTGCAGGAATATCAATATCAAACCTGGACCGGCTAAATCCCTGATAGTAATGCAGTTTAATTGCGCACTCAGGGAGTGCAATGTTAGCACAAAGAAAAAGAGGAGAGGCATGAGCCCCAAAAAAGAGAGGAAAGAGATAAAACAGAAGGAAAAGGGAAGGGGAAATCAGGGGTAAGTCAACGGGAAGAAAGGAAAGATAGGACAGCACGAGAGGTATATGGACTCGGGATCATTGGGCGAGTCAGTCTTGGGGCGTCCAATGTTAGCTGGAGGAAGTGATGGGAAGGTGTATTGGAGCCAATGTTCCCAAATCTTTAAAAGTTTGGCATGAGAGTCCTTGAGAAAGCTTAAAATCTGTTCATTGAGCATAAGAGTTGTCATACGCTCTCTAACACCCTGAAACTGAACCATAGGCTTCCTCCAGGCATGGGCAATTGTCCTCTTGGCAGACAAAAATAGGCAGGTTGCCAATTTCTGCTGACGAGCATAGAGGCCTGGAATGGGGCAGTGCATCAGGGCCAGTTTAGCATCCTTTCGGATAGGCAGGGGAAATGGTGTATAGCAGGCCGAAGACTCAGGACCAAAATCAGACGTGGGCAAGTCCATCATATGTGTAAAATGTCCTTGCAATGGCCACAGCTCCGAAAACAGCGGTCGCTAAGACTTGGGTTGGCGCGAGCAATACGTGCTTGCACCCAGTACCAATGTAGAAGTACTTTATATGCCACCTCTAAGGTGGCAGTGTTAAATGAGCATTTTTCTACAGAGGACCAGGCCTTGCTCCAGTCTGCCAAGTCTATCTTAGACCCCAAGTCCCGCTCCCACTGAGAAACATATAAGATAGAAGTAGGGGATGCTCTATTGTTCAGGGATGCATATATTGTGGAGATGAGACCAGGCAAGCCCGGGGAATGTTGGCATATGTGTTTGAAGGCCTTTTTCTGAAAGGGGTAGGTAGAGGTGTGATGGAGAGACGAAATCCAGTGTTGGAGTTGTAGGTGACGGAAAAACTCTCAGCGAGGAGCCCAATGCATTTCTCAGATAGACGCCCACGTCAGAAAAGTCAGTGAGACCAAAAAATGCTGGACTTGCGTGAAGCCATGGGCTGTCCACCAGGAAAAGGCATAAGGCTGATCCATAGAAGTGAGACATGAGGTTGCTTGAATCCCTGCACAATCCCATGTTTTCAGGCTATGCTGCATAAGGGGGCTAAGGGTGGGCGGGCGTAGTTTGAGGAAGCCAAAGGAGAGCCTGGAGAGGCAAAGGTGCACAGTTAGGGAGTTCCAGGAGTGCCATAGGGGAATGTCTGCTGAGGTATGTAGCAGGGAGAACTGGGAGATCTGAGCTGCTAAGTAATATTTGGTGATATTCGGAACCCCCAACCCGCCTTGGAGTCTGTGCGTAAAAAGGGTGGCCCTAGAGACTCTAGGGTACTTATCAGCCCAGATGAAATGCAGGATCCTTTTCTGCACTAGGCATAGATAGTGCCGGGGGACCCGCACAGGAAGAGTGCAGAAGTAGTACAGGATCTTGGGCAGGAATGTAATTTTTATAGAATTAATGTGGCCTATCCAGGATAGATATGAACGCTCCCAAGACTGCATAAGAGAGGACAAGGAGCGGAGAAGAGGGTAATAATTGGCGACAAATAAGGATTGGTAATTGGGGGTCATCTGATGCCCAGGTAATCGATATAGGAGGATGCCCAACGATAAGGGTAATGGAATTGTAGGCGTGCAACTAAGTCAGAAGGAAGAGTGATATTAAGCGCTACCGTCTTGTCTAAGTTAATGAGCAGGCCTGAGAAAGCTGTAAAGCAAGAGAGGACTTTCTGCAGGTTAGGAAGTGTAGTGATGGGATTGGTCAGAGTTAAAAGTGCATCATCTGCAAAAAGGCTTAACTTATATTCATGGCCCGCATACAGGACTCCAGTTATGCTCTGGTCCTGACGAAGTGCGAATGCGAGGGGTTCAAGGGCTAAGATAAAAAGAGTCGGGAAGAGAGGGCAGCCCTGTCTAGTACCCCTGTGAATCGAGAAAGGGGCAGGAAAGTAACCTGCATATATGACCGAGGCTGACTGGGCTGAATACAGGATCTTGATCCATGTCAAAAAGGCTTCACCAAACCCCCAGAGGCTCAACGCGAAATGCAAGTAGTCCCACGACAGGGAGTCGAACACCTTGTAGATGTCTAGGGAGTTAAGGAAACCAGGGATTTTACTATAATTGAGAACATTAGTAATATGGATCACTTTCCGGACATTGTCGCCCGCCTGCCTGCCCGGGAGAAAACCAATGCCGCTCAGGTATTGGTTGATACGATTGCCCAGGATTTTGCACAAGGTTGTTAAGTCCTCATTGAGGAGAGAGATAGGTCTAAAGGCCTGTGGCTCAAAAGCATCGTCCACTGATTTGGGCTATATGCACTCTGAGGGCATCCGCGGAGGGAAAGGAACCCTGTTCCAATGCATTGAAATAATTGGTCAAATAGGGTACCAAGAGGGGTGCAAATTTCTTGTAGTACAGCCGGGTAAAACCATCAGGGCCCGGGGCAGTGGAGGATATCAAGGACTTAATCGCCTGAAGCACTTAGATTGCAGAGATGCTGGCATTAATGGTCTCACAAACGGCAGCGGATAAAGTGGGGAGGTTAAGATCTCGAAAAAAAAGACTCCGCTATGTCTACTGGGAATGGACCCAGTTTGGCATATAGAGAAGTGCGGAATTCCACAAAGTCCAAAGCAATCTGTGCTGGATTAGAGGTAAGGCCACCTGAATGCGTCCAAAACCGTAAAGGCCGATATGATTTGCCAGCAGAATTAAGTTTCCTGGCCAACATGGGTCCAGGCTTATTAGCACAAGTATATAATTTATGTCTGGCCCACCAAAGGGTCCTCTCAGCCTGGAAAGTAGACAGGAGGTCCAATTCCGTGGCCAGAGTGTCACGGATATTTTCATGTGCAGCGGAGGGGCGTGCCTTCCAGCAGGTGTCCGCCTCATCTAAAAGGGAGGTCAGTTCCAGGATACGCCGCTCCCTCTCTTGTCTCTTCGAGGAAGCCAGTTGAATGATGTGGCCTTGAACGGTGACCTCATGGGTTTCCCACAAGGACACTGCTGAGGAGATAGAGCCCACATTGTCAGAGAAGTAGATCTTGATGTGGGAAAGGATTTGTTGACAGGAGGCTATGGTAGTCAGAAGAGATTCATTAATCCTCCAGTGGAAGGAAGGTTTGGTCAGACATGAGAGGGATACCAACAGCACCAGGGGATTGTGGTCCAACCAGGGGAGGAAGAAATAGAGACCCTATAAGCAAGAGGAAGTTGTTGTAACAACATGAATACATGATCTATCCTACAGAAGCTGTCGCGCGGATTGGAGTAAAAAGTGAAATCGTGGGCAGTAGGATGGAGCTCTCTCCACACATCGACTAGACCAAAGGATTGTAGGATAGAGTTCATGTGGGCCTCTTGCATCAGGTCATGAGTGGGGGAGGCTCCCTGAGCATACTGTCTATCCAAAGTCAAAACCAGCATATGTTGTGATCGCTCCACTCTGGATATCAGATAACCCCAAATGATCTCCGGATCCAACATACTCATCAGGGGTTAACCCAGGTAGGGCATTTGTGTGGATGGACCCTAGTGTTTTTTCTGGGATCTGTCACTTCCTGTCATTTATGGATGTGTTGTCACCAACATGAACTTTATTGCACTGAGTCACCGTTTGAATTGATTGATGCTATTAAGGCTCACCTTTATGAACTATTTTTCTGGACTATATTTGCACTGTTCACATATGGTTCATGCTTATGAAATTTATGGAATTTTAGCGATTATTTATGTATTTATTCACATGTGAGACACATTAATAATTTTACATTAGTATTCACAGAGGGAGCGCAGTTTAATTTTTTGCTTTTTCATATATTGGTTACATAGTAACTATACATGTGCAGCTCTTATAATTTAAAGTCAACTCTATTTGCATTTTATCCATTTTGCGCAGTTGAGGGTAAACACTTGACCTTGTTTTTTGTTTTATAGAAAACCAATAACTGTGAGGGAGTCAGGAGGGTGGCACCATTCCACAACCCCCCCAAGGCCCCTGGGTGACTACATGTGTACACCTATATAAATAGTGCATTATCATTGTCACTTATCATTGGAGAGAAGGTGGCCACCACATCACCATCAGTATAAAAAGGAAGGGTGGGTCGGGAGGGAAGGAATGGTTAAGGGTGGGGAAGGTAAAGGGAGGGGTGGAAGGGAATCAGGAGGGCCTGGAAGGGGGAGAAAGAAGGGGGAAGGGGAGAAGAGACTTGATGGAGGCGGGGAGGCCAGCCTATTTCTGGCAAAACACTGATCAAGAAACAGCATACATAAGAACAGCATTAACTCTTCCACTTGCCTAAAGGGGGCCTCAAAGCTCAGCCGTATAAAATGGATACCTTACTGTTTAGGCATATGGGGGAATCCTCAATTGAAGGTTAGTAAATGGTAGGCATAAACAGGAACATTATTGGAGAATCTTCATTGTTCATGTTCAAAGTTCCTTGAGCGTTCAACAGGGGCGTAAAGCCGTGATAGGGAGCAGGCATCTACCAAACCATAGCCACAGCGAATGGATGCAAGGTACTTCTCCGATGCTAGGCATGGTCCACCCTAACAGTCCTAGTGTGACCTTGGGGGTGACACAACAGACAGAGGTACTCACTCTGAGGGTAAGGCTGCAGGGGCACCAGAAAAACCACTGCTCGGCATTGTGCCTGAAGAGTCACTTAAAAGACAACAAAAGAAAGCAACTGTAACAGGTCAGTGTCCAAATGAAATGATCACACAGCCAAAACTCAGGAACATGGCTATCAGGATCAGGAGGTTAGACTCCAAAACATGGGCCCGGGAGGCACACCAGCAGGGCACTCAGTCTGGAGGCGAATGCGGAGTGTTGGATCGTGGGGGGCGAATGCCGATGGGATCTCTTGTGGCCCGAGGACCTCTTCCAGAGGTGGCTGAGCCAAGCAGGGGCCTGCTAAGAGCTTGAAAGCTGTGTCGGGCCCGAGCCGGAGCCTCTGGTAGGCAGAAGATGCAAGGCTTCTCAAGAAAACACTTTCAATGGTATATTTAAAATACCAAATAGAAGCCAAAAAGGAAAGTTCATTGTTATGGTTTACAAACCCATTAACTAATGGAATATGGATGATCAAATTAGCATTCCATTAGCATCATTTTTGATTGTCTAAATTTTGATTGTATTTGTCAAACACATGTTGTGCCTAAAGGACTCTTACTATGCAATGATCTATTTCCACTTGCCTATTATAATAATGTATGACTAAAAATTAAGATTATTGCAAAATTTCAGTTTTCATTTTTAGCAGCATATTGATTTCATATTTTTTTTCTAAGTATATTTATCATTTTAGTGAGAAGAATTCTGTTATATGGAAAAAAAATCAGACACAAAATATCAGGTTATCCATCGCATAAAACACCCAATGATATCTACTATTATGAGCACACTAAACAAACATTCCCTGTACTGCCGACAAAGGATTTGAATAGAAGATTGTTGAAATTGTCAGCATGGTTTGATGTATTCCGCCTAATGAAAGCGCTCCTTGCTATTACTATTATTATGTGACTACTTGTACATAATTTACATATTGTCTGCTTTGTCCAGTTGTGGATATTTCTTGTTTGATTGTGCTTAAAGAACAAGTCAGCTTTTAAAGTGGTTTTCCATTAACTTTAAACAAAATTCTAGACCTCTGACATTGACTGTTCATTATTGCAACATATATGGGTCCCCCTGGTTCCATATATCTGGTGCTGTAAATCCACAAATTAAATGTAACATAGCACTCTGTGCTGATATTTTGACACTATTACATTGAAATAAACTGACTTAGTCCTCCATGTCTATATAAGTAAGCCTTGGTTTCTGTTTCAATTAAAGAAGATGTAAACCCTAACTGAATGACATTTTATTTGCTAAAACATAGTATATTTAACCACTTCAGCCCCGGAAGGATTTCACACTTTAGGACCAGAGCACTTTTTTCGATTCGGCACTGCGTCATTTTAACTGACAATTGCGCAGTCATGCAACGTTGTACCCAAACGAAATTTGCGTCCTTTTTTTCCCACAAATAGAGCTTTCTTTTGGTGTCATTTTATCCCCTCTGCGTCATTTCTGATCACCGTTATAAACAAAAGAAGAGCGACAATTTTGCAAAAAAAAAACAAATTTCTTACTTTTTGCTAAAATACAAATCCAAAAAAAAATATAAAAAAACATTTTTTCCCATTGGTTTTGGCCGATTTATATTCTTCCTCATATTTTTGGTAAAAAAAAAAATCGCATTCTGCGTTTATTGATTGGTTTGCGCAAAAGTTGCCGCGTTTATGGACTATGAGAATTAATTTCTGGGGTTTTTATTTTTTTTTTACTAGTAATGGCGGCGATCTGCAATTTTTAGCGGTACTGCGATATTGCAGCGGACATGTTGGACCATTTTGATACTTTTTTGGGACCATTGGCATTTATACAGCGATCAGTGCTATAAAAATGCACTGATTACTGTGCAAATGCCATTGGCAGTGAAGGGGTTAACCTGGAGGGGGCGCTCTAAGGGTTAACTGTGTTCCCTGGGCGTGTTCTAACTATATGTGGGCTGCCCTGACTGGGGAAAGGGGATGATCACGGCTTCCATATACAGGAAGCCTGTGATCATCGCCCTTCCCCCTCTAACAGAACGGAGATCCGTGTTTACTTACACAGACCTCCGTTCTTTCAGTGCGGGGGCCATCGCGGGTAGCCGGCGGCGAATGAGTCCGCTGCACCCGCTCCCTGGCCCCCCCCCGGACACAGCTCACAGCACTAGTTATCACAGCCGCCGTCATATGACGGCTGTTTGCGATAACGAGCCACTCTGTCGCCGTCAGACTGCGGTCGTCGGTCGGCAAGTGGTTAAACAATTGGCCTTTAATATATAATACTTGTTTTCACCTTCCTATCTACATGCACTCCAGTGAGGACTGCATGGCATTTCTCAGGGCTGGTTTCCTGATGGTAGCAACAGCAGACCATAATGTGTGTTGAAATGGCCTCTTACAGTCTACTTCAGAAGCTAGTGTGACAGGGAGACAAAGTAGGAGCACAGTTAGGAGACAGTTGCACAGCGTTATCACCCCCAGGGCTGCTGTTAGAAATCACAGGGCCTCATACAGCCTACCCGTCAGGGCCGCTCCAACCAAAAGTGACTGAGGACATATATTTATCATTCCCTTTCTTTACAGTCTTCCTTTCTGCACAGATGAATGAATCAAAAGTGTTCTGATGCTTCCTGCTCATTCACAAACTGAAGCATAGTAGATACAGTTTAATATGCTCCGGTGATGAATGGACACGGGTACTGATTGCTCACTTTGTTCATTGTGGAAAGGATAGGGGCAGTAAATAACATCCCTCTGTATGCCCACAGCAGCTGCTGTTGAGAGAGGAGGGAAGTCATCAGTACTGCGGGGGAAAGGGGCACACGGAGGGGCCTGGACAGCAGATGGAAGGGGCGCATGTGCTTAAACCAATTTGCTTGCAGTGCAGCCGGAGGGAGAAGAGGAGAAGATAGCAGTGCTACAGTGAGAGACATCAGTGTCTGCATTAACACAGTACAGCCGGCCCTCCTGCTCAGCAGGTGCCTGGGCCCCCCCTTTTGAACTGATGGGGCCTGGGCCCAGTACAGGAGGGCTGGTTGTACTGCCTTATCAGCAGCCCTGGTCACCCATAACAGGAAGTGCCTGCACAAGGATCTGGTTCATGGCAGGGTCACTAGGTGTCACTTTGACGAGAGGCGCAGATTTAAAAACATCCCACCCAACCTGTAGCAAAATGACGGCCAGGTGGTGATTTAATTGTTGTGACTGGACGCCATAGGATGCCCTTCACAACATTCCGAACACGGAAGGGGGCGCGAGTGCACTGATCGGTGGTGCAGTGTGTCATTCGACACACTGTATCTCCAATGACGGTAAAGAGTCTTTACCACGTGATGTGATCAGCTGTGTCCAATCACAGCTGATCGCAGTGTAACTAGGAAGTGCCGGTTATCGGCATTCCTCTACTCACACTCAGAGCATGAGTAGAGGAGAGCCGATAAGTGGCTTTCTTTACAGAGGGGATCTGTGCTGATAAGCAGTGCAATGGTTATTAGTGCAGCCCCATCAGTGATGCCCACCATTGCTTCCAGCGATACCCACCAGTGGCCATCAGTGCTGCCTTTCAGTGCCCATCAGTGATGCCTGTCAGTGCCTCCTCATCAGTGCCTTCTATCAGTGCCCATCAGTGCTGCCCATCAGTGCCCAAAGCTGAAAGCTGAAAAATGGCCTGGACAGGAAGGGGGTAAAAGTGTCTGGTTTTGAAGTGGTTAAACCCCCCTTCTACCAATTTGCAGTAATTGAGTTATAGAAATATCTTTGGTGATTGGTAGGAGCAGCTCAATCATTTTTTATAGCCCATGCTCATATTAAAATATCATTATAATCCTTTTTAATGTGCAAAAGAAAAGTGACCTAAGATGCAGTTTATCATGGCGACTCACAAAGTTACATTGATAGGGTCCTAGATTTAAAGTATGATTCAGTCCAATCTGGAAATGAAAAGACTAGTTCACTTTTACCAAAAACTTGTGCAGGTAAAGGGTGCCTGTAGATGAAAACAAACTGTACAGCTTGACCAAAGTTAAATAATGCCCTCGCTATAAGTGTAAGGCCATTTATACACCTCCTGAAGCCTGGCCAAAAAACTCCCAGAGATAGCATCTTGCTAGGATGTTTCTAAGACAACATCAGCCTATTCAACTCCCCTCACATGTGTTCCCTCTCCCCAGGAGAATTGAGCTCAGCAATGCTGTGACACAGGAAGTAGTGGACCACACGAGTGCAGGGAGTTTGAGATCTCGCTCCTGTGATGATGGGGGTGAGCAGAAACAACTGGGGGTGTCTTATTTACATCTGAGCAACAAGGCAGGATGGGACAATACCATCTGTGGGAGTTTTTTGGACAGGCGTTGAGAGGAAAGTAAATTGCCTACATATATAGCAAGGGTATTATCTAACTTTACTCTAAGCTGTACAGTTTCTCTTTATCTACAGGTGCCCCTTATCTGTATAGACAGATTTTGGTAAAGGGGAACTAATCCTTTAAACTTTCAGATGGATACAGGCTACATGCTCTGTACTTCAGTTTTTCATCCCAGCATTGCAATAGGGCATCAGCCCATCCTACTTCCATTCATCAGTAATTTAGTGGTCTGAGAACCCCTGCTTTTTTTAGAGTAGAGGAATTCCCAATCCCATCCATGACAGCCTCCTTGCCTACAGAATTGGCAATAATGAGAAGAATTTTGTAGCACTCTAGAGCTTTACATATCATGTGATAATGAAAAGATTGAGCCGCTGCTCCAAGCAGAGGCTGTAATGTTTCCCTACTGGTGTGGGAGCAGGCATCCATTGACTATTCCAGGAGTGTTTGAATATAAGGTGTAAGACGTCGGTCCACACCGAACCCGGTATTTATAGAATTTGTAAGATTTTATTGTCTCAGCCAGTGCTTCTCTGGCCATGCCATCTGATGCGTTTCATCCCACCCACTGGGACTTGGTCACAGAGGTGGGAGATACGAGCAGAATTCTGGAGATTATCAGGATTCTGAGCAGCAGGTTTAGTCTTGAGCGGTGTCTTACACCTTATTTACATATTATGTGCTTTATATAGCATATGCTTAAAATGGTTGTCAACCCTTGACAACCTCTTTAACCTACAGGTAAGCCTATAATAAGGCTTACCTGTAGGTTCCCTGCATATCTCCTAGGAGATATACAGTATACTGTGATGTGCCCACGTTATCGGCACATGCACAGTGAAGAAACGGCCTCCGTGCCGTTCCTTCACTGAGATTGTGCTGCGATTGGTGGCTCCCGCGCAGAGTCGGGGATCGCGGCCCTGTAAGAGGGGCAGAAGATGGACGCGACCTGAAGCAGGGACATCGCGGGACAGCGCGGGTTTCCAGTGCAGGTAAGCGCCACATAATGCGCTAATATGCGATGCATATTAGCCTATTGTGCTTTTACATTCCAGGGTAATAAAGAGGAAGTAAAACCCATCAGGGTTTACTTGCTCTTTAAGTGAGCTGCATCAGAGTTCAGATAAAATTACATTATATCCAAACTCCTAGAACGCCTGGTCTACAACCAACTGAGTGAGCACCTTGTTAAGAATAACCTACTGGACCCCCTTCAATCTGGATTTCCTCAACATTCCACAGAAACTGCCCTTCTTAAACTCACAAATGACCTACTAACTGCAAAAACCAATGGACACCTCTCTATACTCCTACTCCTGGATCGTTCGGCTGCCTTTGATACTGTCGACCACCCCCTACTCCCTCGGTCTTCGTGACTGTGCTCTTCAGTGGCTCTCGTCCTACCTATCCCATCGCACTTTCAGCGTAACCTACAATTCTACCTCCTCCTCTCCTCTTCCCTTCTCTAAGAATTGTTCCACGAGTGAGTCAACCAACATCTGGTCCGCAAGATCCTCAAACCTATATTACATTAAAATAGACTTGAGACTACGTCGAGTGAATTTCTCGTTCATTTGGGACTACCCAAAATGAAGGAGAAATAATGGGACCTTACATTTTCGTGTTATCCGATTATACGTAGCGTATAATCGCGTAATACACCGCGAATGGACGTGACCTTTGGGCGCGACAGGGCGCTACAGGGACGAAGTCCAGCGCAGGTAGAAGACGGGGAGAATGTCCCGGCGCTAGGGGCTGAGACGCGCCCT
>BLSH010101080.1:699425-712602 GCA_018402905.1 Glandirana rugosa | reverse complement strand
CTTCGACACATAGAGGAGGTCATGTTTTATATCGTAAAGCACTTCAGGGAGGTGATGAAGTAGTGTGGCTGGGAAAGTATACATGTCTTGGGGAAGGTCCATGTGCAAACACTACAGGACTATTGACCGGCTAGTTGTGCTGCATCTCCCACTCCCACTCTGAGCTCTGCTGAGTAGGAAAATGCAAGACGATGATACCAGGTCAAATTGAAGTACTTACACTGCTCCCAATTCAGTGAGGTATTTATGAATACAGAGCTGAATTACATTGTGTCTTTTATATCTGCCTGGAGTTCCGCTTTAGGGTTCATGCTGCACATTTACGGATCGACTATCCTGGTAATAACTTGGTATGGCTTGTCTTCTGGCTCTTCTATTTTGTAACCTGCTATCCTGGTAAATACTTACTTAGTCTTCCTAATATTGTGATTTGCAATTATCTAGTCTACCTGATATTTTGCTTACAACTTCAATTTGTTCTTAGATTGCTGCTTTGTTTTTGTTGGGCATTAAAGGGGTTGTAAAGATTCAAAATTTAAAAAAAAAAATAACAAACATGTTATACTTACCTGCTCTGTGCAAGGGTACCCTGATCCTCCTTTTCTGAGGTGCCCCGTTGGCACTCCTGGTCCCTCCCCTTCATCGGGTGCCCCCATGGAGAGCCACTTTCCCATGGGGGCATGCTCCCGAGTCCCGCTGCTGCGTACATCGACACAGACAGTGGGGCTCAGCCCCACCCCTGCTTCTGTGTCACTGGATTTGATTGACATCAGCGGGAGCCAATGGCTCCCACTGCTATCAGTCTATCCAATGAGAACAGAGACAGTGGCTGGAGCAGCTGGGTTCGTGCACATCACTGGAATGGATGGGCTCAGGTAAGAAAAAAGGGGCCTGGGGGGAAGCTGCAGCAAAGAAGATTTTTCACCTTAATGCATAAAATGCATTTAGGTGAAAACCCTTGAAACTTTACAATCCCTTTAACCTTGCCCTTCAGCTTGTACTACATCTATGCCTGTTTGCCATCAAACTTGACCGAAGCCTTGGGGACAACTGCTCTGCTTTATGACCTGCTTGATTCACGGTCAACTCATCAGCTGTCTACAGTAAACACACCACAAGGCTGCACCCTGTGCATCTTAAATCCCTATTGAAGAGTAGGTACTCTGTAGACCAGCCTTTCTCAACCAGGGTTCCTCCAGAGGTTGCTAAGGGGCTCCTTGGGCAATGAACAATTTATGCCTCTCAGATAAGAAACCACTGAAAACGATGTTCTTTTTAGCTGTCTGTAAAGGGGGAAGGGATTCTTCCTAATGACCACAGATGAAAGGATCATTACTTCCCAATGACTATCACGCCAATGTACTGTAAGATGTAAATATAGTAATTATTAACAGCAGTTTCTTGTGACCAGAAAGTTATTTCAAGGGATCCTACATTTGAGGAGTCCGATCCGGACATATCTAATAGTAGTTGGTCACAATTAACTGGATGTGTTGAATGTTGAAGACATTTCATAGCTTCTCCAAGCCATTTCTTTACTTCTAATCGGTGCCAGGAACACAAAAACAGGGGTTCCCTGTGACCAGAAAGTTATTTGGTTTATCTGTGTTAAAAAGGTTAAGAAAGGCTTGCCACCAATGATACAAGGTATTTACCCCAACCATAACAATCTATTAGAATTCAACGGCTTTAGTTAGTCTTCATGGGAGAATGTATGCAGGTTGAGTACTTACGCATAAGTGTAAAGACTTATCTTTAGGACTAGACTTAAGCCTCGTACGCACGGGACGACGATCGCATCCAACACGTCGTACTCACGACCGTTGTATGCGAAATCGATCGTTTGTGTGCGCGCTTTCAACAGTCGAACATATGGCGGTCGTACATGGGAGTTGTATGTGCAGACTACAAAACGTTGTCGTACCAACAAGCTCGCATACGACCGTTGTATCGTGTGTAGAGCAGTTGGGTACAACAAGTTGTATTGTGCTAAACACGCATGCGCCAAGTCCACTTCAACTAACACGAAATTAGATGAAGGAGCCCAAAGGGTGACGCTACGATACCAGCACTTCCTCTTTATACGCTCGTTCGCGTCATCACGTTTGGCCGGCCGCAAGTTGTATGTACGACCGTCGGGTGCACGTCAGTATGCTATTTACATTATGCAACATACGATTTGCGACGATCGTACGTACGATCGTCGTCCCGTGTGTACGGGGCATCAGAGATGGTCTAGATAAGACTAGAGGCTTATTGACCATGTTTGACAGGGCCCACAGACCATATGAAATCAATGTGATTAAGCATCAAATATCTGACAAAAAGAAAAAAGCTATAGTCCGTAGTTATACATAGTTTTGCTGTTTCTGATGAACTAAAACAAGGTCAATGAGTATTGTAGAGGGATGCATTTCTAGTACTAGAAAAAAGAAATCCGCAAAACATACAAAGCTTTTAAAATATTATTTTAGTTGCATAAATTGTTCAGTTTCCCTATTAAAACGAATCACTGGCAGGTCCATTTGCTATATAAATGGACATCTCAAAATCTTTTTCTTTTGCAGCTCACAGTGGAAAATAAAATGCTTTGCTTCAACAAACGAGTAATTGATGGGTTGTTAAATATGCAGGTGCCCACTGGCTAATTGTAATTCTGCCAGTTAAAACATTTCCTTGTCCAAGGGGAACACTTAAAGCATACTAAATGTCCAAGTTACACACATCATTATGGAGAAAGATGTACAACAGTATATCAGTTTAAACAGGTCTGTGCCTGAGCACTGCTATATTAGGACAAAGAAATGGGGCTTGTTATTAAAATCTGTCACTGGTGGTATGTAGGCCAGCGGATGTAATGACAGCAGGTTGGCAGATATAAGAGAATATCAGGCTACAACACAGTGCAGAAATATGAATTTATAGATATGGATAAAGAACAATTCCAGCTAACAAGTAATATCAATCATTGACCCAATAATTTTGTCCAAGAAATGTACAAGTGTGAAAAAGTCAGAAAATCCATTTATTGTACTTCAGTTTCAGTTTTTTTTATCATCCAGTGCAGTCAGGTTAGGAGGCTTCATGGGGGTTTCCTACAGACACCACATTCCGTTTTGTGAAACCTCCCTCTTACGTCCCAGTACATGTAGGTAAGGTTGTTGATATGCTTAGTTTGGAGGTACTTGCCTGCATTTTCACTGTTAAAGTGGAATCCCAGCTCACATCTTACTAGCCTTAAAACTGCCCCTTCCCCTCTCCTAACACCTATGCTAACTAACCTCTGTAAGAAAGATGTATATACCTACCTATTTTCAAGCTGCTCCAGTACGGTCACTTGATACGGCCTCTGTGTGGCTGCAGGGAGAGGAGGGAACACAGACAACGAATGGCTTATTGTAGCCTATGGGTGATGTCACCACTCCAGGCTTTACTAGCCATTGTCAGAGTGCTCTCTCCGCTGCAACTGCCACTGGCTGACACAGGAGAGATCATGTGACAGGAAGGGGAGGAAGGAGGGGACAGTTTTAAGGCTAGATAGATTTAAACTGGAATTCCACTTTAAGTAAAAAAAGATACCAGCACTAGTTATTTACCATAGATCACATGGCAGACAAGGATCTGATCTTGGATTTACAGAGGCAAATTTCAGTGCTAATTGCTATAGCCCAACCTTCATATTCAGTAAAGTTCACAACAGTGACACCTGGTAATGGGATTTGTACAGCAAGTCCATAGCATAAACCAGACAAAACATCTGATTTTCTAAGCCACCAACTAAACTGATGATAGTTCATGAAAAAAAGCTGACAAAAACTTTTCATAATGTTACAGTACTCACAGGATTGTCAGACCTTCCAAGATTTTCAGAATCCCCTTAGGACTCCTTCAAGACTACCAGAGTTCCCAGAAACAACACTGGGCAAGTCCTCTGACTAGAAGGGTATTTAAAGTGTTACTAAACCCACAACAGTAAAATCAGTCTGTATATGCAGTAAAGCATGCTTGTTATATTCACTGTGAAATATAACAATGTAAGGGGTTAATCATCTGCATTGTGTATAAAGGCTGTGTGAGCCCGTCTCCCTGATCCTCCTCTTCTTCCACTGACTCCAGACCATTTCCTGATAAAACAGAGCATTAGGGGACAGGCTGCACATGCTCAGTTTGGTGTGTATTGCCAGAGAGTTTTTGTTTTTCTTGGGAGAGTGCATGTGATCAGCACAGGGACAATCAACACTTGTCCAGACAGAGGGTCAAGGGTCCTGCAGCCTCATAGGACAGTCAGGGGAGAATGAAAACTCCTCCTACAAGCTTTAACCTGACACAAGTCACAAGACTGCTATATACTGCTGATGAGAAAAGATATTTAGCAGTTTACATTTACAAAATAATTGCATTTCCATGTTCTGTGGGAAACCAGATATAGTGAATGTAGGGGCCTTGGTTTTATTATTTTTAGCTCCGGTTGCAACCACTGCAAACCAAAGCTTCTATGTCCCCTGGAGTGCCCTTTCCCCCTCTACCATTCTCTCTCTCGGGTCCTTCACCACCTGTGGTCCCCTACTGTTCACCTTCTTTACCCTTTCTTATCTTATACTTAAAGTGTTACTAAATCCAGGAACCTGCATTCACTATATCTGGTCCATAAAGACATGGATGGGCAAGTTTGGTGGGGAGGAACTTGACTGGCCTGCACAGACCCAACCCAATAGAACACATTTGGGATGACTGTGAGCCAGGCCTTCTCGCCCAACACCAGTGCTTGACCTCACAAATGCGCTTCTGGAAGAATAGTCAAACATTCCAATTGATACACTCCTAAACCTTGTGGACAGCCTTCCCAGAAGAGTTGAAGCTGTTATAGCTGCAAAGGGTGGGCCAACTCAATATTGAACCCTATGGACTAAGATTGGGATTCTATTAAAGTTCATGTGTGTGTAAAGGCAGGCATCCCAAGACTGCTCATACGGGGCCGTCGCCCCCCTAATCCATGTGCCCAGCCCCTAATCTACTTGCAGGGCACCGGATGCATGAATTTCAATGTTTTTTTTTTTTTAAACACATAATTAACCACTTAAGGACCGGAAGGATTTCCAGCTTTAGGACCGGAGCCCTTTTTGCGATTCGGCTCTGCGTCGCTTTAACTGACAATTGCGCGGTCGTGCGACGTTGTACCCAAACGAAATTTGCGTCATTTTTTTCCCACAAACAGAGCTTTCTTTTGGTGGTATTTGATCCCCTCTGCATCATTTCTGATCGCCGCTATAAACAAAAGAAGAGCGACAATTTTGCAAAAAAAAACAAATTTCTTACTTTTTGCTAAAATACTAATCCAAAAAAAAAATATAAAAAAACATTTTTTTTCACCGTTTTTGGCCTATTTATATTCTTCCACATATTTGCGATAAAAAAAAAATCGCAATTGGCGTTTATTGATTGGTTTGCGCAAAAGTGGTCGCGCTTACGGGTGATGAGAATTCATTTTTGGGGTTTTTATTTTTTTTTTATTTTTTACTAATAATGGCGGCGATCTGCAATTTTTTGCGGTACTGCGATATTTCAGCGGACATGTCAGACCATTTTGACACTTTTTTGGGACCATTGGCATTTATACAGCGATCAGTGCTATAAAAATGCACTGATTACTGTGTAAATGATATTGGCAGTGAAGGGGTTAACCTGCAGGGGGCGCTCTAAGGGTTAACTATGTTCCCTGGGCGTGTTCTAACTGTGGGGGGACTGCCCTAACAGGAGAAGGGAAGTGGTCACAGCCTTCATGTACAGGAAGTCTGTGATCACAGCCCTTCCCCCTTCACAGAGCGGAGGTCCGTGTTTACTTACACGGACCTCCGCTCCTTCGCTCCGGGGGGGCCATCGCGGGTAGCCGGCGGCAATCGAAGCCACCGCACCCGCTCCCCGGCCCTCCCCGGACACAGTGAGCGTGCGGGCGCACCTCCGGCTGCGCGCGCGTGCGCTCACTAGGCGCGATCACGCGGCCGCCGTCATATGACGGTGATCCGCGTTACAGAGCCACTTTGCCGCCGTCAATTGCCGATTGACGGTCGGCAAGTGGTTAAAGCCTGAGACTCTATTGGCTTCAAAAAGGGTGGGCTCGGGGTGCAGAGCACTGTGCCCTGAGCCCACCCAGTTGTGTGACATTAGTGAATTAATATTATATAATGTCTTCCTGTTTCTCTTCCGGGCCAATCGAGAAGTGGGTCCTGAGACTCGATTGGCCGCAAGTTCTAAGTCCTGATTGGCTAAGAGGAGAAGCGACCACCAGGACTCGGGAGGAGATGCAGGGGGGGAAGCCACCGAAGCTGTGACCTGTATGGGGTAAGTGCGGGGCTGGTGGGGGGTCTGACGGGCCAGCGAATTAGCGAGCGGTCAATCAAGTGATGGGAGAGTGAGGGAGAAATAGAGATCGATCAAGAGGTGGGGGGTGGTTGGCTGGCTGGGGGGAGTGGCTGACTGGGTGGGGACTGTGGGCTGCCCCTTTTCCCAAGAAAATTGAGCACCACCCGCCATTGAGTGTATGTATATACAAAATTAGAAGTAAACTGCTGTCACCATCTTTACAGCTGTATAAGATACTCCTATTTCGCAAAGTGACTTTAGAACTGCTGAATAACATGCTGCCTGCTACTTGCCAATTAACATTATCTATTTTGGAGAATTGATTTTGTAATTAACATAAGCTATATATTCTTGCGAGCACGGAAACTGAGAACAAAGCATAAAATTGATGTGATCCATTGCATAATATCTGAAGTATTTTCTTGGTCAATATTTGATACTTTGAGTACTGCAAAGCATTCCACTTACTTTGTGAATTGCACATTAGAGCTGGAGGAGAAAGCACAGCCTATTAATATTGTATAGTGGAATCACACAGTTCAAAACGGCATTCCTCCAGCAGCTTAACTATGTGTGCCCATGTACAAGGCTTCTTGTATATCACCACCTGAGGTCTGCTAAATCTGCTTCACATGGCTTATATCTCAGGGTAAAGACTATCATTATTTCTGGAATAGCAGTTTCAATATGTGAGTTATTTACTATTGGCAAGGCTGACTTTACAGGGAAAGAGGAGCTATTTGTAGTAGCTAACGTCAACTAGTTGTTCTCCTGTATGTACATACAAGCCTCAGAGGAAATTATATTTAATGCTGTATTATTCCTTAATCCAGATAGACCTACAATGTGGGAATGTATGTAAATATGTGTGTGCATATATATGATTCACACACTAGGGAACTTTCCATTAGGAGGAACTTAAGAACTGCCAAGGTGATTGTAATAATAAATATATAGGTGGTAAACACAACAATTGAATATCTACATGAAAAGGTATGTAACATAATGACAAACTCTGCTAGCAGGTGATTTATATTCGCGTGGTAGGCAAGTAGCAGTAAGTTGGTGTAGGAGAAGCAAGAACTCACAGTAAATAAGGCGATTTCCATCAAGGAAGAAGCTTGATATTTTGTAATCAATACCACTGTGAGTTGTGCCACATTTCTACCACATGTTTATTTGTCGCCACTTGGGTTTAACATTGCGACCCATGGAACAGATTTCCAGGCTTGGGTTGCTGATCTCTTTTGATATACCCTCTAAATGTCTCTGGAAAGGTGTTTGTTTTTTTTTATAATTCCTAGATAGGACAATTATGGTTTATCTCAACTACTCAAGGCATAACCATTAAACCTTTGGATTATGGAGAATGCCCCCCAGACTTAGCCAGGCCAAGCACCCAAACTGCCCCTATAAAACTGCATTTTGGTGATTTATGGGGTTGTTGGAGTGATTTGGTCAACAGGATAATATGGCTTATCTAAACTATGCAAGGCATAACAGTTAAACCTATGGATAATGGAGGATTCCCTCCAGCCTTAGTCAGGACAAGCATCTTCAAAAACCCCACATAACTGCATATTGGTGATCTGTTGTTTGATGGAATTAGTGGAGTGATTTGATTCACAGGATGATATGATTTATCTCAACTACTCAATGCATAACAGTTAAACCTTTGTATTATGGAGGATGCCCTCCAGCCTTAGCCAGTACAAGTACCCAAGAAAACCCCCATGAAACTGCATTTTGGTGATTTGTTGATTAATGGGGTAGTTGGAGTGATTTGATCAACAGGACGATATGGCTTATCCCAACTACTCAAGGCATAACAGTTAAACCTTTGGATTATGGAGGATGCCCTCCAGCCTTAGTCAGGACAAACATCCTAAAAAAAAACATAAAACCGCATATTGGTGATTTGTTGATTGAAAGAATTAGTGGAGTCATTTGATCCACAGGATGATATGATATATCTCAACTACTCAATTCATTACAGTTAAACCTTTGTATTGTGGAGGATGTCCTCCAGCCATAGCCACGCCAGGACAAGCACCAAAGAAAACCCCCACAAAACGGCATTTTGGTGATTTGTTGATTAATGGGGCAGTTGGAGTGATTTGATCAACAGGATGATATGGCTTATCTCAACCACTCAAGACATAACAGTTGAACCTTTGGATTATGGAGGATGTCCTCCAGCCTTAGTCAGGACAAGCACCTAAAAAAACCCCCATAGAACCACATTTTGGTGATTTGTTGATTGATGGGGCTGTTGGAGATATTTGCAGTCAAAGTAAGTTTTGAATCAGATTTGAATAGATTGAATACAGCCAGCCTATTATACAGCCAGGCTGTATAATAGTGTAATTAATAAAAGTTACTAAAGTTCAGCCTCCAGAATTACTACGGAATGGAATCAGCTTCTCTCAGACTCTGTCTCAGCAAAATTGTATATTGCGCATTTTTAAAAACTGGAATTTTTGGCAGGGCACCCATTTGGAAACTGTATACAGTACAATGCAATACAAAGTATAAAGACACATACAGTAGCTTGGTGTAAGGAGTACAACACCGTGGCGGCTAAGCAATGGAAAAAAACAGTATGGTCTGATGAGTTTTCTTAATCTGTGTCACCTGCTTTAAAATAGGTTTACGTTTGGAGGGAGCCAAACAGTTTGCAACCCATAATGCCTGTTGCCAGCTGTAAAACATGTTGGGCATCTGTATAGCTTTGTATTAGGCATTGAAATCATTAGGTTTGGTAAATGCCTTTCAAAGTTTTTAATGGTCAAGGATACAATGGCATTTTATATGAGTAGGAGCAGGTGCACTTTCTGTGCAATCAATATTTCCTTATGATAGTCTTCATGATAATACAGCCATAAAAATACTATTGAATGCAGGACTAACAACGGTCTATGATACTTTTTTGTTTGCACTAACATTTACATTTTCAGGACAAGCTTTCAGGGTGATTCCTTCTTGTCGGTCCAAGTACTGCTATTGAGGGCTGTTTTAAAGCGATATTGAAGCCTTGCTTTAAAACAAAAAGAGCAAACATGTTATACTTACCTGCTGTGTGTAATGGTTTTGCACAGAGCAGCTCAGATCTTCCTCTTCTTGGGTCCCTCACTAGCTTTCCTGGCCCCTCCCTTCCCAAGCCATGGCTCTGTGTGTCAATTCACACATAGAGCTGCACCTTGGCCCTGCCCCCCTATCTCCTGGAGAAAGAGAGGTAGAGATCCCTGGTGCCGCACATCTATGCAAGTGTTCAATGGTGAAATGACAACCTCAGCCTGGGCTCCTGCCAGGCAACGCCCCCAGTGCATTTTGCCCCCCCCCCCCAAGCTTAGTAATGAGGATGGAGAACCTATGTGCGTGGGGGAGCATAAGAGCATCATCGGCAGTCACTAATGAGAATTGGCAGGTGTATGTGATGGATTTTGAAGGATAGTAAGGAGTGGAGGGGAGAGGGAGTGAGAGGAAAAAACAAAAAGAGAATAAGGAAAGCAAGGAAAACAAAAAGGAAGAATGTGTACATGGAATGTGAAAATAAAAATAAAAAAGGTCTATGTGTAAGTCTCCTGATTGGCTCAATAGCTGTAAATGACAGCAGTGGGAGATAATGGCTCCCACTGCTACCAAAAGCCAATCAGGAGTGTGAGTCCCCAGAGAGGCAAGGCTCTCGTGGAATATTGCGGGATCGAGAGGGGGCTCAGGTAAGTATGGGGTGAGGGCTGCTACACACAGAAGGTTTTTTTTTTACCTTCATGCATAGAATACATGAAGGTAAAAAACCTTGTGCCTTTACTACCACTTTAAGGTTTCGAGGAGAGAAAGCAAATTTATGCTCTTCTACCAGTGGGGGAGATTTACTAAAGCTGGAGTACTCTGGTGCAGCTGTGCATGCTAGCCAGTCAGCTTGTTCAAAAAACTTTGACAATAAAACCTGGAAGCTGATTGGTTTCTATGCAAAGCTTCACCAGATCTTGCATTCTCCAGTTTTTTTAAATCTCACCCACAGTGACTCCCTCTACACAGAAGCACAGGAGTTGATCTACTAAATGCAAATAGACGGTTTACTTGCAAAGGCAGTTGCACTTTGCATGAGAATTTGCCCCAGAATTTGGTGAATGTGGGGAAGTTTCACTTTGCAAAGAATACCAAGTCTCATGGAAGGGAAATAAAAAACATTTTTGCTTGCACATGCTTAAATGATGGACATCAGCAGAGCTTCATCTCATTCACTTCATTCACTAAGCTATGGGGCAATTTCCTTTGCAAAGTGAACAGTCTATTTGCCTTTAGTAAATCAATCCCACAGTCTGGAACAAAGCATGGAGACCTGCTGGAAGATGACTGACAGTATTGGGGTTAATTTACTAAAACTGGAGAGTGCAAAATCTGGTGCAGCTGTGCATGGTAGACAATCAGCTTCTAAGTTCAGCTTGTTCAATTAAAGGGGTTGTAAAGTCAGAAGGTTTTTTTTATCTTAATGTATTCTATGTATTAAGATAAAAAAAACTTTCTGTGTGCAGCAGCATCCCTCCATCACCCCCTAGTACTTACCTGAGCCCCATCTAGATCCAGCAATGTCCATGAGTTCCTTGGCCATTCGGGACTCTCCTCCTGATTGGCTGAGACACAGCCGTGGCGCCATTGGCTCTCTCTGCTCTCAATCAAAGTCAGTTAGCCAATCAAGAGAGAGAACAGGGCTCCGTGTCTCAATGGACACAGGGAGCTGTTACTCAGGTCTGGTGCCCCCATAGCAAGCTGCTTGCTGTGAGGGCACTCGACAGGAGGGAGGGGCCAGGAGAGCCTAAGAGGGACCCGAGAAGAGGAAGATCCGGGCTGCTCTGTGCAAAACCACTGCACAGAGCAGGTAAGTATAACATGTTTGTTATTTTAAAAGAAAAAAAGAGACTTTACAATCACTTTAAGCGTTGACAAAAGAATCTGTAAGCTGATTGGTTTCTATGTAGAGTTGCACCAGATTTTGCGCTCTCCAGTTTTAGTAAGGCTTATTTCATCCTGAGGCGCTTTACAGGCGCTATTTAGTTAAAAATGGCGTCTGTAAAATCCCCCCCAATCCACCCCAATGTGAAAGCCCTGAGTGCTTTCACACTGGGGCGGTGCGCTTGCTGGACATTACAAAAAGTCTTGCAAGCCTCATCTTTGGGGCGGTGAGTGGAGCGGTGTATATACCACTCCTCTACCGCCCCTGCCATTGAAATGAATGGCAAGCTCTCCGAAGCGGCTGCACACCACCTCGGTAGCGTGGAGTGCTGGCACTTTTAACCCCGTTTTAACCTCTTGTGGGAGGGTTAAAAGTGGCGCGCTCCTGCCTGCATAGCGGAGCCATATCGCTGGTAAAACATTGCTAAAACTAGCGGGGGTTTTACCGCGGCTGCACTTTCAGTGTGAAAGTAGCCTAAATCAACCCCACTGGGACTACAGCTTCCACAGTTCAGGTCTGTTCTAAGGAGGCAAACAAAAATATATCATCTGCCTAAAATTTCAGCAATTTCGGATGCCTGTTTTACTGACCGAAGACAAAACACCGCAGCCTGCAAAATATTTTGGTAATATACTAATTTAGGGAAACGATAAGAACGCCATCGGACCTGCAAGTTCAGAAGCAGCACAATTACTGTCTAAAGCTGATGATACCTGCTGGCCACCCCCTCTCATAATAAGGACAGATCTCCTGTTATTATTAACATTGAATGAGTCACTGCATACATGATGTTAACCAGGCTGATAAGTTTTACAGACATGATGCAATGCCATTATCTCATCCTGATATTTGTATCAGCAGAAGGTACATGAGATCATGCGTATTTCCCAGAGGCTTGTGCTTAGATGAAAAAATGGAAGTATAGCCTCCAGGCAGAAATAAAACATTCCACTATTCGTGGGAGATGACTCATTCATTTATTTTCAAAGCTTATCCTTTGCTCATGTCATCATGATCAATCAGGCACTTTCACTGGAAGAGTTGGACCTTGAGAGACTAGAAACGGCATGTGAGAAGTAAGCGCACAGGTTCACCGGCAGCATAGACACCAGACCTAAGAACGCGAGGCAGTCGCCAGATAGACCTTTGACCACTGATTAGCAGAAGCAGAATGCTGTGCAGTTGTGATATGCTAATGTGCGTTAAAGCGGTATTCAACTCAAAAGGAAACATTTATTATTTTGCAGCTTACTGATTCTAAGATGTGGTGGCTGCATATTTCCTTCTTTAGACGTTCTTTCCTTTATTTTCCCCTGGTGATCTGGCCAGTAACTTTGTTGGTTTTCAACAAAACAAGTTGTCCTGCATATGTAGCAGTTTTCTTTTAATTTTGGGTAGAGTGGAGAGGGATTAAAACACCTGTCAGTATGTATTGCTGGCTGTGCCCCCTCTCTATTTGTCCTATTTACCACTATCATTGAAAAAGATTGTAAAAGGCAATCCTATATTTTGAGTTGACATCAAAAGCTTAAAGGGTAAGCTCACCTTTACAGAAAAATCTGTAAGGTGAACTTACACTGGACCCCCTCCCCCCCCCCGGTCCCTCTGACCTGGTGCCGCCGCGGCTGGTTAATCTTACGGAGGATATACATGGAGAATGTTCCATGCAAATCCGTTAATTCGGTTCCCCTAAAGATTCGGAGTCTGGACATTCCACCGACATGCTCCAGAGGATCGTCCACTAGCGGCCCGTGGTCCAGTCTCCCTGGCCCCCCCCCCTCCCCCAGGTCACATTCAAGTGGAATGTCTAAAAAGACATTTCCACTCGAATGGGAAATTCGAAAACTACAGTTGAGTTTT
>BLSH010101080.1:660260-692798 GCA_018402905.1 Glandirana rugosa | reverse complement strand
TTTAGAATATTGTAAAAATTGTTTGTTTTTTACACACGTCTATTTGAATAAGATACGTTTTTGCACAGGTTTATATACACATGTCTACTGGATGAGAGTCCAAAAAATCTGACTAAAACCTTGTAAAGCATAGGATTGGAGCCATAGACTCCATCCTTTTTCCTGTAGTCACATTTTTTGATACACATATGTAAATTAATTATATATTTATTAATTTCTGTTTATTTATATACAACACATATTTATATTTTATATTTTTTTCTGTTTATTTTATATACACAATTCACTATTAGATATATAATTATTTATTTCTGAAAGCACAGTCACTTTACTATCAATTCACAGGTGGTAACACCCATACAACACCACATAAATTATTACAACAGTGCCACAAAGTCCCCCTAGTGGTCAAACAGGAGGACACACAGGGAAGCGCCAACTGCCTACTTTTCTTCTAAAACAAAATTTATCATTTATTATTTTTTTCCCCACAAATAGAGCTTTCTTTTGGTGGTATTCTATCACCTCTACGGTTTTTATTTTTTGCGCTATAAACAAAAAAAGAGTCACAGTTTTGAAAAAAGAACATTTTTTTTTACTTTTTGCTATGATAATTACCCAAAAAAAAATATATAAAAAAACAAATTTATTCATCAGTTTAGGCCGATATATATTCTTCTACATATTTTTGGTAAAAAAATTGCAATAGGCATATATTGATTGGGTTGCGCAAAAGTTATAGCGTGTACAATGGGAATAGATTTATGGCATTTTTATTATTATTTTTTTTTTTTTACTAGTAATGGCGATGATCTGCAATTTTTGTCGGGACTGTGATATTGCGGCGGACAGATCAGACATTTTTTACACTTTTTTTTGGACAATTGACATTTATACAGCGATCAGATCTAAAAATAACCACTGATTACTGTATAAGGCCTCATACACACAGGCGTTTGCAAAAAATAAGCAAAACGCCGGGCCTGATGTCAGGGAAAAAAAATCAGTTTTTCTCTGCGTTTTGCATTGACGTCAATGCACGTTGTTTCACGCTAGCTTTCAGCAGCGTTTTCTGCCTCTATTATAAAATCAATGGTTCCCTATGGGAGCCCATTGATTTGAATAGAAGCCGCACCAGAAGTTGGATCATGATGATCTGACTTGCGGCGCGACTTGTGTGCTAGGGGTCTTAAAGGGGACCCCCCTGAGAGTATGCTATCAAAAATAAATATTGTTTATTGGACATAAAGTATAAATAGCAACAGGACAAAAAAAAAGTAAATTCAAAACAAAACCTCCACCATTAAGAAGGGCTGGTTTCATACAATTGCTTATTGCTATGAATGCTTTGGTACCGTTTTTTTCCCCCCCGTCTGATACTTTGTTGGACAGGTGATTCACTGTCACTGAGTGTGGCAATTCAATTCCAGTGTTCCCCTTGATGGAGCAATACTTGTATCGAGTTTCCTATTGAATTCCATGCACACACAGTGAACAGAGGAATGCATCACCCGTCCTCATTAATTGGAGCTTCCTGTGCTCGATTTTGTAACATTGCTTATTTTAATCAATAACAACTTTGTTATCCGTGGTTAATGGTGGAGGTTTGGTTTTGAAATGACATTTTTTTTGTCCTGTTGCTATTTATACTTTATGTCCAATAAACAATATTTATTTTTTTAAGGCATATTGTCTTTGGTCACATTATACCAACTTTTTGGGCATCTGCCTTTTTTTTCACGATAGTGCCTTTTTGATATGCTGATCCACACATGAAAAGGTGGAATGACAGATGCAATATTAGTCCAATGATTCCACACAATGAGGGTAAGTCACCTAACATTTAATTGTTTGAGAATGAAAAGTCCTCCTACAAGCTTTAACCAGACGCTGATAGAATTTACAAGACTGCTATATATTGCTGATGACCAAAGGTATTTAGAAATGTATATTTACTAAAATAATTGCATTTCCATGTTCTGTGCACTGTGGGAGATTGGCTATAGTGAATGCAGGCTCCTGGGTTTAGTAACACTCTAACCATCAAATAAGTAAAGGATATGAGGACTTTTTTTCACAGAGGAGAGAAACTTAGGGGAATTAAAGTGAAGTTCCACCCAAAAATGGAACTTCCGCTTTAAGACCTCCTCGCCAGCTCCTGATGGTGAAACTGAGCTTTTGGGGAGGAGGGGGGGTGTGGATACTCTATTTTCACGCGCACTTCCTTTCCGGTCGCTTTAGGCGATCGGAAGTGGAAGGTCTCCTTCCCCCTCCCTCTTCTGGGACACAGGACAGGTCCTATAAGACTTTGGGACCAATCACAGAGCGCAGCGCCGCTCATGTATGTGCAATGCTCGCCCGGCCGCGAAGCCGCTAGTTGTCACGGGCAAGGCCCACAGTAGCAATGACGCCGCTGTGGAGGGGAGGGGGAGAGATCCAAGGCTCCAGGCGGCCCCATCGCTGGACCGGGAAACAGGTGAGCGTCTGTGTATTAAAAGTCAGCAGCTACACTTTTTGTAGCTGCTGACTTTTAATAAACGTAGAAAACAATGGAACTCCTCTTTAATAGAGGAAGGCCATAAAAAGGTTTGTAAAACATTTGTGGAAACTGATCTTTATTTCTATGGCTAGATACTCTGAATATAGTAATTGTCATTGCTTGAAGTGTGAAGCCTGTATACCAAACTTAAATCGCATGCTATTTAACTATAGAAAAGTTATGAGGCCCTGGAAAAGAATTGCAGGCTAGCTAAGTGGAGAGATGCATACGTTTAGAATTTAAAACAATTGTGTTCCTACATAGTACTCAGGATGGGAATTCATTCATTTGATAGTACTGATCACATCAAAGCTTGTAGTTCCTAAACTACTGGACAACCATAGCTTGGAGACCCCTGCATTAAAGGAATGAGGTTGATGGAAGATTACCTTGAATAAGAAATCTCAAATTTCTTAATTTGTTAAAGAGGAGCTTTATGGGTCTCTGGGCTGTAAGCCCCTGAATATAGAAGGTCGATTGGCCAACTATAGAAATACATTTCCAGCGTTTTAGTTATTGTAAAAGGGTATTGTACCTATCTTGATTTTGTGTAAATTTTCTTTTTTCCTTATCTCGACTATGTTGATTTACATAAAAGGTTTTAAAAAAAAAAACACTGCAATAAAAATTCAGATGTCCTCAAGCATTTGTGGTACACAATACATTTTACCGATTGTATAGAGTTGCACTTTATCCTGGGCCCCCTGCCCTGTATACCTGTGGCCCATTAAAAATCTCACACAGAAATGTGTGGTGCAATGCCAAGCTATCCTACAGCACATCTGTGGTCTGCAGAATACAAGGCATGTTCTTACTTAAAGTGAATGTAAAGGGAAAAAAAAAATTGTCACACGTATCTGAGCTGTGTAATGCTTTTGAAACTTAAGACACACAGAACATGGCTCGGCCCTGCCACCCGCGCCCCCCCCCCCCCCATGCTCCTTCCTCACTGGCTGTGATTGACAGCAGTGGGAGCCCATGGCTCCTGTTGCTGCATCTCAGCCAATCAGGAGGGAGAGTCCCGGGAGAGCCGGTGTTCTGTCAGATTACCACTACCCATCAGATTGTGTAACGGAAGTGCGATATGCGCTCCCAGGTGCTATGCCTTCCAAACACTTCATGATCTGACGGGTAGCGGTAATCTGATAAAACACCCATGCAGACATCTTACTACACCCAGCTATGTCTTGAATTTCAGAGTAATTTTGGCAATAAAGTGAGCGTATATAAATAAATATAGTATATTGATATCTGTGATGCTGTTTGGATGTTTCATTTTAAAAGCCTAAAGGTTTAGTGCTGAGGAGTGCGGGGTGTACCACCATGGCCTCCAACACCTTCCTACTGCTGGCGTCCAGCTTCTTTCAAGATGTAACATAAAAAAGCATTACAGATGTCAATATACCATATTTATTTATATACACTCACTTTATTGTTAAAATTACTCTGAAATTCAAGATGTAGCTGGATGTAGTAAGATGCCTGCATGGGTGTTCTATCAGAATACCGTTACCCGTCAGTTCATAAAGTGCCCTTGGGGCACATTGCGCATGTGCAGTAAGTTTTTTTTGGTCGGAACGTCACTTCCGTTGCACAATCTGATGAGTAGTGGTAATCTGATAGAACACTGGCTCTCGTTCACATCGCTGGTTTTTGATCTAGCTTAAATAAGTATTAGGGGGGCTGAGGGGGCAGCTGGATGCTGAAGGTGCATAAAGGTAAAAAACCTTTACAACCACTTTAATCTTTTTTAGTTTCAACCTTACTGTAAACAGATACAGCATCTCTGGGTCTCCTTATCCAACTTTTGTCTCCGTTGACATATGCAGGGACTGCCATGGAGATCCACATTTTGTGTTTTCCTCTTTGATAATTCTCTTAATGATAAATTGAATGGTATGCTAATAAGAACCTTTTACTTCCCAACCTTCAAAGTGCAGCAGACACAGAATCACTTGAGTTTGCTAAAAGCTTCTAAAAGAAAAGTATAGGAAATGGAGTTAAGCCATTAAATGTGACGCACATAAAGAACGCAAAGGAGAAAGCAGAGCGAATGCAGTAATAAAATGGAGGAAAAGGACATACAGAGCAGACTGCGAAAATGCTGCTTATGAGATCCATTATGGAAATGACAGTACAAAATGTACAAAAATGTATTTCCTGTAAACAGCAATAAAAGTTTCCTCTGACCTTTTTAAAGACAGCTGAGCAAATCATTAAATGCATTTGCATTTCTTAATTGAAAAAGCATCGCAACTCAAAAATGATTGTTGAGCCATGACACAACAACCCTATCCTGCACCTCCCCTACTAAACTGCAAGGTAATTATACACATTTCAAGGTGCCATCGAGAAGGCTTATTTTATTTTATGAACTGTTGCTTGAAAAGCTTCAGGGCAGAGCAAATGTTGGCTCTGTGAATCTAGCTGTAGTTGTCTAGTGATAATAATTTTTAATGCAAAAATGATTTCAAGAACAAGGGGGCATTAAAAAATATAAACTTAATTTAAGCCCAACTGAACATAGCTTTATCTAAATTCATTTCAGGTGCTTCAAAACAAAAGATGTGGAATACCTTACAGTTCATTTTCTTTGGAAATCAGCCACAGACTAAGTAAAAAGCATGTCCCCTGCCAGAATGCTGCAGAGAAGTACCCTTACACTGTGTGTTGAAGCAGTGGTCTCTCTGCAGAGGTCTAACATGCCTTTTGTTGAATCAGAGCTAGGGCTAATGCATACTTGCCAACAGTCACGGATTGTCCTGGACAGTCACAGAAATCGGACCGGTCTGAGTCTGTCCTGGGCAGAATCCCAAAATTCCACCTCTGTCACAGTCAGCCGTGCTAGTGAGTGAGGTCGAAGCTCAGGTGCTGCTGGGCGGGGTGCCAAGAGTCAGAATAACATGGTTTGCTGGTCCATCCCTCCCCTACCTCCTTCCCCAGCAGCTTAGATCAGACACACTCATGGCAAGTCACTTTGACTGAACACCACCCAGGAGACGGAGCCTATGAGGCTTGCGGTGTCTGATTGGCTGGGACATAGGAAGGGGTGTGACCAGCCTCTGAGATCGTGCCCAGCCCACCTTCTGAAGGGAAGCATATCGCTGGCTTAAAGAAGAGAGGCGGTGGGGCATAGTGGTGAGCAGGGAGAGACACCCGAGGCAGGTACCCATGCCTGCCCCCAGAAAAGCTTACAGCCATGAGTCCTATAGAAAGTTGTCTGCTGACTGTCCTATGCAGCCCGGAACAGCCCAGCTCTGCTCATACCCACCCCATCAACCTCTCAAGCAAGTTTCTTCTCTATCCCCCCCAATTCTTTTTTCACTACCCCTCTTCTCCACCCCCCTCCAACACTGCTAACCCCCCCTCTTCTCCACCCCCTCCCCCAACCCCCTGCCTGACCTACATTTCCTATATATTACCACATTTTCCACTATGTAAGTCATCTTAGACGCTAACCACATCCCCTTTAAGCCACGCCCAATATTTAGCATAATTTAAACTACATCCACTTTTCGCTGCAGCACATTTTTTAAAATCTTGCTAGACCACGCCTACAAATGAAT
Organism: Glandirana rugosa; assembly: GCA_018402905.1. NCBI lineage: Eukaryota > Metazoa > Chordata > Amphibia > Anura > Ranidae > Glandirana > Glandirana rugosa. The sequence continues at coordinate 686,693 of BLSH010101080.1, read as the reverse complement.
ACCCCACCCCTAATTAAAATAATCTGCCTACAGAAAAAAGTGCCCCTAATTTTTTTTCAGAATGTTGGCAACTATACTAATGATCTGATTGTTCCTAATTTATTAATAACAGGGTGAATGAATGAGTGCAAAGTTAAAAGGTCAGTTCACTTTTACTGAACTTTGCCAAACATATCACCAAGAATTGCAGCATCGTCAGTTCATTAATATGCAATGCGCCATTTTTTCAGTTTCTCATTTCACTTCCCTGTTCTGCAGATGTCAGGACTCACTGAGCTTTGAAATCCTGACCCCAGAAACTCATGAACGAGCACTTGGCTTTGTTCCCTACCCAGGCTTGCACAGCCTGTGCTCTCTCGAAACTCAGCATTGTGCGAGAGTGAACAAAGAGCAGATTGGCTTGGTTTAAAGCTCCTGTACTGCATGTTAGTTTAATTGTGTAATAGTAAATAGTTTAATGTCCATAGACTGGGCACATAGCATTAAAAGATGTTAATGTTGCCTATACATTTTCGATAACTCTTGCTTAAAGAGGAGTTCCAACCAGAAATTTTTATTTTGGCATCCACTCTTTTGTTTCCTTACTTTCAAACCGCCTAGCAATTACATGTATTTTTTACTCACAATTTTGTTTCTCTCACTGCTGGACTTTTGCATTCTAGGTGAGAGCATCTGAAGTCCATCCGTAGTCTCCTGGCATCTCTTCCTGAAAGAAGTGCATGGTGGGTAACCATCATGCACTCCTCGATCTCGGTCCACCTTAAATCGCGTCATTTCCTGTCTGGAAATAGCACTATTTTACAGTACAGGGAAGCCCACTGACTCCTGGGAGATGATCTCCCAGGAGGCCAGGCAAAGCAGGAAGTGAGGAGAAGAGCCTAGGACCAAAAGGGACAGATTACAGAGACCACCTAGCAACAAGTGACTTAGGGTGAGTATAAAATGTTTTTTTCCTTCAAAGGTAAGTCTATATAGGCAAAGGACTTGAATGATGTAAAAAAAAATTTTGGGTGGAACTCCGCTTTAATGCTTGAAGTTTCAATAAGCGTATATAACATAGTGGTCAATTCACGAACGTTTACTGCATGCGATAACACAGTCACGTGACTCATTTGCATAAAATATTGCATGCAGTAAATTAAGTCCAATTCATAAAAAAAAACAAAAAACGATTATGTGGTATTTATCGCAAAATGAAAAATGTTATGTTAAATATAATTTAAAAAGCTTATACATTCAATTCACCAATGGACCAGAGTAAAAAAATATTCAATATTTACCACCAGGGTTTTGCTGGCGGTATCACATGTGGTATCTGTCAAAAAACAGTGTGGGGGTAAGGGGGGATCCCCATGCTGTTTTTTGACAAATAGCTGGTTGTTAAGGAGCGGGCCAGGAAGCCGGCTACCTCATCCTTAACAACGGATGACTCATCAGCTTTCATTGGGTTCCCCTCTGACAGCTGAATGTAAAAAAAGCATGCCGTCAATTAAAAATTATGAAAAAAAAAACAGCGAGGGGTTCCCCCAATGCATACCAGGCCCTTGGGGTCTTGTATGAATTTTAAGGAGAACACCATGGCAAAAATAAAAAAAAAGGCATGGGTCCCTCCCGAAAACCATACCAGACCCTTATACGAGCATGCAGCCCGGCAAGTCAGGAAAGGGGAGGAACGAGCAAGTGCCCCCCTCCTGAACCATACCAGGCCACATGCCCTCAACATGGGGGGTGTGTGCTTTGGAGCAGGGGCAGCTCTGCCCCCCCACCCCAGAGCACTTTGTTCCCATGTTGATGGGAACAAGGGCCTCACCCCCACAACCCTTGCCAGCTTATCAGAATCTGGAAGCCCCCTTTAACCCTACCCATTCACCAATGTCAAAAAGTAATAAAAACATAGTTTTTAACAATTCCTTTATTAAAAAATAAAAAAGTGTCCCCTGATGTAAATCCATCGTCAATCACAACGCCCACTCACTGCCAGAACTACAGAAAGAAAAACAGAGCTCAGTTTGCGAGGCCAGCTGGCCGGTGAATGCCTCCTCCGCCATTTGACCGTTTCTATATAGGTAAGGGTGGGGCCATCTGGTGACATCACCTGGTGGCACCGCCCCCTTGTGATATCACAGACCGGTGCATGCTGAGTCATCCATTGTTAAGAACTCATTGGCTGGCTTCCCGGCCCACTCCTTAGTAACCAGCTCAATACGGTAAATCGCCACATTAAGTAAGCGGTAATTACTGCTAAATCGAACAAATACCGAATTTGGTATTTAACGCTAAATTCTTAGTGAATTGCACTTTCACATTTACATTTCATTTACCGCAAGAATTGTTTTAGCGCATTTTTTTTGGCCGCTATTTAACTCCTAGTGAATTGACCCCATAGAGGCATAATTCAGATTATCATTCATTTACCATAATACACAATAGACTTGTGCCTGTACAGCAGGTAGCACAGGCAGAGAGGTGGCTTTTCCCAGCTTAATCACTGACCAAAATGTTTTCAAGCAGTAGAAATAAAGTTGCACAATCACAATACTAGGTAGGTATCAATAAACCAGATAATGTTCTGTGTGATTTGGTGTAGGCTGAGGCTGCTCATCATCGTTTATTCATCTGGACTGATCGGTACTATCGGTGATCCTTTCCTTTTTACATTAAAGATAATGTTCTGTATTATATAGTTGATCCTATCAGAAGGGGGTTGCGTTGTGTGACAAAGGTTCCAGTGAGGGCAATTCAACCCCAACCTATTTTTTTTTTCAATAAAAAAGGGGAGGAAAACAAATGAATGGTGTTGCAGACACTGGTGTTGCTACTTATTACAGGGGGGAATGACAGCATTTTTGTCTGCCGAGCATGTTTATTTCAAATTCTTGTTGGGGTTCCATGGACCAGATCTCTACCCTGGCAACTATTATGTTAAACCTATTGGTAGTGCTTTCTGAGTTAGTAGCACCATCAGTGCTTTCAGGTCAGTATGCAGTTTCAAAATCTTCTCAGTCAAGTAAGTACTCTACAGTATGTGGCCAAAAGATTGTGAACACATGACCATCACACTTATAAAGGCTTGTTAGATGTTCAATTCCAAAACCATGCATATTTATATTGACCCCCGCCAACAAATGTATGTATTTAACATCCTCCACTGTCCAAATTCGGAGTATTTGTGCCCATTCAGCCATAAGAGAATTTGGAAGCTCTGGTACTAATTTTAGATGAGAATATGAGGCTTACAATCAGTGTTCCAGTTCATCCTAAAGGTGTTCCATAGAGATGAGGTCAGTGCTCTGTGTTCCTATGCGTCAAACTTGACAAACCAGCCTTGTCTTATGGAGCTGGCTTGTACACAGGGGTACAGTCATGTTGGAACAGAAAATGGTCTTCCCTAAACTGTTACCACTAGGTTGGAAGCCTATAACTGTCTAAATTGCCTTTATATTCAGTGGCAGCCTGTAATGCAGGGGCGCCGCCCCTATCCATGTGTCCGACCCCCTACATGTGGGGCGCCGGACGCATGGCTTCCAATGGGTTTTTTTTTTTTTGAAACACGTGATTTGAGCTAGAGGCTCTATTAGGCTTCAAAAAGGGTGGGCTCACGGTGCAGAGCACTGCGCCCTGAGCCCACCCATTAGTGTGACTATTGTCTTCCTGATTCTCACCCTGGGCAATCAGGAAGCGGGTCCTGAGACCCGTCACCCGATTGGCCTAAAGGAGAAGCAATCCTATTGGCCACCTGTGAGGATGAGGGAGGTGGAGACACAGGGGAAGCAGCCGCCCATCGCCTCGAGCAAGCACTGCCCGACAGATGAGGTACGCGCGGGGCTGGTGACCGACCGACGGGGGGTGGCTGTGAGTGCATTGTTTTCTGCCTCCCCAAAAATATACCACCAGCTGCCACTGTTTATATTGTAAGCTTTAGCTTTAACAATATCCTTCCTTGCAACCCCTGAGCCTAATAATTTGGAGGGATATTCCACATTCTGTACTTTGGCCATATAGTGTATATTTTATCTTCTCCATAAAAAATTTAATAAAAATATGTCTATATGCACTATATATTGATGCACACAGTCTGCATCTTGGCTTCTCTTCTGCTCTGTGAAATTTGCTAAAGAACAGAAAAACAAGACTTCATTCTTATACAGTATATCTAAACCATGCAATCAATTTGATGCTAAACCACTGTGACACAAGGTGAAATGTACATTGTTTAAACGCTGAGGCAGAATCAAACCGTATTTGAATACAGATGCACAATTTTTATTTAGAGAAAATGGACATTCTAGGAGAGATCTATTGGTTTGGAACTCTACACTGCAAGCGATAGAGAGGTCTGTGAAATATTCTGCTATATTCTGCTATGGTTATGATTGCGCATATTCTTACATATATTTGTGTGCATGAGCAGGCACTTGTTCACAAATTATTAGTCCCTGCAGGGACTTAGCATTCAGAAGGAGAGATGCAGTGACTTTTTTTTATAAGGGAACTACTGGATATCAGAAAGTTTTTTTGTTTATTCTCTTTTTATTGCAGTTTTGTATGTGTTGGATTGGTGATACTTAACATGACATGTGTACAGATTTGAAAAAAGGGGTAAAGTGGAGAACGAGTGATGAGATTTAATTCCATGTAGCAGATGGTTCTCCTTATGTTGTATGTGTAAAAATGCATTCTGACAACCAACAGTAGAAATAAAGCATATTTATCATTAAGCATACTTATTTTGTAATAGTTGTAACAGAGGAACAGTAAGTTGAAGTCATTTGAGATAAAGGGGTCTGGGAGCAGTTGTTGGAAAAAAGAGTATGTATTCAACCCTCCAGTAGCAAAAATGTGTCTTTGGGTAATGCTGGGCTAAAAGTTTGAATATAGGTGAGTCTCTGGGTAAACCACGGGACCATGTCTTAAGGATATTGGTTGGATACCACCTGAGCCTCCATTACATTGATTTCAGTCAGGATTTGTGCCCATTTAGTTATAGTAGGTGCATATTTGATTTCCAGTGTATGGAGATCACCACTCTGGTAGGCAGAAGGCAATGATGCAGAATATGTTTCTTAATTATAGATAGAGGCCTTGGAATCATGAACAAAAAGATGACATTAGAGGAGGCTGGGCATCGGAGATGAACGTATTGTCATAAAAACCTTTGACCAAAAATTAGAAATTTTGGGGCTGTCCCACCAAATATGAAGGTAGTCGCTAATTGCATCAGAAAATCGTCAGTAGTAGTTATGCGATCAATGGATAAATGTGGGTATGTTCTAAGAGTTTGATACCATAGAGATAAAAGTTTGTAGTTATTCCTTTTTAGATAGCAGGACATAAACAATGTATGCATGAATATAAAGCATTTTTTCTAATCATCATCTGAACAAGATACAGATCAAATTGATGGATGGGGAACCCATTTATATCCTTTATACCTTGACATTTTGTTTTATCAGTTGTGGTGTTTGCTTCCTCGGATCGCAGTTGTGACCCAATGTATGTCAATATTATGATAACTTGTATGAATAAAATATATATTTTTACTTCTATGTATCAATATCCATCAATGTCATTTGTTGCCCACCACATCCTTCTAAAGTTCCAACCCCCCCCCCTACTGCACTTATGTGCAGCCTTTTTATGTCATCTGAACAAGGATCTCCCAGGTAGCTGTCATGGTCAGGGGTCAGGTTTTGAGACCAGTAGCTACATCAGTAGAGAGGTTCCTACTAACCAGCAGGATAAGTAAACAAGTAGGTCACCCCGGCAGATGATGCGGGTTCACCTGAGGCATGGGGTCTAAGCACTAACCGGTCTTCACCAGATTTTCTGATGGTGCAGATGGGTTTTGCTGCATGCTAGTGCCCATTCATGGTCCTCAGGATCACCCCACCAGGATGTGAGCAAGGCAGGGTCCTGTAGCAGATGTAGCAGGTCGAGATAAAGCAGAATCATAGTCAGCAAACACGCCAAAGGTCAGTAACATGTGGTTGAAAGTTGGGATTAAGAAGAAGTGTAGTTGAGGAACAAGTCAAAATTTGGTAACAGGTGGTAGTGAAAATAGGGGAAGCTGCAGGTGGAGAGAGCACAATAATATTGCAAACAGCAAACAGGAAGTACAGAGACTTGTCTTAAATCAGAAAGTTCACGAGAGGAGCAAAAAGTTTAAGGTTCACCAGAAACAAGAGACAAGGCAACCGTGTGCAAGGGATCAGAGAGGGAACTGTCCAGCATCTGAGGTAGCTCAGACACAACAGAGGTCCTAGGTTCAGATCTGGGTCCTGACAGTATTTCTTTCGTTCTGTCATATAGGGAGGTCTTCCCCCAGAAATCCCTTCCCAAAACAGCCCTTAGTGAGAAATTGCATATGAAGGTGGTTCTATGTATGAGTGGAATGCTACAAAGGAAAATAGTTTAAATATAAGGGGTAAGTGTGGTTTGAGGGCTCAGAGAAAGCTATGGAGTTGCCTGGATGTGAATTAGTCAGTGGAGTGGGCAGTTGAGGATGGGCTCATTTAAGAGTCTGGAATCTTAGAGTAAGAGTTTAAGGCATGACAAAGTCTATGGAGAAGTTGGCTATGCTGGACGTCACTACCCTTGCACCAAAATAAAGATTTTGGTATATGTTACAAGGGAAGGATTCAACTAAAAACACAATGTAATGTCTGATGTTTAATTTTGCATATTTTTTTTACTTATGCTCATCCTTTGCCCCCATTCTCATCTAGGCAGGAATGACATGTCCCTGTTCCTGCAGATATATCATGGGAATATCCCAGGAGGCTTCAGGAGCAGGAACAGACAGTGGCTGGGGGAGTGGAACTGGTATCACATCACTGGGGGCCAGCTGCAAGATCCCAGAAGAGACAGCTGGCTTCTGATGATATAAGAAGGGTCTACACAACCTGTGATGCCTGGGATTTGGCCATGACAGGTGGGTTTGAAAAACTGCTAAGGTTCAATCACTTATTCCTGCACCAGTTTTCTGTAATATTTTTGTGATAGATTTTACATAAAAGAAAACACTCATTGGATCAGAAACTACAATAATGAATGAACCTTGAACAATCTCATCTGTAATTTTCATAGTATGATGGCATGAATGAACTTCAAATCTATCATAATTCCATTAAAACATAAGTTAATTAAAAAGTAGCTAGACTTCATGATCTCTAGAAGAAAGCGTAGAATGTACAATTGCATTATCTGTCAATGAGCAATGATCTATTAAGTGAAAGAAAAATCTGCATTGTAAAGTACAGGTAAACAGTGATAACCTAGTAATTCCAGTAATGAAAATGCTAGAATATCTAACTCACTAAGTAATATAAGATATATAATTGTAAAGAATTGTGGGGGAGTTAATACATTACTAATGGAAAGAATGGATGCAAAGGGATGCAAAGCAGGCCCTTGGCACTCAGTAGAAGACCCAGTTAGGGCCCCAGGTGGGAAACTGCATCTAAAAAGAAACACTTAGATAATTGACCGTCCTGAAATGCCTGCTTACAAGGACAGATCATAAGATGCAAAGTATCACATGTGGGTGTCTTACATACAAATACCCAATTGTACAACTTGTGTATCTGGTTACAGTGATAAAAATAAAGATATAGCAGCTCATGTGATCATCATTAGAGGGCTTGGAGTAAGTGGGACTAGCACAGCCCCCTCTCTTTTTGTAACGTCATATCTCTCTCCCTTTTCTAAGAGTGTTTATCCACTTGAGATTCGGAGGGTTTTACCCCCTTCATGACCAGGCCATTTTTTGCTGTTTTGCACTGCGCTACTTTAACAGACTGCGGTCCTGCAACATTGTACCCAAACAAAATTTATATAATTTTTCTTACACAAATAGAGCTTTCTTTTGCTAGTATTTGATCACCACTGGGACTGAAAATTTTGAAAAAAAGACAATATTTTTTACTTTCTGCTGTAAAACATATCCAATAAAAAAATAAAATCAATTTCTTCATACTACATGTCTTTGATAATTTAAAAAATCCCAATACGTGTATATTGATTGGTTTGCATGAAAGTTATAGCGCCTACAAACTATGGTATATATATATATATATATATATATTGGAATTTTTTTTATACTAGTAATAGCAGTGATCATTGATTTGGGATTGATACTGTGATAGTGCGGCAGACAACATGACACTAACTAATGCTAAGAGAAACTGGCTAACCACCACTAACATCACTAATATAGTGATTAGTGCTAATATTATGTACTGTCACTGTGCTAATGGCACTGGCTGGGAAGGGGTTAACATCTTTGGCGATCAAGGGGTTACATGTGTGCCTAACAATGTGTAGTGTGTGTATTATGTGCTGCTTTTACTAACAGATTATCAACACAGGGCTCCGGGCTGTAATTGGACACAGCCAATCAGCAATGATTTATGGCTGGGACTTGCTGACAGACCCTTGCTATGTACAAGCACAGTGGGTGTCGGCGGGGGCTGACACACATGCGCATGCCCCCTAAACCCGGAAGCAGGCAGTGACGTAAGGGTACGTCGATTCACCTGCACAGGTCACCCGTCCGCTGTATTGCGGGCAGCTGGTCATTATTATGGTTAACTATGTCCCTACTGGCTATCATGGCTAGACGCCAAGATGACTAGAGGGCTTCCTTTACACCTCTGGCCCAGACACCCTGGAGTATGACACCCTGGAGTATAGTACAGAGAGTGGGGGGGGGGGCACAGAATGGCATGGTTGCCAGGAATCTACTCCATAGAATCTCCCTTCTGGAGGCCGACTTGGCTGTAAGGTGCTTGTGCAGATTGACAAGACGGTAGCTTGCTGGGAGAGTGAAACACACTCTTGCAGTGTGTTGTGGACAGGAGGTGGTCAGTAGTTGATGAGACAGACAGCAGGCAGGGTAGAAGTCAGGATTAAGATCAGGAGACAAGTCAAGGTCTCACCAGAGGGTCTGCAGAGGTAAGATGTAGTCAAGAACTAGCCAAGATCAAACCAAGGATCAGCAGACACAAGCTTTAGTTGGGAACTAGCAGAAGTCAAACCAAACCAGAAATCAGTACAGATAAACATAGTCAAGCTACTAGCCAAGGTCAGCAGTAAGTTGGCAGATTAGAAACAAGTCCAAGGGCAAGCCAAGTCAGCAACAGAAAAGAGATCTCAGTAACAGATTTAGGGTTCCAGTTACAGGGCAACAGCTAAAGACCATCTAGCAACTTCATACCTCAGTTCTGTTCCCTAAATAGGCCATCTGGTTCAAAGATTGGAATTAAACTTGTGTGTCCTTGTGCCTGTACATGTGCATTTTTATGTGGCCTGCCCTTGTGAATTAGCATGCCCTCGTGAATTAGTGTACATGTTCACGCAGCCAACTGGCAATGATCCTTGTTCCTCCTTACATAATCTTTTATTTAGCTGCCGAGGGAAGAGTGTCAGGAAACACTATAAAGTGTCATTTGAGTGACAGCTTAGTCTGCTGGGGCTACTTACATCATATCCAAGATGGCAGGGCCCAGCAGCAGTCTCAGGGTATTTGGATATCTACACAATGGTGGCTTTTACAGGTAAACAACATGCCGAAAATACAAGGTGGTATCAAAAAGTTTTGAGAATAGTTTTGTAACATGCCAACAGATGGTAGCACAAGGCTGTACGCACAGTCACTGGGAGCACCGACCTTCGTAAGTCAGTGTGTCAAAAGACATCGTCCTGTGTACATCGGGAGTTGTGCAACTGGTGCTATTCTGACCACGTGCGTTACCATGTCTGCCATTTCATCATACATTTCATTGTACAGCAATGATGTCAATGATAACAATAACGGTGATGCTGTAATGTGTCGGTCAAGGTGTTTTGAGTGGCTCACGCTTCAAGAGCGGAAGAACATCACTAGAAGACGATGAGAAATCAGGAAGACAATTCAACAAGCTCAACCCCTGAAAATGTTGAAACCATTCGGCAACTTGTGCATGATGGTCATCGGAGAGCAATTGCACGTGCCACTCAAATGCCTTGACCGACTCATTGCAGCATCACCATATACTTGGCGAATCATGTTAAACATCTCTGTGGCAGATTTGCCCAGTTTCACGCAGAATTTCACATTTGCTCTTTATTCTAACTTGTCGTCCATGATGAAATGGCACAGGTAGTAAGGCACATGGTCAGAATAGCACCAGTTGCACAATGTACACAGGGTAACTAACATCTTTTGGCACAATGTCTTATGAAGGTCGGTGCTCCCTGTGACTGTGCATGCAGCCTTGTGCTGCCATCTGTTGGCATGTTACAAAACTAGTCTCAAAACATTTTGATACCACCTAGTACTTTAGGTGGAAGTTTGTTTTTGAAAGGAATGGTCTGACAGCAGGGATTCTTTAAAGTGGACCTTCCATGAGAATGCCCCCTGCCTCAAATTACGCATAGTTTAAAAACGCCTGTTAAAAATTAAATAAAATAACAAAATGGAGGGTCATGGAAGATCCGTTTTAATATTTGCAGCCTCTGCATCCCCACTGTCATTGTCTGCTCTTTGCTATGTCTGACATGCTGCATATTGAAAGTTATATTAGGGCTTCTGCTTTTCCTAGAGATGGAAGGGTAGCCAGGAAGTCACAGGTTGCAGAATTGAATGTAACTTTCCACATGTACAGTACTTGTGGACCTGCTCAACCGAAAGCTGGAAACTGACAGCTTTGATCAAAATTCTAGTAATTTAGATACCTGCTTATGGGCAAAATAGAGACCTATGTTTTAATCAGCCACTGTGGTAGTGACTGGCGATTCTTTAATACATAATGGCGTAGCTAACTTTGATGTTAGCATCATTATGCAAGAAAGCAACAACACACGTAACATTTGTTTGGACTGCTAAGTTAAAAAGCCGCAGGCTGCATTTTTACATTATGTTACCGATGCTTCAGAGATTCTTTGTACAGACAGGATCTAAAAGGTAAACAGGCAAAGTCCAGGGTTCGGGTAAACAGAATGGTGACTTGATGCAACAGGGAGGTTCTGTTGGCATCGGCGTAATGAAGATAAAAGATGCTGCCAGAGAAGTTGCTTTGTACAGAGCAAATCTTAGCGAAGAAATCAAAGTAAACCCAGGAGAAACCAGCTGTTTGGAAACAGATATAATACGGCAGGTCCCCTGTCATATGTCTGAGATCAACAACAGAACAATGGCTGTGTCCATAACATTATTAACCTTGCATTCATGAATATGAAGTGGAGGCTGCAAACATTCTTGTACCTACAATAAAGAATAAAAAAACTTGAAACGCATAGAAAGGGATAGAGCTGGCGTAATCAATAAATGTATAGAAGTAAACTTTAACCCTTTCACTGCCATTTTCACAGCCATTTTTTTCCACATGTTTAAAATATAATTTTAGGCCTGAAAAAAAATGTGGAACTTAAAACCCCCAATAATTTCTGAAAGCAGAGACCCTAAAGAATAAAATAGTGGTAGTTCTAGATTTTTATGTCACAGGATATTAGCGCAACAATTTGTCAAGGGCAAAATTTCTGTAAGAATTACACCAAAGGTAATTTTGGGCCACACAAATGCAACATATTACGCAATTTTTTCGTAAAATGTAAAAGATGAAGTTGCACCAAGTAAATAGATACCAAACATGTGAAACCTTAGGGCCGGGTTCACATATCTCTGGCCACGGTTCCCAGCATGGGGTCCAGTGTTTTGCCTGAATTCGCACCTGAACCGGACCCAAAGACGCACAGGACTCTTTTGCAATTCGGACCGCGGCCGCCCCGGACCTGTGTGAACTGGCTCCATTGATAGCCGGTCACACTCGCCTGTGATATGAATTGGATGCTGGGAAACCCACTTACAATTCGCATATACTGTATGTGAACCCAGCTTAAAATTGTGTGCACCCATTAAATGGCAAAGGATAACAGAGAGAGTTTGATTTACTAAAGGCAAATCTGCAAGTGCTGTTCTGCTAGATCTCAGCAGAAGATCTGAAATGAGGGAAAGATCTGCTGATTTCTATCATCCAATCATGCTGTTTGTTTTTATTTTCCTTGCATGTTCCCTTCAGATCTAGAGCAACTACACATGCAGTGCACAGGCCAGTTCCCTTAAATAAATCTACCTCAAAGTTTTTCTAAACCCACATCATAAAAAAATCTATCAATAAATGCTGTATTACATGCTGTTCATACTCATTCAGTCATTATGAGATTTGTTTTCTTTTTTATTCCAATAAGAGATTTGTTTTCTATATTCTGCAAAAAAGCTGGTTGATCCTGCTGTTCTCTATCTCCACCTTCTGTCCAAGTCTCCAATGCAGTTGGGGATTTTGCAGAGCAGCTCTACACATGCCCAGTTTTTGGTGAGTTTCTATGCTGAGGATGTCCTCCCTGTCACATCTGAGCAGCCCATGTGACTATAGAGCAGTGTTTCCCAGCTCCAGTCCTCAAGGCGCCCCAACAGATCATGTTTTCAGGCTTACCATTATTTTGCACAGGTGATTTGATCAGTTTCACTGCCTTAGTGACTTGAGGACTGGAGTTGAAAAACACTGCTATAGAGTCACACATGTGGGCATTAACAGTTGTGCTTATAAGTTTACATAGCCTGGTAGAATTTATGATTTCTTGGCCATTTTTCAGAGAATATGAATGATAACACAAAAACATATCTTTCACTCATGGTAAGTGTTTGGCTGAAGCCATTTATTATCAATCAACTGTGTTTACTCTTTTTAAATCATAATGACAACAGAAACTACCCAAATGATCCTGATCAAATGTTTACATACCCCAGATCTTAATACCATGTATTACCCCCTTTAATATCAATGACAGCTTGAAGTCTTTTGGGGTATTTGTGGATGAGGCTCTTTATCTTCTCAGATAGTAAAGCTGCCCATTCCTCTTGGCAAAAAGCCTTCCGTTCCTGGAAATTCTTGGGCTGTCATTGCATGAACTGCACATTTGAGATCTCCCCAGAGTGACTCAATGATATTGAGGTCAGGAGACTGAGATGGCCCCTCCAGAACCTTCATTTTAATCTGCTGTAGCCAATGACAGGTCGACTTGGCCTTGTGTTTTGGATCATTGTCATGTTGGAATATCCATGTACGTTCCATGCACAGCTTCCTGGCTGATGAATGCAAATGTTCCTCCAGTATTTTTGATAACATACTGCATTCATCTTGCCATCAATTTTGAACAAATTTCCTGTAACTTTGTAGCTCACACATCCCCAAAACATCAGCGATCCACCGCCATGTTTCACAGTAGTAATGGTGTACCTTTCATCATGTTGACTCCTCTCCAAATATAGTTTATGGTTGTGGCCAAAAAGCTCAATTTTAGTCTCGACACTCCAAATGACTTTGTGCCTGAAGGTTTGAGGCTTGTCTCTGTGCTGCTTGGCGTATTGTAAGTGGGATACTTTGTGGCATTTGCGTAGTAATGGCTTTCTTCTGGTGACTCGACCATGCAGCCCATCTTTTTTTCAAGTGCCTCCTTATTGTTCATCTTGAAACAGCCACACCACATGTTTTCAGAGAGTCCTGTATTTCACCTGAAGTTATTTGTGGGTTTTTCTTTGCATCCCGAACAATTTTGGCAGCTGTGGCTGAAATTTCAATTATTGGTCTACCCGACCGTGTTTTGGTTTCAACAGATCCCCTCATTTTCTACTTCTTGATTAGAGTTTGAACACTGCTGATTGGCATTCTCGATTCCTTGGATATCTTTTTATATCCCTTTCCTGTTCTATACAGTTTAACTACCTTTTTCCCGCAGATCCTTTGACAATTCTTTTGCTTTCTCCATGACTCAGAATCCAGAAACATCAGTGCAGCACTGGATGAAAGATGCAAGGGTCTGTCAGGAGTCCAGAAGCTCATTGACCTTTTATACGCACACACTAATTACAAGCAAACATATCAGGTGATCAGGTGAGGATGGTTACCTTTAATAGCCATTCAAACCCCTTTGTGTCAACCGTGTGCATGTTATCAGGCCAAAATCACAGGGTATGTAAACTTTTGATCAGGGTCATTTGGGTAGTTTCTGTTGTCATTATGATTTAAAAAGAGTAAACACAGTTGATTGATAATTGGCTTCAGCCAAACACTAACCATGAGTGAAATAAATGTTTGTGTTATCATTCATATTCTCTGAAAAATGGCCAAGAACTCATAAATTCTGCCAGAGTATGTAAACTTATGAGCACAACTGTACACAGTGGTAAATTGCAGCCCACTCTCTCCCTCTATCTCCATGCCCACTAACCAGCTAAGCACAATAGGGACGGGACATTAGATGTCGATTGATGGAGGCCTCACCTCCCTCTTATTCTAACACACAGGCTGGATAGGGGTGACACAGCCTGTGACTGGCAGAAATCCACCCACACCATGTTATTGCCAAAAAATAATAGAGATCGGATTTCAAATACGTATTTGTATGACGATTTAAACCTGTTTATTGATATTAATTCTTTATTTTTGCTCCATATTCCAAAAGCTGTTTTTTTTTTTTTTTATCACGTGAACATATGTTTAATTTTTGGCCTTTTTTTTTTACTAAAACTTTATTTTTTATCACATAGCACATAGGGAACAAAAATGTTTTTATGTTTTTTTTTTTAGTAACAGAATCTCTTTAATGAGATATTAGGGTCTGAAAGATCTTTGATGTTTCACCTACCCACCAATAAAGCTAATGGCGTTCAGACCGCGCTCCATTAGCTTCCTACCTGTCCAGACTGTCCTGAAAAAGTGACATAAAAACAGAAGTGACATCTTACATGTTGCATCCAGGTTCTTAGTTGGTACTGTAGCTGGTCAAGTGATCTGCAGCCAGGTGAGAAGTCCTTTACTGTTGGAACTGGTGTACAGTCCACTGGGCCAAAGCTTAAAGAAAAACTAAACCCTCCTATCCTTTACAGCCAACAGAATCTGACATCTTAACATTTGTTTGATCTGCAGTTGCATTGATGCTGTGCATGTGATCAGCTATGAATCCGGCCATTTGAAGGCTTGACAGTTCGGTTGACAGCTGACATAAGCACACTAGTAACTGTTGCAGTTATCATTCAAGGAATGCCTTGAATGTAACTGTTTTGGAGAACAGTTAAATCGTTGGTTTCATTTGACTTTAATGCAGCTTCTCCAGTAGACCCAGCTACTGGGGCAAGATCCTCCCTGGTTGCTACCAGAGTACTCTAGTTCCAATGGAGGGAATTTTGTCCATGGGCCTTGATTACCTGTTTCTGTTTACTTGTGCTACCCTGGATTTCAAGTGATATTAACCACCTCCCACCCGGCCACTGTACATATACGGCCGGGTGGGAGCGTCTCTGTTCTGACAGGACGTGTATTTACGTCCTGCAGAATGGGGGCTTGCAGAGCGGCCATGCGGCGCACTGCTGCTGGATCCTGTGATCATTATGATCACAGGATCCAGCTGAGCAGAGATCGGGATACGGGCGCAGTGACTGGCCCTCCCGATCATGTGACGGCTGTGTCCAATCACAGCCGTCACATTGTAAACAGAGACGAATGTCTCTGTGACAGTTCTCCCCCCGCCAAGCTCAGTGAGAGCTCAGTGCGGGAGTGGGGGGGGAGGGAGGGTTGGGGAATCTGCAGCTATGTGACAGCTCTCTGCATGATGAGGATTTCATGCAGAAAGCTGTCACAGATCACCCCCCACACAGTGCACCAAGCACACTGATACCCCTGTCCCCATACACATAAGTGTCCCCATAAAACAGTCCCCGAAACATCTGTATGTCCCCAATCACATCTGTCACCATACACAAAACATCTGTCACAGTCCCCAAAACATCTGTCACAGTCCCCAAAACATCTGTATGTCCCCAAAACATCTGTCACAGTCCCCAAAGATCTGTCTGTCCCCGTTACATCTGTCACCATACAAAAAACATCTGTCTGTCCCCGTCACATCTGTCACCATACACAAAACAGCTGTATGTCCCGTCACATCTGTCACAGTCCCCGTCACATCTGTCTGTCCGCCAACACCAAATAAACCCCGATTTGTGTTATTTTTACCAAAGAAATGTAGCAGTATCATTTTTGGTCAAAATTTATGAAGAGAAATTACTTATTTGCAAAATTTTATAACAGAAACGCAGAAAAATGCATTGTTTTTGAAAATTTTCAGTCTTTTTTAATTTATAGCGCAAAAAATAAAAAACCCAGGGGTGATTAAATACCACCAAAAGAAAGCTCTATTTGTGTGAAAAAAATTATAAAAATTTCATATGGGTACAATGTCGCATGACCACGCAATTGTCATTCAAACTGCAACAGCGCTGAAAGCTGAAAATTGGTCCGGGAAGGAGGGGGGTTTAAGTGCCCAGTATTGAAGTGGTTAAAGCCTAATTTTTGTTTTTATTTAAAAAAAGAGGTTATACTTACCTACTCGATGCAACAATCCCTTACCTCCTCTTCTGGAGTGACCAACCGACACAAGCCTTGTGCTATGGGGGTACCTGTATGAGCGCACTCCTGAGCTGGGCTGTGTGCATCCATTGACACATACAACATGGCTTAGCCACTCCCCCTTCCCTCCTCACAGGATTTGACTAATAGCAGCAGGATCCTATAGCTCCCGCTGTTACCTCTGTCTCCAGTGAGATCAAGTGAAGAACTGCAGCTGGGACAGTGCTGGATTGCTGACAGGACTCTATTAATACTGTGATCAGCTGTGATTGGACACAGCTGATCACATGGTAAAGAGCCTACGTCATAGGCTCTTTACCGTGATTGGTGATGCTGTGACACACCGCACCACGGATCACCGCGTTGTATGCCCCCGGGGGCATGCATGAGAAGCCCCTTCTAAAGAACACCATAGGACGTCCATTCAGAATGGGAAAGCCACCGCCTGGCCATCAATTTGCTATAGGGTGGGCAGGAAGGGGTTAAAGAGGACCTGTCATTTCTATTATGCTATCACATAGGGGGCTATGTCCATTTCATTGGCATGCACAATTTTATGGCTTGACATGTTTGGTATCTATTTACTTGATGCACCTTCATATTTTATATTATACCAAAAAGTGGGTGACATAATATTTGTGTGCATTACTGAAGCTGCTTTCACTAGTCGGACTCTTAATCTTTGTGGATTTGCTGCGATTTGGCTTTTTGTTTCTCAGTGTGTGCACTGAGCTGGGACGGGCTCTTTACACGCTGGCACCTGTTTGTGGGAATCACTAGAGTTGGGGATGGGTAACTGGAGTGGCATCCAAAGCTTTTTCGGTCTATGGTCATACTGAAAATATGAGTTTGATAAACATATGCGCAATCATGTAATGATATAAAAAACTGCAACTGCTTTCAGAAAATATATAGTGTTTAGGGGCTTTACCTAATCTTTAGGCCTAAAAAGTGTACAAAAAATGTAAAATGACAGTATCTCTGGTAGACAAGTGGTTAATGCATACCATAAAAGTTTTTAAATGAAGCTGAAAAGGTAATTCACCTCCCGAACAAACTAAAGATTGAAATTCCTAATTGTTTGGAAGACCAGAGATGCATAAATGGAAGCGGCCTGCTATTCTGAAATAGGGTATCGATGCTCAGTGTTTTGATTTGCTGCACATAATGGAATCTTAACAAGCGTGATGTTGATATTTTTAAATGGCACGTTGGTATATTAACAAAAGATACATTTTCGTTGTTCTCTCTGACTTCAAAATCCAATTCCATACTGTTCTGCTTTTTTAATTTTACAAAGTTATGCTAATGCTTGTTAATGTATTCCAAATACTGATATGAAAAATGACATGTTTAGACTGAAAAAAACCCTCTGTTATCGTTACTTAAGGCCCTAAAAATCCATTTTGACAATACATTTACATATCTCTTATGGCACTTAAATTGACAAAGCCACTTTGATGGGTAAATGGGCTGTGACTGCCACAACGACACATACTGTCAAATCCTGAATTCAACCATTTTGCCGTTTTTTTTTTTATATATATAATATGGATTTTTAAATTTAAGAAAAAAAACTTTTAGGAGAAGTTTGATAAATGTCTTATTCCTTTTATACATGGATTTGCTGTCTACACGGATATTTGTATAACTGAACATCATTTTAAGCATGCTCACATTTTTTACATTTTTATCTTATGTGGGACTACATTTACTTTTCTCTGCTTGCATTGTTCTATTTCTCTTTGGCTGTATTACTAAGCAAGAATTAGAACACTGTGACCTCATTTTCTGGTGACTGAAAATCACTGTCATTTGCCATTGATGCCCTTTCATTGATTTATAGAGAGTGTAGAAGGTAGGAGTAGTAAGGCAAAATTATTCCTCTATGAGTATGTGCCCAGGAATAAAGGTTGTTAAATGCACAGGCATTGCATAAGGGCAGCCCATGCATGGAAATGGGCTGCCTAATGTACCAAGGAACCAAAAATGCAGTATTTTTGGCAGTGAAGTGCACAGAAAGTAGTGTTGGGAGGGTGCAGAGTAGTTTTCTGCCTTGTGTTGTGCTAGAAAGGACATTGGGATACCATTCAGATTAAATGGCACTGCAACACAACAATGCACTCAACACGTTACTGCAGTGTACAGGTCTGAATGGGCCCTAATGGGACTTCCCAAACTCACAGGATAGGATTTAGAGCACAACAGAGGTACTTGGAGTTACACAGTTACATAGTAACATACACTATATTGTCAAAAGTATTGGGACACCTGCCTTTACATGCACATGAACTTTAATGTCATCCCAGTCTTAGCCCGTAGGGTTCAATATTGATTTGGCCCACCCTTTGCAGCTATAACAGCTTCATCTCTTCTGGGAAGGCTGTCCACAAGGTTTAGAGCGGGTTTACGGGAATGTTTGACCATTCTTCCAGAAGTACATTTATGAGGTCAGGAACTGATGTTGGACGGTGCAGCAGGTGTGACACATCACTCAGGCAACTCACTGGAGATCCGAACAGCTGTGTGTGCTCACCTCAGCTCGCCACCGCAACATCTGAAGACAAAACAAATGGCGGCACTCCACAATTTATTCCAGTTGCTTGTAATTTTTTGAAAAGATAGCCATACAGGGACAAAGGTAGACATGTTTCACTCAAACATGAGCTTATTCATTACACTTTTGTTGGACTAGAAGGCCTGGCTCACAGTTGCCGCTCTAATTCATCCCAAAGGTGTTCTATCGGGTTGAGGTCAGGAATCTGTGCAGGTCAGTCAAGTTCTTCCACCCCAAACTCTCATCCATTTGTTTGTGGACCTTGCTTTGTGCACTGGTGTGCAGTCATGTTGGAACAGGAATGAAATTTTCCAAAATCTCTTGGTATGCTGACGCCTTAAGAGTTCCCTTCACTGGAACTAAGGGGCCAAGCCCAACCCCTGAAAAACAAACCCACACCATAACCCCCCCTTCACCAAATGGTTTGGGCCACTGCACAAAGCAAGGTTCATACAAAGCAAGAGTCCTGACCTCAACCTGATAGGACACCTTTGGGATGGATTAGAGCGGAGACTACGAGCCAGGCCTTCTTGTTCAACATCAGTGCCTGACCTCACAACTGAGCTTCTAGAAGAATGGTCAAACATTCCCATAGACACACTTCTAAACCTTGTGGAAAGCCTTCCCAGAAGAGTTGAAGCTGTTATAGCTGCAAAATTCGGGCCAACTCAATATTGAACCCTACGAACTAAGACTGGGATGCCATTATAGTTCATATGCGTGTAAAGGCAGGTGCCCCAACACTTTCGACAATATAGTGTAGGTTGAAAACAGATTCTTGTCCGTTGAGGGTACTCTACGGTTTCACTGTTAAAATACCAGAAATTACCAGAACAGGAATAGGTGTGACATTTTCCGATTCGGACATTAGTTCTGGTGACACTGGTTGCAACCAAGAATTTCCTCACTTCATGTTTTAGCTATGGGACAGGAAGTGAAGGGAACACCCCCCCCTTCCCATCTCTAATGAAACACAAATGGCAAAAAAACTGACAGGAGATATAGCCCTCCCTTACTCAATCCAATATAAGAAAAACATTTTGCCTTTATTTCAGCGAGAAAACCTGTGCTAAGAGAAATATTAGGGCTGCCATCACTAACGACCTGAAATGCTGCTAGTCTAGTTCTCAAGGTAATCTAATGTCTTTAATACTTTTGAGCTAGCTATATGTAGCCAATGGCCCCCTTAGGGGTGGCTGTGTGTTGTAGTTTATCTGTTCACACTGCCCTCAATCGCATCCATACCACACCCTGAGTCACAGAACATGCTGGTACTTTGTTTTGTTTTATTAGGGGATTGAACTTGGATGGAGATTAGGGGTGTTATAAGATGCCCATAGAATTAGTTGCACATTTATACAGGACCACTATATACAGCTCCGTATATACAACTCCTCTTATCCTCCAGCACTTCACTTGCTCCAGTTACACTTCTTCCTCCTGCACATGACTTGCTTCTCTAAACTCCAGTTCCTCTCTCCTGCACATTACTTCCAGGCTCAGAAGGAAATTTACTCTGCCTTCTCCATTCCTCCAGCCTGTCTAGCACATGATGAGGCCTGCCATGCTGTGTGCAGGGCCTCAGAACCACCTATTACAGGTAGGGACAGTTGGTCCCTTAGTGTGTAGGTACACTGATGTGCTAGCTGGCCTGCTGGATTACTACTCCCAGCCCATTGTCTTGCTCCAGGCCCTATCAGCGGCTCCAGCTGCATTGGCCTTCTCCACTGCCACCATGACACCACACTCCCTAACTGACTTCTGCATCCTTCCCAGAATGTCTCTCACCCCAATCCACTCCGGCATGCCTCTACAGCTTCCCAGGGTGTGTGTCACTCACCGACCACCCGGTGGACTCCTTGCTGAGCTTCTCCAATAGCACTGTCTGTTGCTCTCCTGCTCTCTTGTGCTGCTCCAGGATCTCTTCCCTTTCTCCTGGCTGCACCCCAGCCCAAGCCTCCAGGTCACCCCCCCCCCCCCCCCGACTGGGGGTTCCCTCCCTGTTGAGGCCTCAGCAACCTCAGCTAAATTCCAGCACCAGCTCTTCCACCTGAACACCTACCAGATTGGGCTGACCCCTGAGTATTTAAGGAGGCCTGCCCCCTGCCAATCCAGATTGGGGATTGGTCAGGGCTCCTTAGAATACTCCAGATGGCTACACCTCCCTCCCAGCTCTCTGTCCAGAAACCATACACCAGTTTCTAGAAAGAAGTGGGAGGTCCTGGTGACCTCATCTGTAAATCACTCAATCCTACCTGAGCCACTCCCTGCCCAGAAACAAAAACAATCACTTACCGGGGGACGCTACACATAGATGGATCAGAATTCAGCTGGTTCAGCAGGTTCCAGGGTCATCTAATGATCTACCTCTGTCCTACGGGAATGATGGAAATTGTTTTTTCAATCAGCGGCTGCAACCAATCGGCTTCAGTATTGATCAGTGTATTATAACTGTGGAGGAGTCCCTGCTGTCAGAATACAATAGCACAGCAGGGAGGGTTCCTACATCCACCTGGCTTGTATGGATGGGGGAAGCCATTCTCTTTTTTTTATCGATCAGCCCACTGGCTGATGCCCAGCTTAAAATCAGAGTTAAGTATAACTTGCTTTATACGTCAGATAATATACTCATAAAGTACTACAAGGCAAATTAACACGTGTAATTTCCAAAAAGTGAAAACATCTTCATCATTAGAAAGATTAGCTATATTCTCAATATTTGCTATCCGCCTCCTTCCATTGTATTAATTACTAAAGTAGATTGGTGTTTTTCAAAGCAAACCTTAGCTTAGCTCAGATAGGAAACTGGTCTCAGGATTAAAATACAGGCATCTCCCCCTGCTTGCAAGCAAGTTTAGGTACTTACCAGAGTGTCCTGTTACCCCAAAAACCTTCTTCAGCCTTTGTATTCAAGCAGTGACCACAATTATATCACACTAGGTCCTCCACTTTCTGCCCTATTACTTTCCTATTGGCCATAAGCCTGTTGATCACACTTTGTGGCCAACATGATGGAGTGTGAGAAGGGGTGAACCACAGTGAGGACATAATAGCTTTGGTCACTGTTTGAATAGATAGGAAGACCCATCTTTTTGAGGAGAACCAGGGTGCAAAGTAATCATGTATGTGTTAGTTGATGTCTGCATTTTTATACTCCAGTTGTGTCACAATTCCTGCCAAGCCCAAGCATACACTTTAACCAGAAAAGAGCACACAGGATGGCATACACGCCTAGTGCATTACTGAAGGTTTATTGTATAAAACAAAACATACAGCCAAATGAATACTCACAAAAATGGATATATACAGGCATTTTATGACACTAAATTTCAGTACAGTGCAGGTATAGCATGGCCAAACAGGCCATAATGCTGCACTGGCAAGCTGATACATTTTGGGGCATGCACCCCCTTTTTCAAAGCTAAAACAGCTTTTGATGATCCACTGCACAAGTAAATTATGAGGCAGAGCTCTATGCCCTGGAAGTGTTTGTTTGTGTTTTGTATACTTTAACTAGACCTGATCTTATTTTTCCATGCTTATTGTCTACAGCCCATACTTTCTACACTGCTAGAGCCCATTAGCAACTTCATTGACTTATAGGGAAGGACTGGGCCAGACATCAGGGGGTATTTAAATTAAATTTAAATTTGATACATTGGGTTACTGCCCCATTCAAATCCATTTAGGAAGGGGACCCACAATCATTATAAACTGATGAACATTGTATAGCCACCTGTACCCTATTCATACCTTCAATTACTGACTGTCTGCCTATCTATCTAAAATGAATCTTCTCCCTCATTACACAGTATATATGGTATTTCTGTGACTTTAGTTACACAAAGAAGAACTGTATTCATTCTAACCCCAGGCTGATCTCAATGACTTCTGCCCACCAATCACTGTGGTACATTGGCCCACTTTATGTGGTACACATTAGCCTATGGGAGAACATCTCTGCCATGAACAGGCCAACTGGTTGTGTGCGCCCTTCCCTATCACCTCCCCAGGCTCCCAACCCTCAGTCATTCCATGCTGGTTTCTGTGGCCACTTACTTTCCTGGCCATCCGCAAAACCTCTGGAAACCCAAATATACGATAGGACTGCTTTTCCTTATCTGTGCTTTTAGCCTGGTTTACTCAATAAGTGTTTATACACTCCTGCTATTACCATTTTCCTCTATCAGCCTCCATTTCCACCGCTTATTTAGATGTTTTCATGTGTTTATGAAAGAAACTCCCTCTGCTTCAATAGTCCCTTACAGCTTTCTTTTCTCCATACTCCTTAGATTCTTGGCTCTTGCACCTCGGCTTTAATTGGGCTTTGGTCTATGCACCGTGCCGTTTAATGCTTCCATTGTCCTTGATTTAGCTTGCTGCTTCTTCAATCTCCAAATTGTCCTTCATGCAGAGTTGAGCTTGTAATAGGTACCCTAGTTGCTGAGCAAATGCTTTTGCTGGCATTCCCAGGCTTACTTACTCAGTCAGCCTGAGTCACCTTCAAAACATCAAGATTATATGTACATACTCCGTAATAAATAACCACCTGAGTTGCTCTGATGAAAATTGAATTTGTTGAAATATAGCCTACTATATTACAATCTATGATGTTATTATAATTTTTTATTATACAAAACCAGTTTAAACTGCTTTAGCCTAAGAAAAAGAATTAGATCAGGAAAAACTTTGCTGTGCTAACTGTGCTTTGTGGAATACAGTAATAGCCGCCGCGCAGAAGGGGCTGGATTCGTTCTGTAATAACTGGAATGCAAGGTTATTGCTCTTATCATTGGCTTCCTTTTATTGCCTTCGGTGGCACTGACTTTTCTGAAATCTCATTTGCTTTGTGTGGCTGTTATTTTCTGTGTCAAGTTTATTCAGCATTTAATGGAGAGCTTTTGGAATTGAGAAAACCCCACTAAGCGTGTTACTTGTATAACTTTGTGATTAACTGGCGGCTATAGGCAGACTCTAATAAGAGTAAGGAACCCCTAATTTCAATCCATAGAATCCATTTTTAGCCTATATACTATTTGCCTTGCTACAAGGCTATATGGGGCCTGAGAGTCTGCATGCAGACTCAAGAGCAAAGTATCTTGCAGCAAAGAATAACATAAAGACACCATTTCTTTACCCCCTATCATACTGTCCACTGACTATCCATTCTGCTAAACTTGAGGACGGTGGGATGATTATGGTATAACCCTACAAGTCCAAGATTCTAAAGGCCCATACACAGGGTACAATGGTTGTACAACAACGGTCGTACAACAGCTTGTTGTACGATCATCTGACCTTTAGTATGCGCAATTACAACAGCCGACGTGCGACGGTCGTACAACAGAAGTTGGATGAGCAAACCAGAAAACTTTTGTTGTACAACAAGGCGTTGTACGACTGTGGACTCGTGTGTACAGAGAAGTTGGTCCAACAAAGCTGTATGTGCAAAACACGCATGCTCAGAAGTCAGGGAAGCCCCGAAAGTGTCTGTTCGTGTAAACCTACATTCCTAATTCACAAATTCACCTGAACTGCCTCGTAGCACGTTACCACGTTAGGCTTGGTCGTACGATCGCTTAGTGCATGTCAGTACATGAGACACAACAGCCAACAAACAATTTTTGACGTCCGGTCATACGCAGTTGCAGTAGCCTCGGTCCTATCCAGCCTGTTTATCCAATAACCCCACAGTTGATGAATCCCTATCTTCACTCTAGATTAGGCCTTTCTGGAAAACTAGAACATCGTGAATTACATTTGACTTTTTTAATATATTTTTGTTTTTTCCCTTCAGTTTTCTCTGAGCTTTTTTTGGTGTCTCAAAAAAATAGCACCAATCATGCCTAATGTTCCTTCAACAAAGCTCTTTGTGGGCACCATGATATCAGACATATGCAGAGCAAGTATTCATTTTCAGAAAGTTGATACCTAAAGTAATTTTAAAATAAAATAACAAACATGCCATGCTTACCTGCTCTGCGAAAATAAGAGCCGACATATGAATAAATTAAAACAATAATGCCCCATGCACACAATATAGAGGAGCATACAAAATGCTGGGTATATACATCTGAGCTCAGGTTGCAGTGGGTGCCACATACAGCTTCTATGCAAGTGAATAGTTGTATGTAGAGTTGAGCGAACCCGTGGATGTTCGGTGGGTTCGGCCGAACTTCGCAAAAAAGTCCGGGTTCGGTACCGAACTTGACCCGAACTTTACCCCGAACCCCATTGAATTCTATGGGGACCCAAACTTTTCAGCACAAAAATGACTGTAAAAGAGTCCTGGAAAGTGCTAGAGGGCTGCAAAATGCTTTTAGAACAATAATCTGTCCCTTACAGCCAGTGGCGTAACTAGAACCCTCAGGGCCCCGATGCAAGAAACCATGAAGGGCCCCCCCGACAGAACCCTTTCCTCGGAGCCCGGTGGCGTAACGCCAGGGCCCGGTCGCAAGTGTGTGGCTGCATATAAAAGGAACCGATCTCTCCATTTCCCCCCAAACTTCTCCTCCACTCCCTCCCACAGGCATTCAGCGGCTGCAGGAGGAAAATGGAGAGATTGGTTCCTCTATGCCAGAGTTTCTCAGTCTCTTTACAGTCAGGGCTCCCTTGAAGGTTACCCCTAGGTGAATGAGGATGCACTGTAACCACTCCACAACTGTGTACATTGCACACGCAGCATAGTGGTGATGCATTTAGAGGGTTAAAACAGGCGGTCAGGAGGCAACAGATTGCCTCTTTACCAGCTGTCAAATGCCTGAGCATGGATCGCTTTCAGAGGAACAGCATTTTTTTGCTGGTACTATGAACAAGCGGGGAAAAAAAATTGCGATTGTACACATAGGGGGTCAGGATTAAAAGCACATACATAGAATGTGCATACACACATGTACACATACATAATGCACACACACACATACATATATACTGTATATATGTACACATATATACACATACATCCATGCACACACATATAAATACACACTCACATATTTATATATATGTATATGCACTTATATACATGCACCCAGACATATACATACACCCACATACATGAACCCATATACATGCACCCACCCACATACATGTACCCAAAGACATACATACACCCACACACATGTACACACACACATGCAGCCACACACATACATGAACCCATATACATGCAGTCACACACACACATGCAGCCACATGCAGCCACACCCACACACATACATGCTCCCATACACATACATGCGCCCACACACAACATACATACAGAAACCCATGTACATACACCCACCCACGTACATATACCCAAGTACATACACCCACATACATATACAGACCCACGTACATATATTCACGTATATGTATATATATTTATACACTCACACATAAATATACACACACGTACCTACATACACATATATACACATGTATATATGTCAT
>BLSH010101080.1:636549-660250 GCA_018402905.1 Glandirana rugosa | reverse complement strand
CCCCTCGCTACTTATAAACAATTTGTCTGCAACTCTCCTTTCATTTGACTTTTAAATCACTTCTAACTATGTGGTTGTTTAATGGCTGGTGAGTCTCTATTACTGAGGCTGCAGAGATGCAGGATGTAATTGGCCCACTGCTGCCCCATCCGGGGTCATTAGAGGTGGAATAACATTTCCATGGTGGTTTGTTAATGATGAGAGACATTTAACCGTCTCATAATACGAGTCTATAGATAGACCGAGAATTCCTATCTATCTACAGTATCTCACAAAAGTAAGTACACCCCTCCCATTTCATGTGACAAGACTGAAGAGCTGACACTTTGCTACAATGTAAAGTAGTGAGTGTACAGCTTGTATAACCGTGTAAATTTGCTGTCCCCTCAAAATAACTCAACACACAGCCATTAATGTCTAAACCGCTGGCAACAAAAGTGAGTACACCCCTAAGTGAAAATGTCCAAATTGGGCCCAACGTGTCAATATTTTGTGTGGCCACCATTATTTTCCAGCACTGCCTTAACCCTTTTGGGCATGGAGTTCACCAGAGCATCACAGGTTGGCACTGCAGTCCTCTTCCCCTCCTCCATGATGACATCACAGAGCTGGTGGATGTTAGAGACCTTGCGCTCCTCCACCTTCCATTTGAGGAGCCCCACAGATGCTCAATAGGGTTTAGGTCTGGAGATGCTTGGCCAGTCCATCACCTTTACCCTCAGCTTCTTTAGCAAGGCGTTGGTTGTCTTGGAGGTGTTTGGGGTCGTTATGTTGGAATACTGCCCTGTGGCCCAGTCTCTGAAGGGAGGGGAAGCTCTGCTTCAGTATGTCACAGTACATGTTGGCATTCATGGTTCCCTCAATGAACTGTAGCCCCCCAGTGCCGTCAGCACTCATGCAGCCCCAGACCATGGCACCCCCACCACCATGCCTGACTGTAGACAAGACACACTTGTCTTTGTACTCCTCACCTGGTTGCCCCCACACACGCTTGGCACCATCTGAACCAAATACGTTTATCTTGGTCTCATCAGACCACAGGGCATGGTTCCAGTAATCGAAGTCCTTAGTCTGCTTGTCTTCAGCAAACTGTTTGCAGGCTTTCTTGTGCATCATCTTTAGAAGAGGCTTCCTTCCTTCCTGGGATGACAGCCAGACCAATTTGATGCAGTGTACGGCGTATGGTCTGAGCACTGACAGGCTGACCCCCCACCCCTTCAACCTCTGCAGCAATGCTGGCAGCACTCATACGCAGTGGCGTAACTAGAACCCTCAGGGCCCCGATGCAAGAAACCATGAAGGGCCCCCCCGACAGAACCCTTTCCTCGGAGCCCGGTGGCGTAACGCCAGGGCCCGGTCGCAAGTGTGTGGCTGCATATAAAAGGAACCGATCTCTCCATTTCCCCCCAAACTTCTCCTCCACTCCCTCCCACAGGCATTCAGCGGCTGCAGGAGGAAAATGGAGAGATTGGTTCCTCTATGCCGGTGTTTCTCAGTCTCTTTACAGTCAGGGCTCCCTTGAAGGTTACCCCTAGGTGAATGAGGATGCACTGTAACCACTCCACAACTGTGTGCATTGCACACGCAGCATAGTGGTGATGCATTTAGAGGGTTAAAACAGGAGGTCAGGAGGCAACAGATTGCCTCTTTACCAGCTGTCAAATGCCTGAGCATGGACCGCTTTCAGAGGAACAGCATTTTTTTGCTGGTACTATGAACAAGCGGAGAAAAAAAATTGTGATTGTACACATAGGGGGTCAGGATTAAAAGCACATACATAGAATGTGCATACACACATGTACACATACATAATGCACACACACACATACATATATACTGTATATATGTACACATATATACACACACATTCATGCACACACATATAAATACACACTCACATATGTATATATATATGTATATGCACTTATATACATGCACCCAGACATATACATACACCCCAAAGACATACATACACCCACACACATGTACACACATACATGAACCCATATACATGCAGTCACACACACATACATGCAGCCACATGCAGCCACACACATACATGCTCCCATACACATACATGCGCCCACACACATGCGCCCACACACATGCGCCCACACACATGTACCCACATACATGCACCCACACACATGCAGCCACACCCACACACATACATGCACCCACACACATGTACCCACATACATGCACCCACACACATGTACCCACAGTCCTACACACATGTACCCACAGTCCTACACACATGTACCCACATACATGCACCCACACACATGTACCCACAGTCCTACACACATGTACCCACAGTCCCACACACATGTACCCACAGTCCCACACACATGTACCCACAGTCCCACACACATGTACCCACAGTCCCACACACATGTACCCACAGTCCCACACACATGCAGATTTGCAGAAAGTCTAAAAAAAACGACAGTACCTGCTCTCTTGTCTCTTCATGCCGAGTACTGCACTGTAGGGGGAGACAAAGAGCACAGCACACACTGCTTTCACTTTCAGTCAGTGATTGTAAACAGTGTGACGAGGCTCCCCGCATCGCCGTTTGGCTGAGGATTGGAGCGCTCCATCCCTCATCCCCTCTAATCTAGGCATACAGGGGGCCCTTATGGGCCCCCTTCAGCATGGGGCCCGGTCGCCATGGCGACCCCTGCGAGTCTGCGACCCCTATCCGCCCGCCCCTGCTTACAGCAACAGCAGGAACCTGACCCTATAGAACTAGGAGATGATTTTAGAACAATAATCTGTCCCTATAAGCAGTAGACTCTACCTAGTCCAGTCAGATCTTTCTGTAATGTCGGATGAGATCTGCAATCTGTCCCTAAAAGCAGTAGTAGTAGTAGTAATCTCTACCTATCTATCTGTAATCTGTCCCTAAAAGCAGTAGTAGTAATAATCTCTACCTATCTATCTATCTGCAATCTGTCCCTCACAGCACCGGCAGCATCCTCTCCCTACACTACCCAGAGAGCATGTGACATGCAGCACTGTGACTCCAGCCTCATATAGAGGCTGGGTCACATGATGCACTGGCCAATCACAGCCATTAGTAGGCATGGCTGTGATGGCTTCTAGGGAAAACCAGTGCCCTGCAGCTATTCAACATGCGTGATCAAATACCCGAACCCAGAACTCGAACCCAAACTTTTTTTCAAATGTCCGGGATCGGGTCTGGGTCACGGACACCCCAAAGTTCGGTACGAACCTGAACTTTACAGTTCGCTTTCACTCAACTCTAGTTGTATGCAGCTGTGCTCTTGTAACACCAATGCTTACTCACATGTGAGAAAATACGTTGCATGTGCATTTAAACGCTGATGCAAAGGAGTACTGGCGTTCACAAGAGTATGACTGCAAACAGCTATTCACTTGTATGACAGGCTGTATGTGGCACCTGCAACTCTAGGATTTTTACACCCAGCATTTTTTATGCCTCTTGATGTCCTTGTTCATGAGGCCAAAGACAGACCTATTATACTTTGAAAATACCTTAAATGCTTTATAGTTTAGGAAAATAGGAATGTGTTAGCTGTCCTCCTTATTCTTGTGCTGTCCAGTTCTAGAGCCATGCAGGCCCTTCAGCCTAGACCTGACCGGTCCTTTTTAGACCTTGTGCCCGTGCCATTAGTGCTAAAGCGCCGCTCGTTTTTGCAGCGCTTTTCGGCCGCTAGCGGGGCGCTTTTTTAAAAAAATGGTGGTAAGTCCCGTTTCGCATCGCTTTTAAAACGCTTTAAAGGCTCTTTGAATGCGCTGCCCATTCATTACAATGGTTACAGTGCTCCCAACCCACCCCAAAGATGCTGCTTGCAGGACTTTTTGTAATGTACCGCAAGCGCACCGCCCCAGTGTGAAGAGTTAGGCCTCATACACACGGGCGTATATAAAATAATAAACAAAACGTCGGGCCCGACGTCAAGGAGATAAAGTCGACGTTTTTCGGCGTTATGCATTGGCGTTTTTGAGCGCTAGTGAGCGTCGGCGTCAATAGACGTTTTTTAAAAAAAAATCATTCCTCTGCTATTTTTCAACCTAAAAACGTTGGCGTCAAAAAACGCCGGAAAACGCCGGTACAATATTAGGTGGCGTTTGTTGGCCTCTGTTGGCGTCTCGTGGCGTTTTGCGGCGCTTTTTGACGTCGTTGCAGCCAAGGAACGCGCTGGTCGTGGGTTCTCTGATACGCCGACGCCATCTACAGCTCAAAAACGCCGACGTATTTTATGTGGCCATTGACTAACATGGGGAGCAGCTAAAAAACGTCAGTAGACGCCGGCGTCAAAATACGCCCGTGTGTATGAGGCCTTATACTGCAATGAATGGGATGTGGTTTTCAGGCACTTTTTAGAGGCTATTTCTAGCACTAAAGCGCCTGAAAACCGCCTCAGTGTGAAAGTAGCCTAAAAGAAAAAACAGGAACTGAAGGTATACAGAAAATGTCTTCATAAACCTTTGACTTTAGTCTTCTCCCTTTGTAGCACTTTTTTTCCCAGAAAAAGTGGCAATCATGCATGGTGCTATGTTCACATCAGGTGTGTTTTATCGGCCCTGTATTGGATAAACACCTTTAAAGGGACCTCAAAAGAAGTTTGAAATAATAAAATGTGGTTCATTGGTACATCAGCTGCAAGTTTTTCTTTGGAACAAACTGCTCAATAAATATTGCTTTATAGCATCAGCTATATTATCCATGTAGGAAAATGCATCAGGTGTGAATGAGTCCTAACTGTCCATTCTTTCCTCTTCTTTTTATAGTGGTACTAAACTCAAAAACAAAGATGTAATATATTGTAATATATATTGTAATATATTGCAGCTTTCTAATCCTTAGTGGCTACATTAGTTATCTTTTGTTAATTTTTTCCTTTATTTCACCTGGGGAACTGGCCAGTAACACACTTCCTGTCTAAGGCTGGATTCACATCTAAGCATTTCTAGTGCTTTTTGCATTTTGCAGATTTGCACCACAGAATGTGTTCCATAGGAAACCATGTTATATGGACTGCAGTGCAAATCTGCAAAATGCAAAAAGCACTAAAAATGCATAGGTGTGAATCCGGCCTTAAGGCTCGTACACATGGTTCGATTGTCGTATGACTGCGCTTCTGATTTTTGCCAAAAGCGCGTGTCCGTGATTTTGTAAAGCATACTGACTATCCGAAAAGTTTCGTTCGACCGAACTCAACGTCAGAAGTGATGTAATGCTTTGAATATTTTTGCATATGCATTTTGCATTCCTTTCTGAGCATGCGTAGTCTCGGTCGTATGATTTTTTTTTCTCACGAAAACCATACTAACTCAACGAAAATCGGACTAGGCATTGTCATACGACAAAAATTTACTAGTCTGCACATCCAGTGTTTGTCTGACGAAAAATGTCAATCGGCTGTCGAAAGGAGCATACTAACGGTAAGAATTTCGGATGACAAGCTGTCAAACGACAATTCCCGTCTAAACTTCACATTGTGTGTATGGGCCTTAAGGGTGTCTGCTAGAGTTTCCACCTCATCCCTTTAAAGCCCAAAAACACATATGGATTGCACAGGTTCTGAGGCTAATTCAATGCAGATAAGGCACCAAGTGAGTTTAATTACTACCTTAATCAGCCACAAAATCTGTGTAATTCATATGTGTTCGGGTTTAAAGCGATGAGGTGACAACTCTAGTGTCTGCTAGACTTGTGCATGGCCGAAAAATGTGTTTGTTTCGTTCCGTTCGTTTTTTTATTTTTACAGAAGTTCGGGAATTCGGAAATGCGAAAAATTTGCAAATTCTGTACTTTGGAATTCGAAAATGCCGAAATGTAAAAAGTTGTAAATTCGGAAGTAAAAAATCCATAAATTCGGAAATTTGAAAATAAGAAAGAAAATTTGAAATGATAACTAGCTAATAACTATTAAATTATAGGTATTGGAATTTCCTTTCAAATTTGGCTGTTAGGGAACTTAAATCCAAAATTTATCACTAACAGCCAAATTTTCAAGGAAATTCCAACTCCTATAATTTAATAGTTATTTAAGCAGTTAAGTATAGTTAAGTTATTATTAGTTATTATTTCAGATTTCCAAATTTTGAATTTTTGGATTTACGGCTTTTCCGAATACCGAACTTCTGAATTACCGCATTTCGGATTTTTGGATCTTCCAATTTTCGGATTACCAAATTTTCAAATTAGAAAAAACAAAGATTCTGAAAAATGTGGAGATTTTAAACTCGGAAATTTGGATTCGTCCGAACTCCCGAATTTCGAAAAATGAAAAACTAATTCAGAACAAAACAAATTGCACATGCCTAGTATCTGCATGCTGGATGAATTTGTAAAGAAGACACCTTTGAACAGCAGCAGTGTCAGTCTGAGGAGAAGGTAGTGTTAAGCCTAGTACACACGATGCGATTTTTGGACGACAGAACGACCATTTTTTGTTGGATGATTGTTTCATGTCAAAAGTGGAGAGCGTACTAACAATACGAAAATTCTCGTACGTCCGAACTCAACGTCAGAAGTGATGTAATGTTTTGAATATTTTTGCATCTTTTTTTGTTTCTGAGCATGCGCAGTCTCGGTCGTATGATTTTTTTTTTTGTATGAAAACCGTACTAACGGAATGAAAATCGGACGTTGTGTTGTCGTACGACAAAAATGTTCTAGTGTGCACATCCAGCTTTTGTCTGACGAAAAATCAAAAGCGGCTGTTGAAGGGAGCATACTAACGGTAAGAAGTTCGGACGACAGGCCGTCGAGCAAAAATTCCAATCCGAAATTCGCATTGTGTGTGCGGGCCTTAAGACTAGCCAATTTAGATGGACTTGTCTAATAAATTGAATACGAACTACAGCTATAACACTTTATAAACAGTTACAACAAACCGTCTTTTTTTCCATAAATGAAAGTAGGGTAATCATCGTAAGCACCCGTTAGTGGAAAATATCTTGACTTATCTCTCTAACTGCTACTTTGTCTGGACAGCTTGGTCTGTTAAAGGAGGTTGAAAAATAAGACGTAGGCCCGATTCACACTAATGTATTTTTTATGCATTTTGCAGTTTGCAGAAATGCAGGGATTTTTTTTTAACATGGGTTCCTATGGAACATGTTCACATCAATGCTTTTTTGTCCCTCTGCGTTTTTGTAAAGGGTCGGGGACTTTTTTCATTATTTTACAGCGATTTTGCAGCGATTTGCATTTTGCATTTTAAATCTGCCGGGCAACAACATTCCCCCCCCCAAAAAAAATTATAAAAAAATAAATAAAAAAACGCGGCAAAATCTCGGTAAAAAATGCGGAAAGCACTGCAAAATTGCTGAAAAGCAAAATGCATAGTTGTGAATCAAGCCTCACTGACCAGATCACCAGATGAAATAAAGAGAAAAAAATCTAAACAAGGAAAACAAATGCAGCCACCCCATCTTAGAATTGATGAGCTGCAATTTATTACATTTTGGTAATAAATTGAATAAAGTTTTGGGGTTTAATACCACTTTAAGCATTATATATATAGAGGTATATTCATTTATAGAATTACAATGACCTGTGGTGTTAAAAAGCCTATTTAGCAACCCATAAGTGATAACCTGGGCGATAACCTCTAGTTAGGCTAACTAACCTGGATAAAGATAATTGGTTCCTAGGGAAAACTTAAGTGCTATTTATGCTTTGCTGTTCATTAACAACCCATAGCTAAATTTCACCAGTTCAAGATACTCTGATAAATGTGAAAGATTTTGGCGTCTTGGATCAATTCCTGTAGTTCCAGTCATTATAAAATGTAGAAAATGATAATGTGTCCAATTAATTGATAATGGAGGATGGGTTGCTGTATTCATGGCTTATTGTTAACAAAATGACAGTCCCTGGAAAGCTCACCCCCATCCTGACCTTTGCTAGGCTCCTTGATCTCTCCTGAGCCCTTAGATAATGCTCTGCGTTTCCAGGTATGGGAATGCTTCTTAGTCTCAGGATGCAGCGTTCAAGCCGGAGCAGCCAATCACTAGGCCCTAACACTGTCAAGTAAGTACTTTTCAACACATTTTTTTGGTGTTAGGTTAGTTTTATGAAAGCCTGTTAGAACGTCTGTAAAGTTTTGTATTGCACTCTGCGTTCCATTAGGAAGCTTTTAAAGTAGGAGAAGGGCCAAAGCTCTTTTGGCCTTATTTCTCCTGTGGATCACAGGAGTGCACTTAGTTCTGCATTCCCGTGGCCCATATTCAGCCAATAGCAGGCTAAAGTCTGCTGACATCACTTAGCTGGTCCAGGCTTAAAGCAGAGTTCCACCCAAAAGTGGAACTTCTGCTTTAAGGGAAGGTGACCCCCTGACATGCCACAATTGGCATGTTATTTTTTTTGGGGGGGACCCTGGTCCACTTCCTCTCCTAGAGCCGCGGCTCTGGAATAAAGTTCACCCCCCCCCCCTTCGGCTATCTTCTGGGACATGTTACAGGTCCCAGAAGATATGCCAGCCATTCACAAGGCGCAGCGCGACTCGCTGCCAAAGCCGGGTGTCCACACTTGTGATGCCGGCGCCGCCGAGGGGAGGGGGAGAAGAGCGAACCCTCGGGCGATCGCATCGCTGGAGCGAGGGACAGGTGTGTCTCCAATTGTAAAGTCAGCAGCTACACTTTTTGTAGCTGTTGACTTTTACCTGGGTGGAACTCCACTTTAATGTCAGGATCCCCCCAAATATCTGGACCAGCAGCTGGCTCAGTCTCTCAGTGCACCACTGGGAGGTTGAACCAATCACTCCCACCTCCTCCACAGCCTGGCACTCCTGTGAGCGAAAGAAGCAGAGCAGAGAGCCAGTAACTGACTGTCACCGACTCTCTTCTCACTGTAGACCAAGAACTGAGCGATTAGTGGTCTACAAACACTCATCTCTTGGTCTTAGAGATGACGGGGGACAGATGCAGTATCAGATCATTGCTGAATCCACCTAGGTGAGTATGTGTGATTGTTTTCTTTAATCCCTGCACTTCTCTTTTAATTCATTTCCTGTCCTATATATATATAATAATATATCCAATATATAGGAGAGAATGGGAAAAGACTATTCACAATGGTAATAGGCATTTTACCTCCAAACCTGGCACCAATCAACAAAACATGGTGTCTCAAAGAGCAGTAAAAATATGACGGAGGTACTGACCCTTTCTTGCTCTATCCAAAACAAAAGTGTCTTGCAGATGGGTTGCCAGCAGGCGTTAGAAATGGGCTGCTAAGCTTTTGCCACCCCTGGCTGGCTATCCATACTGTAAAATAACAGCCACGGTTGCTTTGCTTCACAGCTGCTGCATTTTTTTTTAAATAAATTTTATTAGTTTAAAAAAAATAGTGAAAAAAAATTACAATGGTGTAAGGAAGAAAAAAATAACAAAATACATAGAAATATAGTAACATTTATATACTGTAAATAATGACTAGGGTGAGTCTGATATATATATTTGTACATACATTAAAGCAGAAAGTAGCTAAACTTTTAGGCCTCATGCACACAGGACGTTTTTTGACTGATTTACAGCGGCTGTTTTTAGCTGCAGACGTTTTTTCAACAGTCAATAAACCCTCCATCATGTTATCCTGTGTTCATGCACACATAGGCTGTTATCAGCTGTTTTTGGCAGGGATGTTTTTGAGCTGTAAAAAAAACCCCAAGACCTTTGGGTTCTGAGAGACATTTTTTAGCTGTAAAAACGCTCAAACGCACAAAATTGCGCAAAACCATGGCTAAACGCCGGTCCCCAGCGTTTTTGGACGTTTTAGATCAATTGAGGAAAAAATCAAAAAATAAAGAAAACACTGGCCCTTTAAAAACGGTCAAAAATGGTCATTTTTAGGACTTTTTTTAACGTTCTGTGTGCATGAAACCTTAAGGACAATAGATCTATAAAGGGTATATCTTTATAACCTGCTAGTGTAATTGGAGGGGGAGCTGGAGTGAAACATCAAGATGAAGACCATTAATGTGGGGACGGTGAGGAGATGATATAATGCTTCCTCAACACCTGTTAAATGCCCTCCGAAAAGCAATCTGAATGCAGAATAATGAGCTCTATTTTGTCTTGAGCTTGTTTAATAAAGCAATGTGGTGATACATTTTTTCAAAGCAGCCACACATATTCAAGGCCCCTTTCACGCTGATGCGGTTTGCCCATACTATGCGTGCAGTGCTGTGTACACACAGGTTTGGTGCGGGTTAGCTGTGCTTTCCCATTGACCTATGTTATATCCCACAGCTTTGGTGCACTTTTTGAAAGCGCACCAAAAGTCCAGCATGCAGGAGTTTTGCTGTGCTTCAGAAGCACACCAAAACCGGGGGACATAATAGGCGTGCGCACAGGGTGTGCTGGATGCACCTGGGCACATCCTAATCACTTTGTGCATATTAGCATTATCACTCTGTGTGCAGGCAGGGAGATGGGAAAGATCTCTCTGTTATCGGCTCTGCCATAAGAGAAGTGCTTACGTATTTCACTTTTACTGTGTCGGCAGGGAGATCAATGTGCCGGGGTTATATATATGTAGACACACACACACATGCATGTGCGTTTGAGCTTTGGGGTGTACACCTTAATGCAATAGGCTGTGCACACCTATGCTCTATGGCAGTGGATTCCAAGCTGTGGCCAGGGGCCGGATGCGGCCCCCTGCTTGCCTTTGTACAGACCTTGGTGCACTATTCCTCCCACTGATGCGAGACACTGATTCTACCAACTGACAATAAAAATGGGCCACTATTCCTCCCAATGATACTGTAGCACCCTCTAGGTAGTGAGGTGCTAGAGTAGGGTTTTCTGGCAGTGAAGGTAAATTTAATCAGGTTTAGCTGCTAGCTAGGCCTGAGTGTTTTGGTTCTGGGCTGGGAGTGGCTCAGGGAGTGACTGGTGACTCACAGGTGGTGATACCTCTTGGTTGACTCCCCTTTGCCTCTAGAGGGTTCTAGAGGAGAGGGTGAGGAAGAGGGGGGAGCTGCCTGGGGTGTTTAGGGAGCCCTGACCAATCCCCAACCTGGATTGGCAGGGGGCAGGCCAGCCAGGGAGGAGAGTTCAGGGGGAAGAACTGGGAGATGGAGCACTAGTTGCGGAGACCGAGGAGGGAGCACCCAGTCTGGGGGGATGACCCTTGGTCTGGAGGCTCGGTAGTGGAAGGGACCCCTCAGTACATCCCATGGGAAGTCCTGACCAGGGAGCAGGAGATAGCTACGCAGTGGTGCTGCTGGGCAAGTCTCCAGGAGGAATCCACCAGGTGTCGGTGAGTGACACACACCCAGGGATGCTGGAAAGGAGAGCTGGAGCAGACAGGAAGGAGAGAGACAGTCTGGGAGGGGTGCAGAGCCAGTGGGGACTGTGGTTTCACTGGGCAGTGTTGGCAGGGCCGGAAGGGGGACTGACTGGGAGCAGTAGTCCACCGGCTGTTGCTACACAAGAGGGGCCCATGGTCCCTGCCTGTGATGGGTGTTTCACCGAGGCCTGGCCAGAGTCCAAGGTAGGCCTCACCATGTGCTAGCTAGGCTGCAGAAATGTTGTGCAGGAGAGAGGAAGAGGAGCTGACTTTGAGCAAGTTTGTGCTGGAGGAAAAGCGAAGAGTATATACAGGAGTATATACGTAGACCCTTTCAAGAACTGTTTGATTTTCTGGGCATCCCATAATTTCCCCTACCCCATCCAAGTTAAATCCCCTAATAAAACAAAAAAAACACAAGTGCCAGCCTTTTCTCTTGACTCTGGATGTGTGGAAAAGTGTGAATGGATTGGCAGGGTGACAGGTGAACTACTACACTCAGCAGCCCCTATGGGGGTACTGCTACATTTGGGGGCTTGTGTCCGGGATTCACCTATTCACAGGAACCTGCCGGGCCATTGCCCCTAGCAACTTCAGTGGACTGAGCCAGGGAGCTGTTTTTGTTCCACCGTTAATGGGGATTGAAACTGGGGAAGGACTTATGAGCTCTGCCTGCTACACAGTGTCATTATACAAGTGCCGTCATCCATAGTAATCAGCGGGAGCTGTTGCCAATTACAGCTCCTGCATACCCAGTTGCTCCAACCAACCTGGGGCGGACACTTGAACCTTGCAATTCAGAGACTTTGTACCATGTGCTGTTACCCGTGGGAACCACGCCGGGGGATCGCCCCCATGGATTACAAATATGTCCAACGCCCTGCAAATGCTGGACATCTCCCAATGGATTACAAATATGTCCAGCGCCCTGCAAATTCTGGACATCTCTCACTAGATTACAAATATACCCAGCGCGCAGTAAATGATGGGCCTTCTGAACTTGTGCTCCAAACTCCTGCTTTAAACAGTAAGGTGTGCCCGGAACTGTCTGCTGATGCTCGGGGGCATTGGGGTAAACCTGCGGGTGGGACTGTGTTGAAAATGTTCCCTACAAGGAGACAGGGGCTACTAAAATTACTGTTGTTACCAGCAACCACAGCAAAAGTCAGTTGCCATCTACCCATGGTTGCTTGGGCACTGTCGGTGCCGAGGACATGCCTGGGCAAGTCCTGCTAGTCACAGTGTGTCTGCAAACTTCAGTTCTTCACACAAGGGGTTACAGCAGCATGTTTCAGGAGGGGTCTGCTTTTCAGTGTGGCCAGCTCCAGCCTGTCTGGAAGCAAGGGGGCGGTGCCATGCTGGAAGAGACCCAGCACTTCCTGCTAGCATCAGAAACCACGAGGCAATGGGAGATGGGGAAGGGTGGTCGTCTATTGCCAGCCCTCACCTGGTTGCCGGGACTGCTGGAATGGACGTTGGTGGATACCGGCGTCCGACTGGAGCACCGCGGGAGCTTTGCCCTGGGGATGGTCGATGGGACGGAGTGACTATGCCTGCTATGTTCTGAATGCCAGCTTCCGACAGTGGGGATCAGTGCGTGGGTCCGGTGCCGCCATTGTGATGAACTGCTGATGTGGCAGACATCTGCCCAGCAGGAGCCGCATTACTTTATTGTGGACCTCATTTCAAGACTGTGCAAGCTACAGCCGTGGAAGACCCAGAAGGCCGGAGCGGGCTTGGAACCATCCTTCAAAGGTGGAGTGGAGTTGTGGCCTGGTGACTGGCCTGCGAAGAAAGAGGACATGGGGAAGGAAAAGACTGCCGTGACCCAAGGCCTGGTTGGGGGACCTAGGAACTGCAAGTACCACCCAGCAGGAACTAGCAGCCCCTGAAAATTCGGCCATACCTATGCCCATCACTTTCCCATGTCTAGCAGAGTCAGTGCAAGAGGGGAGTGCACCCACTGGTGAGCCGGACGGGGAGTTCAAGGGCCGGGTCCTTGATTTGGATTCCCCCAGATTGCAGACTGAGTTTGGATACCTGGAGAGACTAACAGAGTGGTCATCTCCTGATGGAAGTTCAAAGGAAGAGGAATGGGAGACAGGAGGGTCCCATGTCTTGGAAACGCCATCTGAAGAAGAAGAGGGACCAGAGTCAGAGCTGGGAACATATGAAGCCGCAGGAACCCTTATCTACAGCAGACAATTTTTCTAAACAGACCCTCCACCAACCAGACCAGGGCGCCCATGTACAGGCAGTGTGTGGTGAGATCCACAGACGCCTGTGTCCTGCCGGAAAAGGGGAGGCCTAAGGAGCTGCCCAGGCTATCCCAATTTCAAGCGGAAGGTCCAGAAGAAGGTTGCCCTGGAGTGGGGTCTGGACTACCCCTATGTCCCATCCCAGATCATGGACAATGTGCAGGACTCCTAGGAAGAGTGGGAGGCTCTGCTCATCGTGAAGGCAGGACAGCCTACAAGATGTTATTTGATCTCCACCAGGGAGGAAGGGTGAATTAGGAGGAGACTGCCTGACCCCCACTTCTATGTGTGAAGGTACAGCCACCATAGAAGAGGCCACCAGAAGCTACAGGGAAGTTGCAGGATTGTGACCTTTCTCCCTGATTTGCAGGAAAAAGGCAGCCTGCCACCCTGTGCCCAATGGAAGAGACCTTCCCATTGAAAGGACACTTGGGCGAGGGTTGTTCGGGCATAAACTCATTTTTGAAGAACCCGTTGTCCCACTGGAGGGGCCCCTCCCATCAGGAACTCTGCAAAAAATAATAGTTTCATTTCTCGGACTTCTTTTTCCTTCACTCTTTCTGTCAGCCAGTTATAACCCCCCACTGACAGAACAGACAGGAAAATGTTTTGAAACAGTTTGTTAATACTCTGCTGGCAGGATTATATGTCTTCTCTTAGGATCATCACGATGGAACGGCTGTCCATCCCCTCCGGCGGAAGAACAAACATTTTGTGAGCAGAGTATCTCTCTCTAGGGAGAGATGCTCTGGACATATTGTACACTGTTAGCTGCAGGGACTTGTAGTGAGGAGTGCTTTAAATATGCTGTACAGATGTAAAAAATTTACAGAGACCTATCTACAGTCCCCATCCAAGTTGTTTCCCTTTCCCCCTTCCCTCTTATTTTATGGGATGCCCTTGCTCCTGGGCTGTCACGCACATGGTGGCGGAGTCTGTCTTATGCAGGGAACAAACACTCTTGCGCACCTGATTCTGGGGCAGGATGGCATGAGGGCTGGATTGTCTCTGATGATGGTGTAAGAGATTCCAGATCGGCTCGTGCAAACAAGAAGGAAGGTGATTCAGGCTGGGTCGGCAACTGCAGTGCGGTACAAAGGAACAGGCAGAAGGATGGTCAAAGTCCAAGCAGAAGTCGTAATCAGGTGGGCAGCAGAGGTACCAGGGATCAGACAGGATAATG
This sequence comes from Glandirana rugosa, assembly GCA_018402905.1. Lineage (NCBI taxonomy): Eukaryota > Metazoa > Chordata > Amphibia > Anura > Ranidae > Glandirana > Glandirana rugosa. The sequence goes on along the minus strand of BLSH010101080.1, from coordinate 645,510 downwards.
GTCTTGGGTAGTCGGTGCAGGCAGGAATCAAGCAGGTCAGGACAAGCCGGGTCTTCAGGGAACAGGATCAAACAACAGGAACAGAGCTGAGGCTCACAGGTACACTATACGCTGTACGGACAGCACTGGCTGCTGTCCGCTTAAATGGGGCCGTTTGGCGCCAATGCCGGGACATACGCGCGAGCACATGCTACGTGCGCACGGACCTCCAGACCTGGTTCCCATGGGCAACGGCGGTTTCCTGACATGAGCCCAGGAGCTATTTTCTAAATTTTCCAGTCAAGGGACTGACTGCTTTTTTTTGGTTCAGGGTGACTGTAGCACCCTCTAGGTAGTGAGGTGCTAGAGTAGGGTTTTCTGGCAGTGTAGGTAAATTTAATCAGGCTTAGTTGCTAGCTAGGCCTGAGTGTTTTGGTTCTGGGCTGAGAGTGGATCAGGGAGTGGCACTCAAAGGTGGTGATACCTCTTGGTTGACTCCCTTTTGCCTCTAGACGGTTCTAGAGGAGAGGGTGGGGAAGAGGGTTGGAGCTGCATGGGGTGTTTGGGGAGCCCTGACCAATCTCCAACCTGGATTGGCAGGGGCAGGCCTCCTCAAATACCCGGGGTCAGCCCAGCCAGGGAGAAGAGTTTGGGTGGAAGAACTGGGAGATGGAGCACTAGTTGCAGAGAACAAGGAGGGAGCCTCCAGTCTGGGGGGGGGGTGACCCTTGATCTGGAGGCTCTGGAATGGAAGGGACCCCTCAGCACATCCCATGGGGAGTCCTGATCAGGGAGCAGGAGAGAGCAAGTCTCCAGGAGGGATCCACCAGGTGTCAGTGAGTGACACACACCCAGTGATGCTGGAAAGGAGATCTGGAGCAGACAGGAAGGAGCGAGACAGCCTGGGAGGGGTGCAGAGCCAGTGGGGAGCTGACTTTCAGCAAGTATGTGCTGGAGGAAAAGCGAAGAGTATATACAGAAGTGTATATACGTAGTCCCGTTCAGGAACTATTTGATTTTTCGGGCAACCCGTCATTTCCCCTACTCCATCCAAGTTAAATCCCCTAATAAAACAACAAAATCACAAGTGTCTGCCTGTTCTCTTGACTCCGGATGTGTGGAAAAGTGTGAATGGATTGGCAGGGTGACAGGTGAACTACTACACTCAGCAGCCCCTATGGGGGTACCGATACAATACCAAACTGCACTGCATCATTGTGAAAGGGGCCCAAGTCTTCTCAGATGAATCATCTGATATATTTGCCCATTGGCTTACTGAATTAGCTGACAAATTAAAGATCTAGCTAGTAGCTAAAAAAGGTGCATATAGGCATGATATAACTATAGAATTCTTTCTTCTGTGCCTTAAACATACTCTATTTCCAACAAGGTGACCTTATTTTTAAAATATGAAAATTATTTTTTGTATATTGATGGAAAGTAATGCATGTTTCGATTTACATGTACAAAAAACAAAAACCACAGCTTAGGTTATGAATATATAACAGTGTATTAAACTTGCAGACTCCATTCATGGTTAGTGACCTTATTTCTTATGAGAGAAGAGATCGAGCACTGCTGAATGCATTACCTTACATGCCATAATTAGTAACGAGTTAACCACTCATCCAGCTGGCTGGCAGAATTAAATCAATACATTAAATATAAATCGCAAAATAATATTTTTCTTCTTAATTTATTAATAGCATATAGAAACTTCTCATATTTTAAATTCAAATGGAAATGGAGAGTTGTGCTCTTGGTAGTGTTTAGTGAAAAATCCATTGGGGGCAACAAGATGTTCTTGTAATGGCTATAGCGCACTGGCATATTCACACAATTGCCTGCGTAGGGCTATGCAAGACTAGTATTACAGGCATTAGGCTATTAGGCCCAACTGCTGGAATTGGTAAAAAAATCTACCTTTGCAGTGGAGCCCCCCACAATGCATGTCTTAAATACTTGTTAAGTCTAGCTCTAGCAGGCTCCCTGCATCTATGCATCTGGCCCCCTGAGGCCTCCTCTCTAAGGCTCAGTTAAACATTTATAGCTAATAGTCCTGCATTATACGTGACTGCCCACAGGCCAGAGTGACAAGAAAAAGAGTGCTGGAGAGAGGAAAATGGTAAGAAATACAGACTCTTCCTCTACACCCTAAAGTTAATGAACATTTAACCCTTGTAGTGCAGGGGGCACACTGCAATGATTTTTATATTATGGAGTAACCCCTTGTCAACCAAGGTACGTTTATGAATGGCACAGTAAACAAGGGACTTAAAGCAAGTTCATGGCTTGATACTGTCAGGGTTGGGCTCCTGCTGCTTAATGAGCAGCTCTTTTCGTTCAGTGCTCAGAAGCTGCTCAGCTGTTGGTCAATTACCAGCCACTCATTGTTACCGAAGTGACTCAGCTGGTTACCATTTACCTGCCTCATTAGTCCAGCCTAAAGCCAACCCCTTTTTGCTATTTAAGCAGTTTAGCTCATTTCCTCCTTGCCCTTGTGTGGTCTGTGATCTCTAGGTGTGTTCCTTCCTGCGCTCCTGTGTATGACTTGGCCTGGCTGACTTCCCTTCCGATTCCTGTTCCTAATTTTTGCTCCTGACTACGCTGATTTCTGGTTTTCTGACCCTGGCTCATCTGATTACCCTGGCTTCTGTTTTTTTTACTACGTTCCTGAACTGTGTTGTTTTTGTCATTTCATTAAAGGTGTGATTTTAACTACACTTTCTGTCTGTCTGGTTTATGGTTCCTGACAGATACTGGCTTTAGCAGCAGGCGAAGGGCTTTCAGGTAAAAGTGATTGTGCGGCACCTGGTTCCTTAGCTCTCTCATTCCTCTGAGGAGCCCAAGACAGCGGGAATCTGCTCCTATAGTTAGAGCAAGAAGTGATCAGGGAACTTCCGTTCCCAGATCCCCCCCTGTGACTAATCAACTCAGAAGTCATGTGTATTACATCACTTCTGGGTTCACAGCTGTCATTCCTCGACTACTGTAGTCAAGTATGTAGCTAATCATGCATGATCTATGCTTAATTAGCTGCAGTGGAAGTCAGGGGAGAGATTGGGGGTTAAATAGACCCCTGATGTCTCCATAAATAGGACCTGCAACCTATCCAATGCTATCACATAGGGAGTGTGCTAGCCTCTGTGTGATAGCTGTGCCAGTGGGACCCTGTGCTACGTGGCAGATTGGTGGTTTACGCCAGATTTTGAACAGACAGGCACCCTGATTGCACAGCTGTGTACTGGGCTATTTAGTTGTGACCTGACTATGGCTCAGGGCCCCACCCAACAGACAGGAGGTCTGTGCATGGGAGTCATTTGGACTTCCATTCCTCTGCAGGAGTCAGAGGCTGCATGGGGGCAGCCAGAGTGTGCTTGTCTACAGGAGGCAGACTTAGTCTGTGACAGATCAACAAGGAGCTGATAGTGAGTAAGCTAGGAGAGAGCTTGACTCTAAGGAACTCTTTTGGAGGCTGAAATGCTCTGTACAAGTCACAGTAATAATGGAACCCCCTGCGTGGGCTACTGATATATTTTGTGAACTTTTCCATTCTTTTAAATAAAAGTGGGCTACCATGCCCTTAAAAATACTGCTTTGGACTGGACTTGAAAATGCACCTACCACTTGAGTCTGATAACCCCAATCTTACATAGCAATAAAGTTGAATAAAGAAAAAAATATCAAAAATGTAAAAAAATGATATAAAATAAATACATTTAATTAAAAAAAGATTAAAGCACCTCTATCACCCTGTACACACTCCAATTAACATGCATAGTGTAAGGCTAACACGTCTATTTCAACGCTACAGTATAGCTAAAGTCTAATACCAGCTTCCTTTCTGCCTATCCTTGGAAGCCCAACTCCTACATGATTCAATTGAAAATATTTTTTATACATACCTTTTTCATATATCTTCTGGGTGGTCACCAGTGGTGGCCCGTACATTAGGGGCGCACGGGCGCAGCCCCCCCCCATCCATGCATCTGGCCCCCCTGATCTACATGCAGGGTACTGGACGCATGTATTCCAATAGGGTTGTTTTTTTTTCGAAGCACGTGTTTAGAGCCAGAGGCTCTAATAGACTTCATAAAAGGGTGGGCTCAGGGCGCAGAGCACTGCGCCCGAAGCCCACCCAGTTGTGTGACAATAGCAAATGAATATTCGCTATTGTAACACTGATTTTCCTCCTGGCCAATCAGGAAATGGGTCCTGAGACCTGTCGCCGAGTTGGCCGAAAGGAGATCCGATCAAATTGGGTGCCAGGAGGAGGGTGGAGACCCAGGGGAACTGAGAAAGCAGACGCCTGCAGCCCAGAGGGAAGCCGTCCCCACCCGCCACCCGGAGCGCTGCCCGCTGGTGGATCGGGTGGATTGCTGCACCCCCCATAAAAAAAACACCAGCCACCACTGGTGGTCACATCACCTCTTCTCCAGTGATTGGTGGTCTCCAAAAATGCAGTAAATGTCATTGATGTAATGATGCAATTTCTACTCCTGCAACATTGTAAGGCACCTAGATGATATACTTCTAAGAGGTGGTTTAAATGACAACATGGGCTCACAGGAAGTTGGTTGGATGAAAGTGGACATCATTCAACCCAGAATAGGACTGACTAAACCTTGGAGAGTCTTTGGGGGACACTGGCAGAGAGGGGGTGAGTATTGCAGCCGGAACTGCATGTTTTAATTTCAAAACAGCTGGGATACCTATTAAAAAATACTGGTGTTGGACTTTAGGTATATTTCTGTGCTTCCTGCTATGCTAGTTGCCTTGAAAACAGCATATGCCGAATCCTATAAGTCATAATGCACTGAATGCCAAAGATAAGCCATTTAAAACAAATGTATGAATAAAATATAGAAGTTCAGACATGCAAATGTAATATGTCTCCACTCACACTGAACGGTGGATTTTAATTACTTACCAGTGGAGATAAAACTCCAAGTTCAGGGTAAGGGTCATTATGATAAAGATTAACTCTCAGTCTTGTTGGTCTTTGTCGGGAGAATGTGTACAAATGATGATGAAGTCCCATGTGTGCTCATTAGCAGGAGAGCAGGTAGTATGTAATATGGCTGGATTAATGCAGTTACTGAACCCAACAGGTTTCCAAAGTCACGGGAATAAATAGATCGTTCTAGTCATATATTAAACTGTAATATAATGTCTGTACAATGGGCCCAAATTAAAATACAGAATGCTCATAAATAAAATTCATTGAAGGGTGAAGCCAATTTTTTTGGTAGTTTCATTTATTCCTGTTCTGTGTATTTCTGCCTGGAGGGTGCATTTTGCTTCATTTACATTTTAAAGGGAACTATTACAGCTGAGACTCCAATCCGGGAGGTGTCTAACTCCCAGGAGCAGTGGTACTTCCTTGATGCTGCAGAGATGTATATTGCCCCAATAGAAGAGAATGAGCAGGGGGATGGCTTCATCATTCTGCCACTGCTCTTTGCCTGTCTAGTTAGTAAGCTGGTGTCAGCAGCGTGTGAACACTCCTGTTCTTTGACAGCTGCTGGTCTTATTCCAACATCCTGGTTTTGGCTATTATGCACCCCTGTCTTTCTGTCTATCTGCAGGGTGATTGATATGGCCAGTCTCTGGGTGGAGAACAAACCTAATTTAAGCCTGCCAATCCTGATGCTTGTCAGAGCATGTGTAATTAATGCTTAAGGTTTCTGTCCCTCTGTTCTGCTCTGCTGTTTGGATTCCTCTGTTTATGAACTCAGATCAGATATCGACTATTCTCTGAATTCTGCCTGCCTTTTCACTACCCTGACTACTCTGAACCTTGCCTGCCGTGTACCTGGACTGTCATTGTACTGCTCTGCCTGTCTGCCAACCACAAGTACCTGTTTGCTTTGCTCAGTTTCCGCCTGCCCCAGGCATTAGCATTGTTTATAAGACCTAGGGGCAACCGAGTACCAGAAGGCCTGTTTGCCTTATGGGAAAGGGGGCTGCTATAGGTGAAGACAGTCAATATTCCCATTGCACACTTTCCTGGAAAAAGCTCCTTGGAGTACTGGGTGCTGTAACGACCACCAGCTGGATACTGGAACCTATATGATATGTAGATATTCGACAGCACACCAAGGACCATCAATTTTGTCCAAACGTTTTATTATTCAAGAATGATCACATCTCGAAACAGTGTAGTGAAACGTTTTGGAGCCATGCAGGACCCCTTCGTCAGGCATGCAGTCCCAGCAATTCTTAAATCAGATGATGAGCATCGAAAAGAGTGTTCTTCAAACTTCACATTGTAAAAATCCACTCCACCACACCAATGGGATCTAACGCAAAATCTGCTCACCTTGGAATTGACCTCTGTATTGAACAGCAGGTCAAAACAAGCAGTAAAGAGAAAGGCTCCTTATTTCCACACACATCGAAAGGAATTGAGATCTTTGTACATTCAATCTATAGCCATCCTTACAAAAGATGTGACCAATGTCTCTCCATTTATTCATCGAAAAATATATGTAGCAGCTACTCACATTAAGATAATAGAAAAGTGGCATATCACACACATATAATCAATCCTCAAGTATGGAGATCGGGGATAGCATTCACAACAAAGCACACCACCCCTCGCTCATCCGATGACATCACTGCCTTCATTTCACCCTTACGCATTACGGCCCTGGGTGGGAACTTTTTAAAAGGGTGTGGTAGGGAGCTAATATTTGTGGTCATGATGATGATGCATTTTTATTCCTCTATATATATACACACCAATAGGTAAATAAGTGTACCTTTGGGAGGGGTGGATTTGGTACCTGAAATGCTGATTCATACCATGCCTAATAAAGCAAGATATCTGCTAGTACATAGTGTTTTTTAATAAAGACTTTTTGAAAATATTACATAATAATGCAGTTTTCAATGACATATTCTCTTTGGCTTTAGTCTTATGGGTATCGATGCAGGTGAATTAAAGCTCAGATTTTCCTCATTTTTATTGCCATGCAAACCTTGTTTAAACTCGTTTAAAAAGCATGCTTTTAAGAGTCTTAAAAAATTATTATTATTTTTTTTTTTTGGTAATTGTAAACCATTTAAGTTAGCCGAACAAAACCTAAAAGTAAATCTAAAACCTACAGTATGTCTGAGCAGTCATTAGACCGCTAGATAGCAAACTGTAATGCAGGAATTACTGCATTAACCGCCTGAAAAACATTTAAATGCACATTAACTGCTGAGACTGTAAAACAGCTCTATCCATTTCCAGTGGTTTCCCATTGACTTCCATGCTGTTTTCATCAGAGTGGCTCCAGGAGATGCTAACTGCGAAAGCCTAAAAGGAGCTATCAGGAGTCAGTGTACAGTATTAGGACACCGCTCAATTAGTGGCAAGTTCCTTATTTCACTAGTCTTGGGACTTCCTGTTTGTTTCAGGGAAGGAGGAAAGCATGGAGACAGAAAGCCGTTTGTTAGGCAAGCGTTCAGGAGCAAACCTCCAGACACCGCAGTGTGCAAGCTTATTTCAAGGGATAATGCTAAAACTAAGCAGCCAAACAATAAAGAAATGGGAACATCTGCAGTCATATAATTCACCAATAATATAGACTAACTATACAGCTTTTTAATAATCTTCATGCTGTGTTTCTAAACGGTGTAACAATTTGCTGTAGGTCCTATGGAGCAAATCGTAAAACTGTTTAAGGTTAATTTTTATGCTTTTTTTAAATCTTTTGTGTTTTACATCTTATAGCGTGCATTCTGGCTCATTTAAAATGAACCAGTTACATACACCGATCAGTCACAACTGTATGACTACCCATCTAATATTGAGTAGGTCCTCCTTTTGCCACCAAAACAACCCTGACCCGTCAAGGCATGGATGCCACTAAATCTCCGTAAGTATGCTGTATCTGGCATTTACCCATTAGTAGCAGATCCTCTAAGCAGCAAATTATATCACCTGTGATGTATTTCAGTTATCTTGCAAACCTGGCCTGTTGGTGGGTCTTGAGGACAGGAGTTGAGAACCACTGCTTTAAGTCCTGTAAATTGTGAGGTGTGGCCTCCAAGGATAGGACTTTTTTTTCCAGCACATCCCACAGATGCTCGATTGTATTGAAATCTGAAGAATTCAGAACAAGCCAACACCTCAAATTCATTATTGTGTTCCTCAAACCATTCTTGAACAATGTTTGCAATATGGCGGAGCACATTATCCTGCTGAAAGAGGTCACTGCCATAAGGTAATACCGTTTCTATGAAGGGGTGTCCTTGGTCAGCAATAATGTTTAGGTAGGTAGTACAAGTCATTTAACATCCACATGGTTGGACCCAAGGTTTTCCCAGTAGAACATTGTCCAAAGCGTCACGCTGCTTATCCCAGTGTACTTTTGTCCCATATTACCCTCTGGTGCCATCTTTTCCTCATGCACACACCTGGCCATGCACATTATGTAAAAGAAAATGTGATTCGTCAAATCAGGTGACCTTCTTCCATTATTCCATGGCCCAGTTCTGATGCTTATATGCCCATGGTAGGCGCTTTGGGCTGACATGGGTCAACATGGACACCCTAACCAGTCTGTAGCTATGCAGCCCCATAAACAAGAAACTGGGATACCAATTTTTTCTGCTTTCAACACATCAACTTCAGGGACAACATGTTTACTTGACTCCTGATATATCTCACCAACTTTCACATGTCCTCGTAATGTCAGTGGTTATAAAGTTATGGCTGATCAGTGTAAACCCTGGTTTATCATCAGATCATATAAATCTTTCTGAGTTTAGATGAATGGTTGTGGCGCTCATAAGTAGATTTGAGTCTTTCTAAATATACTAGACTACTATTTGGTCCCAAATGTGACTAGTCGGTATTGAAATATTGGTGACTGTAATGCTCCTGTACACTTTCAACCACTCTATATAGTCCTCAGTTCATTTGTACAACAGGGACTTCAACTACACAACTTTCGTCTTTTTTAACCATAGGGTCAAAGAACAAATACC
>BLSH010101080.1:606026-636024 GCA_018402905.1 Glandirana rugosa | reverse complement strand
GTGCTTTCAGGTTCCCCCCCCTCTCCTGCCGGATGCTTTCTGGATGGAGATTGGGGAAGGGGCAGGTAAATGTGTAATTTACCGGCTTCTCCCTTGTCTTAATGAATAGAGTCAGTGATTCATAGTGATCACTGACCCACTTCATTTATAACTGAGGCATAGTAAATTGGGTTTCCTATGCTTCAGTTTGTAAATGAACAGGAAGCCTCTGTACAGAGATACTTCTGTCCATTCATTATGTGCAAGTGAGGCTGCAGAGATGGAGATTGAGGGCTGTGTCCTCAATCTCCTTTCTCTGTTTCAAAGATGAAACTTGAGAGGTCTGTTTAGACCCCTGACATCTTACCCACAGTCCATATTCCCATCACACACATTATAGTGCTCTATAGGTATAGAGCTCTTAAGGTACTGGGTGCTGTAACGACCACCAGCTGGATACTGAAACCTGTACAAATGTAGATGTTCGCCAGCACACAATTTCGTCCAAATGTTTTTTTTTTATTCAAGATCCCATCACAAAATGGTGTAGTGTAGTGCAACTTTTCGGAGCCACACAGGACCCCTTTGTCAGGCATGTGATAAGACATGAATAAAAAAACTTTTAGGGCGAAATTTATGATCCTTGGTGTGCTGGCGAATATCTACATATGATATCTCACCCAAATCCCCCCAAAGGGCTCCTAAAATTGTAAAAAATTATAAAAAAATAAATAAAATGGTAAAAAATAAAATAACTAAAATAAAAAAATTACTGACACCAGTGGTGGAAGTACCAGGATCCCAAAGGTTTCACTTGTGACTGGGCCCTAGCATTCCACCACTATGTGGGCGACCCGGCTGGGGGTCCCTTTATGGTTTCTTGCATTCGGCCCCTGAAGGTTTTAGTTATGTCTGTGTGAAATTATTCAGGGGGTCACATGAAATAGGTGAGGAATTCCCGGGATAGCCATGTTAAGGAGAGGACTGACTCGCAGTTCTCTCTGTGTTAGTAGAGAGCTATTTGGAACCCGGAATTTCAGAGGCCCTGAAGTGATATAATCGGGTGGCAAAAAGTCCTCCACTCCTGACTATAGAGACTCCAGCACACACAGGGTAAAGTACCTCCAGGGAGCAACTCTTAAAGACAGGAAGTTGTGTGGTGGTGAAGAGGAGTTGTGTGGAGACACGTGTCTTGGAGAGCTGCAAGTGTGCTGAAGGCTGCTTAAATAGCGGACAAGGACTGTGCTAAACCTTGCCGCGAAGACCCGTCCATGAACTGTATGTGCCTTTTTACTTTTACTTTGTGCTGAAGATAAGCGGACTTTCTTTTGTATTTTTATGCTTGTGCGCAGCTGGAAGCCTTACTTTGATTTTCCTGCTGAAAATAAAAGCCTCTTTGTTTAAATTTTACCGGCTTTACACTGGGTCCTGTGGAGCTAAATAAACCTCAACTTTACAACTGGTGGAGGATGCTGGCAGAGTGCATTGCAGCTGTAAAAGCCGTTTAAAACTGAAACTGACATTTAAAGAGACATTTAAACTGACATACCTATGCCATGTCTTGGGTGAAATCAGCTCAGACACTGCAAACAGCAGGAAAAGACATGGAGGATGTCATCAAGGCACTTGCGCAAGCTACTAAAAATAAAAATATTTGCGCTAAAGTATTATTTACAAGCAGCAACTATCATGTGATAATAAAACATGTGACATAACATATATAATAAAGTTGCGCTAAAATGATTCAATCTGAATAAATGCGTGCATCAATCATATGTGTATTAATCAGAGTGATGAAAAGCAACGCAAAACTAAAAACTTAAATAACACCTGAAGTGATAAAACGCAATCTCAGGTGGTGACCTGAGAATAAATCAATCCTTGTTCAAAAAAATATATATATGCATATAAGTGTCCTTTAAATGAATAAAACACAGTCCCAAAACAGTCCCAAAAGTCCCTTATAGAGTGAATAAGGCGGAATCTTCAAAATATGTTGAAGTGATATTCAAGCATAGTATTCCATCACCAAGGTACACACACCCGATGTGCTCAAAGATGGTTGGGTACTCTTACCAGAAATCCAGGACTCACTATCACTAGTGGGTCAAAAACGCAGGCAGAAATAACCTTCTGCTGGTATATATCTGTGGATGGCTGGTATGGATGTACTCCCTCCTTTCCTCCTCTTACTTCCGGCAACACACCGATGCTTTCTCCCAGTTAAGCAGGATGCCCACACGGAATTCGGTGTCCCCCAGAGCAAGAAAAGAGGGACCGATAGTGTGATATCGTTTAAAATGTAGATTTATTATAAAAGAGTAAACATACTCACAAACATAAAGTCAAAAACAGCGTGAGGTAAATAGCCGGCTTTCGATAAAATTCACAAGCATCGCCCGCACTTCCCTGTGTAGCGGCGTGGTGACGTCAGCGCGTTGCTCCGCCCTACATGTTTCGTTAAAGATAACGTCTTCAATGGGGCACGGGCGACGCACTGACGCGCCACCTTTTATCTCTTCAAGAAATGGTCAAGCCTCGTTTTCAAAACTAAGCGCCCTTTTCTTGAAGCCTATCTGGATAACAATATTGCCTTACATAGATTATAATGTACTAAACTTTTATATAGACACCGATAACCGTTCTTAAACTGAACAGGGCATCTCTACTTTACAACAAGCCAACCTATGTTGTTCACAGTGATAGTCACAATTGTATTAAAATACGTGACCTTCAGTGGCTGACATTTTATTGGAGACCATGTCCCTGCCGCACATGCGAACTCAACGCTCTTGTGCAGAGATACGTAAATCTCCAAAATTGCGTCTAGGTATTCCAAAAATAAAAAAAAGCTGTCTATACATTCATGCAATAGTAAACCAGGTATTCATGGGCAAATAGTAACAAATAGACATATTAATATCTCACTCAACAAAAAAATTTAGATATTAAAAGCAACAACTAACCTTCCACTATTTTCTAGGGAGGCTAGTATCTTAAAAGTCACAGCATAGAAGTGAGAACAGACATGTGTGTACATATATATTAGATATCCAAACATATCAGAATATACATGAGGTATCCAACTCTATCAGAATAGTTAAATTGTCTTCCCAGAAACAATTAATTTTATACCTATCTGAATGGGATGTGTTATAACGAAAGAAAGGGGGAAAAAGAAGGGGAATGATATTGAGAGATAAACTATTCAGTAGATCCCAACTTAATGGGTTTCTAAATTCTCTATGGGAAAAGCATAATAAGCGTGACCCAGCAGCAAGCCTCCATGGAGGCGAACTGTCGCCATGAGGAGGTGATGGCTCAGCAGCAGCAGGCCGTGGCACAGGCCATAGGTGCACAGCAGGAAAATACCCGTTTGCTGGCTGCCCAATTTTTAACCCAGCAGGAAACCACACAGGCACAAGAGGCTGCCTTGCAGGAGGCAGTGCAGTATCTTGCTGAGGGACAGGAGCAAGTGGCCATTGCCCCTGGCAACCAAGTATTTGTGGGGGCCAACCATGTCTTGCAGAAACTGACTCCAAATGATGATGTGGAGACCTTTCTCACTACCTTCAAAAGGATAGCAGAAAGAGAGGGATGGCCCCGTGACCAATGGGCTGGCATTATCTCCCCTTTTCTTACAGCTGCCCGCAAAAGGCCTACTTTGACCTGCCAACTGAGCACGTCAGGAACTATGAACATCTGGAGGCAGAGATCCTAGCCCGCCTGGGGGTGACCACGGCCATCCGGGCTCAGAGGGTGCACCGCAGGAGGTACCAAACTGACCGACCTCCAAGGTCTCAAATGCATGAACTGGTGCAGTTAGCCAAAAAATGGCTGCAACCAGAAATGTTGACAGGCCTGCAAATGGTGGAATGGGTGGTGATGGACCGGTACTTGCAGTCCCTGCCAGATGACCTGCAACACTGGGCAAGCCATGGAGACCCTGCAACCGTGGACTGGCTGGTGGAGTTGGTTAAAATATATACCATGGTGGAGGACCTGCTCGGGCCTGCTAAGCATTGGAAATCCACACCAAGGGCAGCAAGGCCAGCTGCAGTGCCTAGGAGGGAATCCCTACCAGATGTTGGAACCTGCAGTCCATGGAGTGCGGAGCTAGTCGAAGAGCCTCTTACTAGGTTCAAAGGGCATGTGCCACCCATCTTGACCTGGCTGCAAGTCAGTTTGAATGTGAAGTGTGGGTGAACCATCTTCCTGCGAAGGCTGAACTGGACTAACTCCGGCAGCATGGTGACACTGGTACATGCCAGGGTGATCGGAAGACTCGGCCCGGTAGGTAAGACTCTACGGGTAGTATGGATCCATGGGGACACCAGGGAGTACCCACTAGTCCCGGTGTTCTTGAACTATGGAACCAGGTACAGAGTGGACTTCCAGGACAGCCAAGAGAACTGGGGACACTGGGCCTTGAAGGGACAGAGTCTGAAGGGTCTGGGCCTGAACCCCCCACAACACACACCCCTATTGTAGCAATACCAGTTGCTGATAATGACAATGCAGAGAATGTTAATTTGAGTGATAATGTTCATGTTGCAGGTCTCAAACTGAGCTGACCTCTTAGGGGGGTCTCTCCATTACAGGTCATGTTGGGGGAGGATGAAGAGGAACTCTCCCCATTACAGATCCTGGTTGAGGAGGGTGAAGGGGAAACATGCTCAAGGCCAGTGCACCCACACCTGAATGTATCCAGGGGTGCGTTTGGCACCGCCCAGTTACACGATACTACCTTGGTCAATGCTCAAGAGCAGGTTTCTGTTTGATGGGGTCCCACAAATACCTGGTGCAAATCAGAGGTTTCCTCATTTTGCATTGAATGGGGACTTGGTTTATCGAGTGACTAAAAGCTGAGGGGAAACTGTAGAGCATTTGCTGGTTCCCCAGCTGTATACATGAATGCTCCTCAATCTAGCCCACAATGACGCAGTGGGAAGACATCTGGAGAAGGAAAACAGAGGCCAGGATAACCGACCGGTATTACTGGCCAAGGGTGAAGGCCGAGGTTAAAAGATACTATGCCTCTTGTCCCACTTGCCAGTTAACCGCCCCAGTGTCCCACTACAGAAATCCCCTGGTGCCTTTGCCAGTAATTGAGGTGCCATTTGAAAGGATTGCTATGCATCTCATAGGACCCCTGGTAAAGTCAGCAAGGGGGCACCAATATATATTAGTGGTCCTAGACTATGCAACTAGGTATCAAGAAGCGGTCCCATTAAGGAAAACTTCCTCTAAAGCCATTGTCCGTGAATTGTTTCACATGTTTTCACGGACTGGGTTCACCAAAGAGATACTGACAGACCAAGGCACCCCTTTTATGTCAAAGGTGATGGCGGACTTGTGCAAAGTGTTTCAGATCAAGCAGTTGCAAATGTCCATCTATCACCCACAGACAGATGGCCTCCTTGAGAGGTTTAACAAAACCCTGAAATCTATTTTAAAAAGGGTGGTCCAGAAGGATGGGAAGGATTGGGACATGTTGCTCCCTGCCCTGTTATTTGCCATGTGGGAGGTTCCACAAGCATCTACGGGCTTCTCGCTGTTTGAGCTGGTATACGGGCGAAGACCCCGTGGATTACTAGATCTAGTGAAGGAAACATGGAAAAGTCCTTGCGATACAAAACTGTGGTATAACATATCTCCCAAATGCGGGAGAAGGTGGCCAGGATGATGCCGTTAGTGAGGGAGCATCTCCAGAAGGCTCAGGATGCCCAAAGGAGAGTGTACAATCGGTCAGCTAAAGTCCGACAAAGCAGGAGACTGGGTAGCTGTTCTGATCCCCACTGTAAAGAGCATATTTTTGGCCAAGTTGCAGCGTCCATTTGAGGTGGTGGAAAAAGTGGGGGATGTGAACTACAGGGTACACCAACCTGGGAGGAGGAAACCGTATCAAATTTACCATATCAACTTGTTAAAGCCCTGGAGAAACCGAGAACAGGTATCTGCGGTGGTAGGTGCCAATGCAGGAGACTCTACAGGAGTTGACCTGGTACAAGGTGCTACTACCCTATCCAAACCACAAACCCAACAGACAGAAAAGTCTCCGCAAAGAAACAAGGAAATGTTTTCAGGGTTGCCTGGTCTCGCCAATGTTATTGAGCATGAAATAACATAGCCGAATGTCAAAATCTGGTTAAAGACATATCGCATCCCAGAGGCACATAGGAAGGCAGTGTCCGAGGAAGTAAAAAGAATGCTTGAACTTGATGTCATTGAAGAGTCGCAGAGTGAGTGGTTGAGTCCAATCGTTTTGGTATCAAAATCCAACGGCACCCTGCGCTTTTACAATGACTTCAGGAAACTTAATGAAGTTTCCAAATTTGATACCTATCCGATGCCCCGGGTAAACAAGTTAATTGAGAGGTTGAGTCCCGCCCGGTACAGCACCACATTGGACCTCACGAAAGGGTACTGGCAGATTCCCCTCACCAAGGAAGCCCAGGAGAAAACAGCTTTTTCCACTCCAGGAGGCCTCTTCCAATATAAAAGGCTGCCATTCGGCTTACACTCTGCCCCGGCCACATTCCAAAGGTCAATGGACAAAACACTATGCCCCCATCGACAATACACTTCAGTCTACCTGGATGACATTGTCATTTTCAGTACTCTTTGAATAAAGCAAGGGTTACAGCCAATCCTGAGAAGTGTGCGGTTGGGATGGATGAGGCCAAGAACCTAGGATACATTGTGAGTTAGGGGGCTAGTGAAACCTCAGTTGAATAAGGTAGAAGCCATACAGAACTGGCCCCATCCCCTAACCAAAAAGCAGGTCAGAGCAGTTCTGGGAATAGTTGGCTACTACGGAAGGTTCGTCCCCAACTTTGCCACCATTATTGCACCATTAACTGACTTAACAAAATGCAGTAAGTCAGTAATGATAAAATGGAATACGGATGCTGAAGAAGCCTTTCAGAAGCTTAAGGTGGCATTGTGCCAGCATCCCGTGCTTGTTGCTCCTGATTTTTTTAAGGAGTTTGTGGTGCAGGCAGATGCCTCAAGTGGGGAGCAGTGTTGTCTCAATTGGTCAATGAGGAAGAACACCCCATAGTTTTACTCAGTAGGAAACTGATAGCGGCGGAGAAAAACTGTGGTGGAGCGGAAGTGTCTCGCCATCAAGTGGGCTCTGGACTCTCTGCGATATTTTCTCCTAGGTAGGAGGTTTCGCCTGGGGAGCTACAGTTCATTGAGGGAGCCATGAATGCCAAAATGTACTGTAACATACTGAAGCAGAGCATGATTCCTTCCCTTTGGAGACTGGGCCGCAGGGCAGTATTCCAACATGATAATGACCCCAAACACACCTCCAAGATGGCCACTGCCTTGCTAAATAAGCTGAGGGTAAAGGTAATGGACTGGCCAAGCATGTCTCCAGACATAAAACTTATTAAGCATCTGTGGGGCATCCTCAAACGGAAGGTGGAGGAGCGCAAGGTCTCTAACATCCACCAGCTCTATGATGTCGTCATGGAGGAGTGGAAGAGGACTCCAGTGGCAACCTGTGAAACTCTTGTGGACTCCATGCCCAAGAGCACAGGTGTCAAACTGGCGGCCCTCAAGCTGTTGCGGAACTACAAATCCCATGAGGCATTGCAAGGCTGACAATTACAAGCATGAACTCTGCACAGGCAGAGGCATGATGGGACTTGTAGTTTCGCAACAGCTGGAGGGCCGCCAGTTTGACACCCCTGCCCAAGAGGGTTAAGGAAATGCTGGAAAATAATGGTGGCCACACAAAATGTTGACACTTTGGGCCCAATGTGGATATTTTCACTTAGGGGTGTACATACTTTTGTTGCCAGCAGTTTAGACATTAATGGCTGTGTGTTGAGTTATTTTGAGGGGACAGCAAATTTCCAATGTTCTACAATCTGTGCACTCACTACTTTACATTGTAGCAAAGTGTAATTCCTTCAGCGTTGTCACATGAAAAGATATAATAAAATATTTACAAAAATGTCAGGGGTGTACTCACTTTTGTGAGATACTGTATATACACTGAGCAAAATTATAAATGCAACACTTTTGTGTTTTCCCCTATTTATCATGAGCTGAACTCAAAGATTTATGATTTGTTCTATGTACACAAAAGGCCTATTGTGTTAGTGTTCTCCTTTGCCGAGATAATCCATCCACCTCCCAGGTGTGGCATATCAAGATGCTGGTTAGATGGCATGATTATTGCACAGGTGTGCCTTAGGCTGGCCACAATAAAAGGTCACACTAAAATGTGCAGTTTTATCACACAGCACAATGCCACAGATGTCGCAAGTTTTGAGGGAGCGTGCATTTGGCATGCTGACTGCAGGAATGTCCACCAGAGCTGTTGCCCTGGAATTGAATGTTCATTTCTGTACCATAAGCGTTTCAGAGAATTTGGCAGTACATCCAACCAGCCTCACAACCGCAGACCACGTGTAACCACACCAGCCCAGGACCACCACATCCAGCATCTTCACCTCCAAGATCGTCTGAGACCAGCCACCCGGACAGCTGCTGCAACAATGGGTTTGCATAGCCAAAGAATTTCTGCACCAACTGTCAGAAACCATCTCAGTGAAGCTCATCTGCATGCGCGTCTTCCTCATTGGGGTCTCGACCTGAATGCAGTTCGTCGTCGTAACTGACTTGAGTGGGCAAATGCTCACTTTCAATGGCGTCTGGCACTTTGGAGAACTGTTCTCTTCACGGATGAATATCGTTTTTCACTGTACAGGGCAGATGGCAGACAGCGTGTATGGCGTCGTGTGGGTGAGCGGTTTGCTGATGTTAACATTGTGAATCCAGTGGCCCTTGGTGGCGGTGGGGTTATGGTATGGGCAGGCGTATGCTATGGACAACGAACACAGGTGCATTTTATTGATGGCATTTTGAATGCACAGAGATACCGTGACGAGATACTGAGGCCCATTGTTGTGCCATTCATCCACGGCCATCACCTCTTTTTGCAGCATGATAATGCACGGCCCCATGTTGCAAGGATCTGTACACAATTCCTGGCAGCTGAAAACATCCCAGTTCTTGCATGGCCAGCATACTCCCTGAACATGTCACCCATTGAGCATGTTTGGGAGGCTATGGATCAGCATATACGACAGCGTGTTCCAGTTCCTGCCAATATTTAGCAACTTTGCACAGCCATTGAAGAGGAAAGGACCAACATTCCATAGGCCACAATCAACAACCTAAGCAACTTTATGCGAAGGAGATGTGCTGCACTGCGTGAGGAAAATGGTGGTCACACTAGATACTGACCTCCTTCACCCCCCCAATACAGTAAAACTGCACATTTAGAGTGGCCTTTTATTGTGGCCAGCCTAAGGCACACCTGTGCAATAATCATGCTGTCTAATCAGCATCTTGATGGATTATTTCAGAAAAGTGCTCACTAACACAGATGAAGCCCTGGTTCACATTGATGTGTTTTGGAATGCGATTTGACATGTCAAATCAGATGCCAAATTGACGGCAATTGCCGCCCTAATTGTTGTGACGCTGCATTTGCGGAGCTTCACCAATTTCCAACAGTAGTTTTTGTACTACTTTTGGCGATTTCAGGTGCGATTTCCATTGACATCTGTGCAGAAACCCGCACAGATGTCTCTGAAATTGCACCTGAAATCGGGACTGACATGCAGGAATGAAATGGTGCAAGTTCAGCTGAACTTGCACGATTTCATTCCCGCACCAATGTGAACCTTGGCATAGACAGATTTGTGAACAATATTTGAGAGAAATAGGCCTTTTGTGTACATAGAAAAAGTCATAGATCATTGAGTTCAGCTCATGATATATAGGGGCAAACAAAAAAGTGTTGCGTTTATAATTTTGTTCAGTTCCTATATATATATATATATATATATATATTTTTTTTTTTTTTTTTTTTTAAGCAGAGGCCCTAGAGCAGGGATATGCAATTAGTGGACCTCCAGCTGTTGCAAAACTACAAGTCCCATCATGCTTCTGCCTCTGGGTGTCATGCTTATGGCTGTCAGAGTCTTGCTATGCCTCATGGGAGTTGTAGTTCTGCAACAGCTGGAGGTCCGCTAATTGCATATCCCTGCCCTAGAGAATAAAATGGTGGGTGTTTTTTATTCTTCACTTTGCAATTTTTTATGTCACACGGTATTTGGGCAGCAGTTTTTCAAATGCAATTGGAAAAAAAAATTATACAGTTTTTTTCATTTTAACGCACAAAAACACAATATAATGCCCACCTGTTGCCTTTGTGCACAAGCATGGGGGGACAGGGGCTCTTTAATTTTTTTTATTATTATTATATTTACACCCCAGAACCCAGATGTCTCCTCTGCCCTTAAAAGCATTTGATCACACCAACGTCGGTGAGATCAAATGCTTTCCCTATTTAAAAATGGAGCTGTTTGCATCTGGGGAAACTGGATGTATGCCTGTCGCTTCCTGTTTCCTATAGCATAGATGCAATCAGAGCCATTCTGAACTCTGATTACCTCTGTAATCAGCCGGCGAATCTATAATTAGCCACAAGGATTGCTTTTACAAGAAAGCTGACCATACTGTGATGATGCCTGCAGCTGCAGACATCATCCCAGTATAACCATTCAAAGTCCAATGATGTACCGGTACATCGCTGGAGCTGAAGTGGATAATTAAAAAAAAAAATGTGAGTGTCTACTTAAAGCAAAATTGAAGTCTCACATTTTTATCTCTTTATAGCCGTGTGATCTATTTTTGCTAGGAGATTCCTTAAAATATCTTTTTTTTCTCTCGGTAACAAAAGATTGCTTCTTGCCTTCCCACTCCATTACTCTAGGCTGGCAAAGTTGAGTAACAGCCACTCCCCTCAGTACAAGTGTCCCCTCCAAACTTGAATTGCAGAAGAAAAGGGGCGTGTCCGAGCAGATCTGCTACTGAGACATATTTAATGAATGCACTAGGTCTAACTGTGGGATGTATTAAACTGCACAGTCATATTTAAACCAACTGCTGCAACTTGAAACTGGAGGAAAGACTAAAATAATTGAATTTTTTAGAGCAAAGTTTATCTGACTGCATGCCTGATTCTGTGACTTCTGTGGCTATAACCCTCTTACCGCCACCAACGCAGAAACAACATCAGTGGCAGAGGGAGGTTTTACACAGCGACCACCAGGACTGTGTGTAAAGCCTGGTACACACGGTTCGACGGTTGTATACAACAGGTCGTACTTACGACCATCGTATATGTAATCGATCGTTTGTATGCGCGATTTGAACAGCCGAACATATGGTGGTTGTACAAGGGGAGTTGTATGAGCAGACTAGAAAACTTGGTCGTACCAACAAGCTCTCATACGACCGTTGTATCGTGTGTACAGAGCAGTTGGTACAACAAAGTTGTATTGTGCAAAACACGCATGCTCAGAAGTCAGGAATGGCTGGATGCTAATTACATGCACCTGAACCTTCTTCTGTGGTCGTACGATCGTGTAGTGCAGTCAGTATGCTAGATACAACAGCCAACATACGATTTGCGACGATCGTACGTACGATCATCGTCCCGTGTGTACGAGGCTTTAATCTGCCAACTGACTGTCAGATGGAAGTGACTGGGCGGCTCTGCAGCCACCTGATCGCTTCCATAACGGCCACCCCCCCAACTCGCCCATACCCCGCCATGTTTCCCGGCCTCTGCGCACCCATCGGTGGGCCCGGAACAGGCATGAGGCATGGCGAGAGTTGGTTTCTTTCCTGTTTCTGACCTGGACGTGGCATATAAAGCGCAATTTCCGGGTCCCTATGTCACTTTGTAATGCAGTGAAATCTGCGCTACACTAGATTCACAGGAGGATGAGTGAGATATTGGGGTAAAAAAAAGGTAAGTAAAAAAAAGTGTAAAGAATTTAATTTACACCCAATCCCCCCAGAAAACGTTAGTGGCCCCTCACCCCCACATACACACATATACTGTACTTAAATGCATGCTTCTGGGGCACCTACGCATGAAAACGTTGATTGCAATACACATGCTACATATCCCTGCACATGTCAGAGTGAGAGCAATAATCTTAGGCCCATTATTCATGATTAACTCTAAACTGATGACCTGTGGGGGTTTTCAAAGTGTTGCCTATAAAAAATATAGCGTATTGAAGTCTGTTGCTGTTTCACATTCGCACACAATTTTAAAGCTTGGCATGCTGGTTATCTATTTACTCAGCACAACCTCATTGTTTACACTTTGCCAAAAATTGGGTAATATATTGCGTTTATGTGCCCTAATTACTGAAATATTGCAGAACAATGCAAGCACAGCTCTGGCAGTAAAAGGGTTAATTGTTTTGGAGCATGCCTTTTATTTGTATTTGTGGGGTGGTGATTGTCTCTAAACATAGTTAGGCCCCTTTCACATTGATGGGTTTCACCATTCGGGTCCACCTGGCAGTTTTTCAGCAGGATAGCAAAATGGACACTGACCTGTCATCCGCCTGCTCAGCAGGGATCAGCGGACAGATGCCTCACTGAGCAGATGGATCCACTTGGGGAGGCCTTAGTCTGATTGAAAAAAGACACAAGTCCATCTAGTTCAACCAATAAAACCCAGCAAAGCATGATCCAATTTGTTCCAGCAGGGAAAAACCTTCCCGATCCCCCAAGAGGAAATCAGATATTCCCTGGATCAACTTTACCTACGTTGGTATCCAGTTATATTATGTACATTTAGAAAATAATCCAGGCTTTTTTTAAAGCAATCTACTGAGCTGGACAGCTAGACAGAACCAGCTCTTGAGGGTCTTGGTTGCCCTTCTCTGTACTTTCTTTCTCCAGTTCCCCAAAATCCTTTTTGTGAACTGGTGCCCAAAACTGAACTGCATATTCCAGATGAGGTTTTACTAATAATTTGTACAGGGGTAAAATGATAGCAACCGTGTAAGTCCCCATGATGGGGTAAAAGAGGGTAAAATATACTGAGTACTGACTACATCACCTTAAAGGGGTTGTAAAGTCAGAAGGTCTTTTTTATCTCAATGCATTCTATGCAGGGCTCAGGACTCCCTTCTGATTGGCTAAGATACAGCAGCAGCGTCATTGGCTCCTGCTGTTGTCAATCAGAGTTAGTTAGCTAATCAGGAGAGAGAGGGGGCGTGGCTGAACCACAGCTCCTTGTCTGAATGGACACACGGAGCTGCAACTCAGCTTGAGTGCCCCCATAGCAAGTTCCTGGCTGTGGGGGCACTCAACAGGAGGGAGGGGCCAGGAGCATCGAAAAGGGACCAGAGAAGGGGAGGATCTGGGCTGCCCTGTGGAAATCCACTACACAGGGCGGGTAAGTATAACATATTTGTTATTTTTATAGAAAAAAAATGAGATTTTACCATCACTTTAATAATTGTTATTTATCCCAGAGTTACATTTAAGTTGATTGGCTTCATGTATTAAAACATTTGTGTTATAAACCGGGTTAATCCATGTACAGCAGGTCACAGGGCCATAAAGATTTACATTATTCCAAAACTAATATCATACTCTTAATTTTTCTTTGTCTTAAATGATGCCACACAACTATGTTTTGCCTTTGGACAGCAAAGGTGTACTGAGCATTGCAAACAGGCTTTATAGAATATTGTAGAAAACAAAAAAAGTCAAATGATGATAACATAATTATACATTAATTTGCATTAGACAAAGGGGGATAATTGCAGTTTAATGCAGACGGAGAAGGGTCACATAATATGCCCATTGAGTTGAAGCATGCAAATTATGTATGCAGAAAAACAATTAGTACAAATTCATTTCTCAATGACATCTTATTTCAGTTTTGAAACAACACACTTAATTCAGCTACAAAGACACTGTTATTTTTGTGTTACCTTTCATGCCTTGAAAGAGTAGGTAACATGACAGAGCCCCAAGCTGTTTAGAAGAGCAACTTCCTAAGATTTTCCTGTAGCGCCGTTTGGCTTATGCCTGGGGCTGTCTATGTAAGTTTAGGTAGACAGTAATACGATGGCTTGAGAGCATGGAAACACTTTCTTTGATACGACAGACTGAGAATAAGAATTGATAGTAGGCCAGATTTAGAGGGCTGAACTCCTGAATTTGATCCTATAGCCTTAACAGGTTTTTCAGATGGATTTTGTGTAGCTCATAGGCAATTATTTATTTATTTTATTATTTATTTATTTCATGTATTTATATAGTGCTGTCAATTTACGCAATGCTTTTACATATACATTGTACATTCACATCAGTCCCTACCCTCAAGGAGCTTACAATCTAAGGCCCCTAACTCACATTCATACATATACTAGGGACAATTTAGGCAGGATCTAATTTACCTACCAGCATGTCTTTGGAGTGTGGGAGGACACCGGAGTACCCGGAGGAAACCCACGCAGGCACAGGGAGAACATGCAAAGTCCAGACAGATAGTGTCATTTTTGGGATTTGAACCAACGGCCCTTTGTGCTGCCAGGCAAAAGTGCTATCCACTACACCACTGTGCCACCCATATTATTTTAGGTTCTTATATAGTGCCGTCAATTTACACAGGGCTTTACATATACATTGTACATTCACATTAGTCCCTGCCCTCAAGGAGCTTACAATCTAAGGTCCCTAACTCACATTCATACACATACTAGGGCCAATGTAGAGAGGATCCAATCAACCTACCAGCATGTCTTTGGAGTGTGGGAGGAAACCGGAGTACCCAGAGGAAACCCATGAAGGCACAGGGAGAACATGCAAACTCCAGGCAGGTAGTGTCGTGGTTGGGATTCGAACCAGCGACCCTTTTGCTACTGTGCTATCCACTACACCACTGTTCTGCCTATTAACATACATTACTTAACAAGCAAACTTAACAACAATGCTGTCCAAAGAGACTAGAGGATGATCAGATGTAAAGCCAGGCTGTATTTATCATAATAGCAAAATATACAAAAAATAAACTGGTCTAGTGCTTAGGGCAGCAGGGTAAGGAAAAGGACAAAATTAAAGTGGTACTAAACGATATCCTTATTCTCCAAAAATTATACATTTACATTCACTACTTAAATGGCCCTCTAATCTTTTTTTTCATCAAATTGTTTCTTACTGTCTTTTTCTGCCTCCTTGTAAAATCTTCTGTGAGCTCCCAAACCTCTTCTTTTCCCCACTACTTCCATTTGGAATGAGCAATATACTTTAATTGCAGTCATATGCACACTACACATCCTATAGAACATAGCCCCTAGTTCATCTTTTTGGTGAGCAAGAGAGGATGGCCAGGGTCCTACTTACAGTGAGACTATAGAGAATGAATGTCGCCACCCTCTAACAGGAAGTCACGTCACAGAACGAAAAAAAAGGAACTTGGAGGAGGCTGATTTTAAATAAGAATACATACTTGAATACATTTTTTGTCTGAATTAGAAATCTGTCTAGGAAATTATGCTAAAGACACAAGGGTTAAGTGTCATAGATTGTTTTTAAAATGTATAAAAATAAAGCTTCGATATCTAAGTTTTTTTTTTTTTAACTAGTATCATAAATCCCTTATTTTATTCATGTACCTGAGCAGTCATGTGATCTTTCCCTGGTTGTTCCTGTCCACTGGGAAAGATCTGTGGGAGGAGCTGCTTGCCTTTGATGTCATATATTGGAGGCTAACAGGGAGGTGATGCCTTCATTAATCATTCTCTGAAAGGCCCCTTTCACACGGGTGGATCCGTGTCACCACTGACATCCGTCGCTCCATAGAGCACAATGGAGTGTCCGTTCGGGTCCGCCTGAAAAACTGACAGGTGGACCCAAACAGACACTCCATTGTGCTCTATGGAGCGACAGATGTCAGTGGTGACATGTCCGCTGACACCCGATCCGCTGCGATCCGCCAAAACCATACGGATGGAAACCCTATTTTGCATCCGCCTGGCGGATCAGATCGGATGAACACGGACAGGCGGTCCGTGTTCATCCAATTCTCCATAGAGGAGAATGGAGCTGTGACAGGACAGTCTCTGCACAGAGTGCAGAGACTGTCTTGTCATCCGCTGGCTCAGCGGGGATCAACGGATGGATGCCCGCTGAGCAGCGGAGCCCGCTTTCACACATATGGACTGTTTGTCCGTTTTTCATCCATCAGTTGACAGATGAAAAACGGACATCAATGCATCTCTATGGAAAAAAGCATGACAATGAATGATCATCCATTTGCATCCATTTTCATCCGCTTCCGTCAATATCCAATTTTGAGCGGATGAAAGCCCTATTTTTCATCTGTCATAAAAACGGACCGGACGAAAAACGGATGTAAACTAACGAATGGTCAGTTTTTCATCCATTTTTGCATTGGTAGCGGATGTAAAAAAAAAACAGAAGAAAAACTGATGACCGCGGATGAAAAAAACGGATGAAAAAACGGATGTATACTTCAGTGTGAAAGGACCCTTAGATTCTTCCCACTTGTTATTATGAAAGGCATGGAGGAGAAGGGAGTGAGGGGCTTGTGACTCATCACTGAGTAAAGGCCCACAAAGGTCCACAAAGGTCACTCTATAGCAGTGATAGCGAACCTTGCTCAACTATACTACAGAGTGCATAATCATCATGGGAAATGTAGTTCCAAAACATCTGGGGTGCCAAGGTTCGCCAACACTGCTCTGTAGTCATGTTGGCATCCTGGATCGGGACTAACTAGGAAGTAAACGGCTTGCATGTTCACAGAAGAAGCAGCGGGAACACAAGAAGAAGGCAGCACAAGTTAACAGTAGGATCAACCAGGCTTTTATCACAGTGCAGAAAACAAAACTTAAAATAATTAGGTGATAGTTATTGATATGTAATATTTCATACGAAGAGATTTTCTGGGTTTAATGATTCTTTGAGGTTGATTTACTAAAACTGAAGAGTGAAAAATATGGTACAGCTGTGCATAGAAACCAATCAGCTTCCAGGCTTTTTTGTCAAAACCTAATTGAACAAGCTGAAGTTATAAGCTGATTGGCTATCATGCACAACTGCACCAGATTTTGCACTTGCCGGTTTTAGTTAATCAACCTTTTTAAGTTAAGAGTTGTTGTTGAACTTGATTTTGCTGCTAAATTGCCCATGTTGCTTTTTGCCTAAACATAATTAAAAATTTACCTCAAAATTTTCTGTGCTAACTTGACTATGCTGACCGACTGGGAGAAAATCATGTGATAACAATGCCAGCCCTCACATAATGATCACATGGCTTTGTTGATAAACAAAGCCTTGATAGTGACAGCTACCGCGGTATCTCTTTCTAGGTGTATTTAGAAAGAAAAATATTTCTTAAAAGGTGTAAAAATGAATAATACAAGTTTAAAGAAGGTATTAACAAATAAAAACTAAAGAAAAAATTAAAGGAGCTTCCGTGACCCTCAGGAGCCATTTAAAAACCTGTTTCCCCTTAAAACCACCGAAAACGAATGCAGTTCATCTAAATTCGTACATCATTACATCTGACTGGTGTACATGATGTGGGTCTGGGAACACTAGCGGGAAATGCCAGCAATGGGTCAATTTCCCCCGCTTCAGATGTTGGCTTTGGACCTGATTGCCCAAGGGGGATCTGTGACCTCTGTTCCTTCACCACTCTTGGTTACATGCACATTTTAGATGGAATCTCAGGATGGTGGTTAGTGATAAATATGTTTGATAAGAAAGCTCATTTGGAAGCAATGCACAATTCTTCATGGTGAAGGTTACCACAATGAGTCTTTTTACACGCTTCTCTCGGCAGCTCGGCAGTCAGTTCTCCCTTTCATTACATCTCTGCACTGATTGCAGAGACGTTCCAGTCTCCACTCCGTGAAGCTCATATCATGGTCAATCTAATGCAGACAAAGGTGAACCGCGCTTGCTACACATGCTCTGATTACATTAGACCAGAGAAAATAAAGAAGGAATATAGCACAGCCTTATTTATAGGCTGCAGCTAAACAGTAATACACATCCTGAGCTTCAGTGCTGAATTAAATACAACAGTTCATTATCTCTTCTGACCCTTAACTCTGCTATATTTCTCTTCATCTGGCTTGCTCACTTCTCCCCTCACATTTTATCTCGCTGCCTTCTTTTCCTTCTTCATCAGAGTTGTGCTTTGCATTTATTCTTAACCTGGGCAGACACAAGTGGTACCCATTTATAATGTCCCAAATCCTTTCATAACTACCCATGATACTGCATCATTTTTGTGTAAATAAAACTTGCATAACGCTGTTGCGGATAACATGCTGTTTGCTATATATGTAAAGCTGTCTCGTGCCACATGCAGCAATTTGATTAGGCAAGGTTAGGCATTACCTTAAAAATGTGAGTGTGCAGAGTATTAAATTAGACCAAGCATTCACAAAGCATTTGTGGTATGGTGCTTCTGGCAGGTAACACCGCTCGAGGCATAGAGTCTAAGTGGAAGGGGCTCTTCCCATAGAGCTCCTGATGTTGGAGATGGGCCTGTGAACCCTGGTGGCACCAGGTAATGGCTCTCAAGATCAACCCAACAAATGGAAAAGCTACTGTGCTGAGAATGTTAACAGGTTTGCAGACAGGATAAAGGTCTTAGTAGGCAGCAGGCGAGAGATTAGTCAGGTTGGGCAACGAGTAGTCCTAAAGGTGTCCTAATGGAATCCTGAAAATCCTGAAAGACCTGACAATTCTGTGAGTACTGTAACAGTTTAAAACGTTTTGGTAAGCTTTCTTGAAGCCCATAGAGAGCTCTTTAGTACACATACACTACCAGTCAAAGGTTTTAGAACACCCCCATTTTCCAGTATATATTGAAATATAGTTGTGCTAATAAGTTTACATACCCTGGCAGAATTTATGATTTCTTGGCCATTTTTCAGAGAATATGAATGATAACACAAAAACATTTCTTTCACTCATGGTTAGTGTTTGGCTGAAGCCATTTATTATCAATCAACTGTGTTTACTCTTTTTAAATCATAATGACAACAGAAACTACCCAAATGACCCTGATCAAAAGTGTACATACCCTGGTGATTTTGGCCTGATAACATGCACACAACTATCCTCACCTGTGATCTGTTTGCTTGTAATTAGTGTGTGTGTATTAAAGGTCAGTGAGTTTCTGGATTCCTGACAGACCCTTGCATCTTTCATCCAGTGCTGCACTGACATTTCTGAATTCTGAGTCATGGGGAAAGCAAAATAATTGTCAAAGGACAAGGTAGTTAAACTGTATAAAACAGGAAAGGGATATAAAAAGATATCCAAGGAATTGAGAATGCCAATCAGCAGTGTTCAAACTCTAATCAAGAAGTGGAAAATGAGGGGTTCTGTTGAAACCAAACCACAGTCAGGTAGACCAACTAAAATTTCAGCCACAACTGCCAGGAAAACTGGTATGCAAAGAAAAACCCACAAATAACTTCAGGACTCTCTGAAAACATGTGGTGTGGCTGTTTCAAGATGCACAATAAGGAGGTACTTGAGGAAAGATGGGCTGCATGGTCGAATCACCAGAAGAAAGCCATTACTACGCAAATGCCACAAAGTATCCCGCTTACAATACACCAAACAGCAGAGACAACACTCAAACCTTCCGGCACAAAGTCTTTTGGAGTGATGAGACCAAAATTTAACTTAATATCGTGTATTGCCCCCTTTAACCTCCCTGGCGGTATGATTATTTCAGATTTCTGGTGCTGAAAGCGGTACCAATATTTTGCATGGAAATTTGGCATTTTATATTGTAGGCCTGTAATTCTTAGGAATAACTCACTTAAATCTGTCCAAACCAGAGTCAATGTATGTACCAAAATAATGTAATCTAGTCAAAAACACTGAAATCTGCTCAGTTACAGAATTGCCGCTGTGGTCACTTTCAGTGTCTGATGATAAATTTCCCCAAAAATCAGTATCACTCTATTCTGCAAATGATTCTTATTTACTATCGGTGTTTTCTAGCTGATAAAAAAACACTTTTGACATAAAGGGACACTTTTTGGTTGCCATGGACATTCTCATGTTTCCAGGCAGAAAGAATGGCATATATAATATAAAAGTGCATGCAGGGCACTGGGCAAACCACTAGGGACAAAGTGGATGTGAAATAATTTCATACAGTAATGTAATCTTACAGATTACAGTGTACTGTATGTGTACTGTGTGTTTCACTTTTTGAATTTCCCGCCAGGCTCCGCTCCCGTGTGACGCGATGCTCGCAGGGAACAGAGCCCTGCACACAGAGGCATCGGGCAGAGGACACAGCCTGCAGACACGGCGGGGGACATCGCTGGATCCAGGGGACAAGGTAAGTAACCCAGCCTGGATCCAGCAATGCAATCCCGAGTGTGGCTCGGGGTTATCGCTATTTGCAGTGAAAACATACCCCAAGCCACACTCGGGAATACCGTCAAGGAGGTTAACATCAATGGCAGCTTGAAGTCTTTTGTGGTATTTGTGAATGATGCTCTTTATCTTCTCAAATGGTAAAGCTGCCCATTCCTCTTGGCAAAAATGATGTGGCTGAAATTTCGAGTTGGTCTACCTGACCGTGGTTTGGTTTCAACAGAACCCCTCCTTTTCCACTTCTTGATTAGAGTTTACACACTGCTGGTTGGCATTCTCAATTCCTTAGATATCTTTTTATATTCCTTTCCTGTTTATACAGTTTAACTACCTTTTCCCACAGATCCTTTGACAGTTCTTTTGCTTTCCCCATGACTCAGAATACAGAAATGTCAGTGCAGCACTGGATGAAAGATGCAAGGGTCTGTCAGGAGTCCAGAAACTCATTGGCTTTTTATACACACACACTAATGACAAGCAAATAGATCACAGGTGAGGATGGTTACCTTTAATAGCCATTCAAACCCCTTTGTGTCAACTTGTGTGCATGTTATCAGGCCAAAATCACCAGGGTATCTAAACTTTTGATCAGGGTAATTTGGGTAGTTTCTGTTGCCATTATAATTTAAAAAGAGTAAGCACAGTTGATTGATAATAAATGGCTTCAGTCAAACACTAACCATGAGTGAAAGAAATATTTTTGTGTTTTGTGAAATCATAAATTCTGCCAGGGTATGTAAACGTATGAGCACAACTGTATATGCTGTTCAATGTCTCAATGTACTCAGTGAGCAGGGCTGGCCATGTCAGTGAGGAACGGTGATGTTATCAACAAAAGTTTACCTAGCAAAGGGTTAATATTTAACTTCTTTCAGGCTCAAGTAAGAGAGATGCCTCTAAGTGTAGAAATATGGTTACATTTAATGAAGGTTCTTCATTTAGAAACTCACATGGTTGATTATTAATACAGGCACATCTAAGTATGCAGGCAGTCGGGGGTAAAGCTGTCCACATAGACCGTCCTCCGCACTGCCGGCTCTCACCGCTGTCAGTCTGCAATCGCGACTGGGAAGACTACCCTGCAGTAGAGATATCTGAAATGGAGGCTTGAAGTGCTGGTGGAGCGCAGCGTGGAAGGGATGACGTCAATGGTGGTGTGGAGGATGGTCTATGTGGACATATTCTGTAGCTCCTACTGGATTCTGCTTTATGCATTCCCTATTGACACCTTTTTTTTTCTAGTATTTCTTATGGGGAAATTTGCTTTGATATATGAGTGCTTTGGATTATAAGCATGCTTGCGGAACAAATTATGCTCACAATCCAAGGTTTTACTGTAGCCACCTTTTGCATATATATCAGCCCAACACACTCTTGGCATTTTTTCTACAATGGAAATCAAATATTTGGTAAGTTCTTTCCAACACTGTTGCAGAAGTTCCCACAAATGTGTTGCACTTGTGGGTTGCTTTTTTTTCACTCGTCTGTCCAGTTCATCCCAAACCAGCTCAATTGGGTTTAAGTCTTGAGCCTGTGCTGGCCATTCCATGCTTTGAAGCCTACTGTCTTGTTCTTTTCTTCTAAGTTAGTTCTAACACAGCCTGGAGGTATGTTTTTGTCATTATCCTGTTGTAGCATGAACTCTTAACCAACTAGGCATATTTCATAGGGTGTTGTGCTGCAAAATGCTATGGTAGTAGTTTTAGTTCAGGATGACACTTACTCTGTATAAGTCGCCGACTTGATTGTATACAAAATCCCTGCTTGATAAAACCGAAGAACTAAAATTTTGATTCATCAGTCCATAAGACCTTCTATCAGTCTTCAGTAGTTCACTGACAGTACTTCATGGCCCAGGCAAGCATCTTTTTCTTATTTGGATATCTTAGCAATGGCTTTCTCACAGTCACTCGACCTGTCAAGCTGCATCTCAAAGTCTTCTTCACTGTTGAAACTGAGACTTGCTTACTTCGATCAGTGCTAAGCTGTGCTTGAAGCTGTTGTGCTGTGAGCCGTCTGTCATGCAAGTTGTTGACTCTTAGAAACTTGTCCTCGATTCTATTGTGGCTTTGGTTCTGCCAGACCTCCTCCTCTCAGAGTTTCCTCCAGTCTCCAAGTGCCTTTTGATGGTGTAGGAAACTGTACCCACTGACACTTTGGCCTTCTTTGCAATTTATCTAAAGGAAAGACCTACACTTTTAAGGGTTATAATGGTCTGTCTGTCTTCCTTTGTTAATTGCCTTTTTTTCTGCCCATTGTGACCTAAAATTTTTTAAATGCAACCACAAGTGTGATGAACCTTTATACTGCACGCCTCTACACTCACTCTAACTTTCTGAGGTGGTAAAGAGGTACACCTATTAGCAAAAGGTAGGTAAAAGATACATCCCTGCCATATCCTGTTACATAGAGAATTAAAATGCCAAAAATGATTGCTTAAACTCACAAGTGTTTTTTTTTTTTTTTACAATGCACGCAGATGCAGTGTGTTAGTGCAGCATGCAATACAATGTCTCCACATTTACCTGGCAAATGCTTTCTAAAGAGGGATCCAAATGCAGATAGCACTGTAAAACCTTTGATAGAAAGCTAGTGCATTTTTTGTTCCAACAATATTTTATTAAGGATAAGAGATTGGTTTACAACATCAGCATGCAAACAATAGTATGGTAGATGATACATATACATCAAAATGTATAGAGTATAGCACACTTTCAGTGATGGGTCTTATCGTCCAAAGGGAACCAGTAGTAATAATATATAGTGAACAAGTCCAACGATGACTCAATCAGAAGAATACATGGCTAAGTGAGACTGGAGCCTCATACCTGAAACTGAGGGGAGTGCGGTTGCATGTGAGAAAATATCTAAATGAGCAGAGCATAGGATAAGGATGTATTATAGCTCCGCTATGAAAAATGTTCCAGAGGACAAGGCCTAATGTAACTAGTGCATTTTTATACAAGTACAGTATATACATATACGTCAGATCAAAGTGAGGGACAAGTGACTTTCTTCCAAAAGAGGACAGTTGGGAGCTATACATACCTAAACTGAACACATACATGTATGGGCAACTTTACAGTATACACAGTGGATTTCCTAAAGCTGGTTATACATTAGGGAAAATAATTATTTGATCCCCTGCAGATTTTGTAAGTTTGCCCATTTACAAAGAGATGAAGGGTCTTTAATTTTTATCATAGGTGTATTTTCAATGATAGAGACAGAATATCAATCAAAAATCCACAAAAAAACACATGATACAAATGTTTTAAATTGAGTTGCAGGTCAGTAAGTAAAATATGTATTTGATCCCCAAGCAAAACATGACTTAGTACTTGGTGGAGTAACCTTGGCAAGCACAGAGGTAAGACGTTTCTTGTAGTTGGTTACCAGATTTGCACACATTTCAGGAGGGATTTTGGTCCACTCTCCTTTACAGATCTTTTCTAAATCCTTAAGGTCTCTTGGCTTTTGTTTGGCAACTAGGAGTTTCAACTCCCTCCAAAAATGTTCTATAAGGTCTGGAAACTGGGGCTACTCCATGACCTTAATGTGCTTCTTCTTGAGTCACCCCTTTGTTGCCTTGGTGGTATATTTTGGGTCATTGTCATCCTGGAAGACCCATCCATGACACATCTTAAGTGTTCTGGTTGAGGGAAGAAGTTTCTTATCCAAGATTTTACAATACATGGCCCCATCCATCGGCCCCTAAATGCAGCAAATTCGACCTGTACACAGAAAAACAGCTCCAAAACATAACATTTCCCCCTCTGTGCTTAACTGTAGGGATGGTGTTCTTAGGGTCATACTCAGCATTTTTCTTCCTCCAAACACGGCGAGTCGAGTTAATGCCAAAGAGCTCAATTTTGGTCTCATGTGACCACAGCACTTTCTCCCATTCCTTCTTAGAATCATTTATATGTTCAATGGCAGACTTCAGAGGGGTCTATACATGTGCCTTCTTGAGGAGGGGGACCTTGCGGGCGCTGCAGGATTTCAACCCATGGTGGCCTATTGTGTTACCAATGGTTTGTTTGGTAACTGTGGTCCCAACTGCCTTGAGATCATTCACAAGCTCCTCCCGTGTAGTTCTGGGCTGATCCCTCACTTTTTCCATGATCATCCTTACCCCATGAGGCTAAATCTTGCATGGAGCTCCAGACGAAGGGCGATCAATGGTTATTTTGTATTTCTTCCATTCGTGAATAATCACTCCAACAGTTGTCTCCTTCTCACCAAGCTTCTTGCCGATGGTCTTGAAGTTCATTCCAGCCTTGTGCAGGTCTACAATCTTGTCCCTGACTTCCTTTGACAGCTCTTTGGTCTTGCCCATGATGGTGAGGTTTGAATGGAGGAAAGAGATTCTGTGGACAGGTGTCCTCTATACACATAACGAGTTGTCTTTAGGAGCACCTTCTTAAATTTACAGGACTAATCTATGTACCATATGAGCACATACTGCAGCCAGTCTGTGGGAGCCAGAATTATTGTTGGTTGATAGGGGATGAAATATTTATTTTACTCACTGAACTGAAACTCAATTTATAACATTTGTATCACGTGTTTTTTTTTCTAAATTTGTGGTTGATATTCTGTCTCTATCATTTAAAATATACCTATGATAACAATTCTAGACCTTTCATTTCTTTGTAAGTGGCAAACTTACAAAATCTGCAGGGGATCAAATAATTAATTTTGCCACTGTACCTTAACCCCCCTGGCGGTATTCTCGAGTGTGGCTCGGGGAGAATTATCTGTATCAAGAGCGGTAACCCCGAGCCACACTTGGGATTGCATCGCTGGATCCAGGCAGCGTTACTTACTTTGTCCCCTGGATCCAGCGATGTCCTCCCGCTGTGTCCTCCGCCCGATGCCTCTGTGTGCCGCTGCGTTCCCTGTGAGTGTCATAGACTGACGGCAAATTCAAAAAGTGAAACACACAGTAAACATACTGTACACTGTAATCTGTAAGATTACATTACTGTATCAAATCATTTCACATCCCCTTTTGTCCCTAGTGGTTTGCCCAGTGCCCAGCATGCACTTTTATATTATATATGCCATTCTTTCTGTCTGGAAACTTGAGAATGTCCATGGCAACCAAAAAGCATCCCTTTACGTCAAAAGCAGTTTTTGATCAGCTAAAACACCGATAGTAAATAAAAATCATTTGCAGAATTGAGTGATACTGATTTTTGGGGAATCAGACACTGAAAGTGACGACAGTGACAATTCTGCAATTGTGCAAACTTCAGTGTTTTTGACTTGAATACATTTTATTACTATTATGTTATTATTTTTGATAATTATTCATAGTTATTTATTATATTATAATTTATGATTTCGTGTTTCAAACTTTATCATACCCAGGATGTCTACTAGACTTTTGTTTGGACAGATTTAAGTGAGTTAGGCCTACAATATAAAACACCAAATTTCTATGCAAAACAATGTACTGCTTTTAGACGCAAAAATCTGACGTAATCATACAGCCAGGGAGGTTAATCAGCAGGTTGGAGGAAAAAAGAAATTACGGTACCTGATTCCCCCATCCACACACTTGATGTGGATGGGGAAATCACTCCCGCTGAGCTATTGTGCTCTGATGGCAGGGAGACTTCCCCACCATCAGAATACACTTATGAGTACCGCCAGCTATAGCTGGCAGCACTAGTCGTTTGGGAAAAACCCAACAGACTGGTTGTACAGAAGTCGATTAGTAGACTGACTTCTGTAAAACCATCCTGTCCATACATGGATCGAAATTTGCGCTGAAGTGGCTGAATTTTGATCCATGTATCAGGATTGCTCAGATGGGGACTGATATAGGAAATATTTATAAGTATGAGCTGTCAGATAATCTTGTTAGCATTGCACAAGCCATAAATAAAATTGCATTTCTTTAGACGTCTTTTTAAAAAAAAATGAAGACAGCAAAGGCTCATAACATTGTAATTTGTTGTTCTTCTTGCTGATCCTAGACTTCCATTTTAAGGGTGTGACTAATCCAAATGTCTCTGAAAGTCGTTAATATTTCTGCTTTATGGTTTATGAACAATAACAAGTTCGCCGGCATAGATGTTTTCATCTTACATATCCAGCTGCTTATATTAACATCCTATATTGTGTGTGATTTACTCGTCTCTATTCAGAAGTCATACAGAAGACTCTCTCTGCTTTATTACTTTCTATGTGTTATACAGGATTCTGACAGGCAAAGGTTGGAGGTTAATCTAGCTCAGATGCAACATTTTATTAAACCTAGAAAGAAATATGTAAAAACGTGTAGCACAAATGATGCTGCTCACATGAAGCGGCCCTCATGCTTGCTGTTCAGAGATACATTTTGCTGTTCTGATAACTGAAATTTTTGTCCTATATTAAAAAGATTTTAGAACCTTGGATGGTAAATAAATGTTTTATGGACTATTCTCTAATCTGATGCAATCTCTATTAAAAAAGAGCAAGTATTTTTATAGATGCTGAGCACAGACTGTTCCATCTAATGTAATGCAATGTCCTTTCATAGAAAGCTTTTGCTCTATTGTTGGCTGGTGTGTCCCAGTTATCTTTTAAAAGCTAAAACATACATGGGTACGTCAGCTGAAATCCTATTGGGAATGGTTGGGCTGTGTTTGCTAACCTTCCACGGTCTTGTTGACTTGTCCCCGGCTTTGTGCTGTCATCGGCGCTTTAATAGATACTTTTGTAGGGTATGTGCCATTCTACTTATTTTACTTTTGTATTTTAAATTGGATTTGAAGGGTTAAAGCAATTTTAAACCAAAAATGTATCATGTTGCAGCTTTCCACTAATTAGATGTGGTAGCTGCATCAGATTTCTTTTTTTTTTGTCTTTTTTCCACTGGTGATCTGGCTAGTAACACACCTCTTGTATTAGTGAGACACAACTCTGGTGGAATGAACACAGGAGGCACAGCAGACGGCAGCACTGTCAGTCTGGGGAGAGGGTAGTGTTAAA
Source organism: Glandirana rugosa (assembly GCA_018402905.1). Taxonomy (NCBI): domain Eukaryota; kingdom Metazoa; phylum Chordata; class Amphibia; order Anura; family Ranidae; genus Glandirana; species Glandirana rugosa. The sequence goes on along the minus strand of BLSH010101080.1, from coordinate 608,763 downwards.
TATATTAGCTCACACTTTATAATCATTTAAAGTGGTTGTAAAGGCAGAAGTTTTTTTTATTTGCATTAAGATAAAAAACCTTCTGTGTGTAGTAGCCCCCATCAGCCCCCCTAAGGCTTCATGCACACAGGACATTAAAAAACGTCCTAAAAACGTCAGTAGCTTATCAGTGACTTTTTCAGCTTTTGCCAGCGTTTTTATTACCAGTGTTTTGGCACGATTTTTCACGTTTTTAAAGGGCCATCGTTTTTTTTTCTCAATTGATCTAAAATGTCCAAAAAGGTTGAGGATCAATGTTTAGCCATGCTTTTTGCACATTTTTGAGCATTTTTGAGCGTTTGAACGTTTTTGCAGCTGAAAAACGTCTCTCAGAACCCTCTAGTCTTGAGGTTTTTTTACTGCTCAAAAACGTCACTGCTAAAAACAGTTGATAGCAGTCTATGTGTGCATGAACACATAGGATAACATGAACACACAGGATAACATGGACACATAGGATAACATGAACACATAGGATAACATGGACACATAGGATAACATGGACACATAGGATAACATGAACACCTAGGATAACATGGACACATAGGATAACATGGACACATAGGATAACATGAACACATAGGATAACATGAACACATAGGATAACGTGATGGAGGGTTTATTGACTGTAGAAAAAACACCTGCAGCTAAAAACAGCTGCTGTAAAACAGTCAAAAAACATCCTGTGTGCATGAGGCCTAATACTCACTTGAGTTCCATCTTTATCCAGCGATGTGCTTGAGTGCTTGAGAGACACAGCAGGAGCACTGCTGTCAATCAAAGTCAGTTATCCAATCAGGAGAGAGAGGGGGCTGAACCGCTGCTGCGGCTCGGGTGCCCTCCATAGCAAACTGCTTGCTGTGGAGGGCACTCAAGAGGAGGGAGGGGCCAGGAGCGCCGGTGAGGGACCCGAGAAGAGGAGGATCAGGACTGCTCCATTTCCATGTGCAAAACCATTTCACAGAGCAGGAAAGTATAACATGTTTGTTATTTTTAAAGAAAAAAAAACAAGACTTTAGTATCACTTTATTATGTTTCTAAACCCACAACAGTAAAATCAGTCTGTATATGCAGCAAAGCATGCTTGCTATACACACTGTGGAACTTAAGGGGTTAATCCTATGCAGTGTGTAAACAGGCTATTTGATCCTGTCTTCTCTGATCCTCTCCTTCTTCCACAGTCCCAATCCATCTGCTGATGGTGCAGCCTTGGGAGCACTCTGCACATGCTCAGTTTGGTGTGCATTGCTAGAGAGGTTTTTTTTTGGGGGGGGAAGGTGCATATGATTAGCACAGGGCCATTCAGCCCTGTCAGGGGTCATGCAGCCACATAGGACAGTTGAAGGAGAACGAAAACTCCTCCCGCAAGCTTTATCCAATACTCAGCTGGACACTGATAGAAGCCAGAATACTGCTATATACTGCTGATAAAAGGTATTTAGTAGTTTACAACCACTAAAGTAATTGCATTTTATGTTCTGTGTACTGTGGGAGACCAGATATAGTGAATGCAGGGTCCTGGGTTTAGTAACACTTTAAAACAACAGTTTTTTCCATTTAGGATAAAGGCTTTGCATGAATAAATAAAAGCTGATCATTTTAATCATTCTTGCCAGTGTTAAGTGGGTTGTTTCATCCATGTAATCTGATACATTCTGCTGGAGAGCTTGCGCTTGTGAAAAACAGACTTTCTTGGCAGATCACCCAATGAACATAAAAGAAAGAAAGCCTAAAAAAGGAAACAAATGCAGCCATCACATCTAAGAATTGGTAAGCTGCAATATAATAAATGTTTGATTTTGGGTTTATTACTGCTTTAACCGAAAGTGAACCTAATGACAGATATACAGTACTATGCAAACAAGTGAAAATTGCTGTAAATTAAGAATACTTTCAGAAATAGAAGTGTTAATGGTTTCGTTTTTATCAATTAACAAAATGGAAAGTAAATGAACAGAAGAGAAAATCAAATCAATATTTGGTGTCACCACCCTTTGGCTTCAATACACCGTCTATTCTAGGTAGACTTGCACTCAGTTTTTGAAAGAACTCGGCAGGTAGGTTGTTCCAAACATCTTGGAGAATTAACCACAGATCTGTGGATGTCGGCTGCCTCAAATCCTTCTGTCTCTTCATGTAATCCCAGACAGGCTCAATAACATTGAGATCGGGGCTCAAACCATTACTTCTAGGACTCCTTGCCCTTCTTCACACTGAAGATACAGTTGTGCTCATAAGTTTACATACCCTGGCAGAATTTATGATTTCTTTGTCATTTTTTTTAGAGAATATGAATAACACAAAAACATTTCTTTCACTTGTGGTTAGTGTTTGGCTGAAGCCATTTATTTACTCTTTTTAAATCATAATGACAACAGAAACTACCCAAATGACGGTTTGTGATTGGTGTTCACTTTCTTTACAAAAACACAATAAGTATAAGAGATTTTTTTTACTGTTTCTTTAGTATTTAAGACGGTCCCATACATTTGAATACTCGTGTTGACATAGAAGTCACACTTCTTCCCGTTCCTCAGGATCTTCATTACCAAACTCGGGGCTAGAGTTACAATAACTCGGACAGACCCTAATGTACTTCTCTGTCTTCCTAAACTCCGTCGGCTGTAGGTGTCTAGACACCAATTAAGAGGTTCTACAAACCTTGTTGGATGGACGGCTCAAGAAAGTTTTTGACTCA
>BLSH010101080.1:563349-606016 GCA_018402905.1 Glandirana rugosa | reverse complement strand
ACAGGACTCTCTGAAAATATGTGGTGTGGCTGTTTCAAGATACACAATAAGAAAGATGAGCTGCATGGTCGAGTCGCCAGAAGAAAGCCATTACTATGCAAATGCCACAAATTATCCCGCTTACAATACACCAAACAGCACAGAGACAAGCCTCAAACCTTCTGGCACAAAGTCATTTGGAGTGATGAGACCAAAATTTAGCTTTTTGGCCACAACCATAAACCCTACATTTAGAGAGGAGTCAACTAGGCCTGTGAAACACGGAGGTGGATCGCTGATGTTTTGGGGATGTGTGAGCTACAAAGGCACAGGAAATTTGGTCAAAATTGATGGCAAGATGAATGCAGTATGTTATCAAAAATACTGGAGGAACATTTGCATTCATCAGCCAGGAAGCTGTGCATGGGAGGTACTTGGACATTCCAACATGGCAATGATCCAAAACACAAGGCCAAGTCGACCTGTCATTGGCTACAGCAGAATAAAGTGAAGGTTCTGGAGTGGCCATCTCAGTCTCCAGACCTCAATATCATTGAGCCACTCTGGGGAGATCTCAAACGTGCAGTTCATGCAAGAGAGCCCAAGAATTTCCAGGAACTGGAGGCTTTTTGCCAAGAGGAATGGGCAGCTTTACCATCTGAGAAGATAAAGAGCCTCATCCACAAATACCACAAAAAACTTCAAGCTGTCACTGATGTTAAAGGGGGCAATCCACGGTATTAAGAACTTGGGTATGTAAACTTTTGATCAGGGTCATTTGGGTTGTTTCTGTTGTCATTATGATATAAAAAGAGTAAACACAGTTGATTGATAATAAATGGCTTCAGCCAAACACTAACCATGAGTGAAAGAAATGTTTTTGTGTTATCATTTATATTCTCTGAAAAATGGCCAAGAAATCATACATTCTGCCAGGGTATGTAAACTTATAAGCACAATTGTAGTTCTTAATGACATTAGCACCATGTTTGGGGACATTGTCCTACTACAGAATACATGTGGGACCAATCACATGCCTCCCTGATGGTATGGCAGTGCCCTTACATTGGCAATAATTTCCAAAGACAGGACATGCATGTGCACTGGTGATGTGCAGGATGGAAAATGTAGCCCCAGTGAATACAGTGTAATGAATGGAACTGACGCTATAAGCGAAACCTTCCGTACAGAAAGTTTAGGGAAGCGACACACAGGATGGGGGGGGGGGGGGGTAATCGGATCCATTTTTATGAAGTACGATGAAACTGCTGTACTGTGCAAAACGAATCAATCCCCATGTGTTGCTGTTGAAAAAAAAAAAAAATATATATATATATATATATACAATTTTAATGTACATATTCTAACATGCAGGTGTAGCACTTAGAGATATTTATTACTTCTCTGTAATTACAGTACTCTTCCTGGGAATGCCTTCATCTGCCAGTCCAAGTATTCATTCACCTAGCTTGTCCCTATTTATTCAGGGCCAGTTCATACCACATGCAGTCCAGTGCTTTTTTTTTTCTCTGCATCAAAAATGTATGGAAAGTAGGTTATATAATTTCCAATGGCATAGTTCACACCAGTGCAGTCAGTTCCATGGCTTTCCAGTTCCAGAAAAAAAGTAGAACATGTTGCATTTTACCTGCACTGTACTGTAACGCAGTAAAACGCATCAAAAACGCACTGAACCGCACTGGAATACACTGCAACGCATCAAAAACGCACTGGACCCTAGTATAGTGGAAAAAAACAGGAAACAAGAAGAAAAAAAACATTTGGAATGCACCTGTAAACGCATCAAGAATGCAACAAAACTGCACTGGAACGCATCAAAAACATGTTAAAAACGTGCATGCAGAAACGTATCCAGAACGGATCTGGAGTGCATTTTTATGGTGTGAACCAGCCCTAAAGGAACAGGCAACTTCTTGTTCCGAGTCACACAGGGTCCTGTCCATGCCTCACTACTTCTCTGTGTTACACCACAAGTATGGGGGTGCTAATACTGTACAATGAAAAAGAAATCACTTCCAGCGAGGTGATCTTTCTCTGAATGTTCTGCCTGTTTGTGTCAAATCGAATTACTGTTTAGCTCTCACCTGCAGAGCACTGGACTGAGAGACCCAGGGATTGAGGGATATGTATTTTCTTCAAAGGAAGTGTCAGTTCTTAGACAGCAGACAGAGGTCACGCTTTAACCTGTGGAGTGCCATGCTGCATGCCTCATGTTTGATCACAAACAAAAACTTCTGAGTCCGAAATGTGAAGATTTATGCTGCTATAGGCTGTACATATAGAGCAACATATGACAACATGAAACTATATGATAAATGCAGGTGAAAAACACAAGGTGCAGGTAGGAATGCTTATAATGCCTTTAAGGCCTGACAGAAGTTTTAACTATTCTCCTCTCTTTCCAAAGCTAAAAAAAAAGAGTACATTTCTATGACTGACTTAACCACTTGCCGACCGCGCTATAGTCAAATGACAGCTACAGCGCTGCCAATCAGTTCTGGGAGGGCCTCATATGACATCCTCCCGTGATCGTGCCCACTCCGCACCCGCTGCAGCATGGGCGGTGCGATCCGAGATTGCTGTGTCCCCGGGACACAGCTAATCACAGAACGGGGTAAAGAGACGCTGATTGGCCAATCACAGGCGATCAAGATGTAAACACAAGCCAGTTATCAGCGTTTCTTTTCTCATGCTGATAGCACAAGGAGAGGAGAGGAGAGCCGATAACTGGCTTGTATGAAAGGGACATCTACACTTATACACAGGGCACAGTGCAGTCCCAACAATGCCCACCAGTACTGCTTATCAGTGCCCAGCAGTGCTGCCAATCAGTGCACACCAGTGGCTCCTCATCAGTGTCACATTTCAGTGCTATCTATCAGTGTCCATCAATGTCACCTACCAGTGCCCATCAGTGCCGCCTATTGGTGCAACCTTATTAGTGCCGCCTCATCAGCGCCCATCAGTGTAGCCTATCCATGCCCATCAGTGCCGCCTCATCAGTGCTGTCTCCTCAGTACCTCCTCATCAGTGCCCATAAGAGCAGACACACATCAGTGCAGCCTCATCAGCATACATATGTGCATCCTCATCAGCACACATCAGTGAAGGAGAAAAATTACCTGTTTGCAAAATGTTATACATTTTCGGTCTTTTTTGTTGTTTATTTAGCAAAAAATAAAAAATGCAGTGGTAATTAAATATCAACAAAAGAAAGCTCTATTTGTGTGAAGAAAATGATAAATATATCATATGGGTGCAGTGTTGCATGACAGCGCAATTGTCATTCAAAGTGTGACAGCGCTGGAACTTGAAAATTTGCCTGGGCAGGAAGGCGTGGAAAGTGCCCAGTAGTCAAATGGTTAATGACCAAACTCCACTCAAGGGTCTTTAGTCCTCATTTTCCTTTTTAACAGTATTTACAGTAAAATGAACAGTAATCTTAATTATGCCTGTTGTATCTTACAGTTACTTCAGCTCTGTTTCACATCATTGTGCTCTATATGATGGGGCTAATGTCTAATAAATCCAACATTCTATAAACACTCTCTGCTGATTGCTGTGAATGAAATCCATAATGATCATTAAAAACCTATTTTGCTGAACATCCCCTATAAATCTGTATGTGGGCAGCGCAAACCTGCAATAAATTCTGTAATGAAAGATAAAAATAAAAAGTCTCACACTAGCAATAAAAAGATTAACATTGTATATGTATATCATGGCCTCGATGTAAATGTGTCAAACAATAAGGTGTTATTTACACTTAGATTGTGATAGTGAATTGCAACTAAATCTTGTTGGTTTTTATTTTCCTCAGTTAGAGGCTGTGGGTGTTATATTTTAAAGCTCAACTCTGATAAAATTGAAAATGATTACAGTGGGGCTACACCCATACTGCAAGGATTATTTGCTTGTTTAGTCCAGTGGGATGGCAGGAACTTGTATTTACTGAAATACCATTCTGAATGAATGCAAGGCATTCTCTGATTGGACAAAGTAGAGAGCATCACCTCTCTGCTGTGTCCAATAAGAGAAAATGCAAAGTATTCTCTGAATAGTACTCATGCAGAGTGGCCGACCTTCTGTGCTTAGAATGCAGCAGGCCAGCCGCTCAGTATTGGATCTAGAAGCACATGGATATTACTGGAATAATGGTGTGTGCTTCAGTGGTTTCCATCTTCAAGGGACATCGGCCTGTTATGGTATATACGTAGTTACATTGGTACAAGCTGGACTAATGTAACCATGTGAAAATACATAGCTGGACATGCACTGCTTATCTTATTGCAGCACACCACAACCCAAAGATGTGGTGCACTACCTTAAGCCCCTTACACACGGGCCGAATGCCAGGCTGTTTTGGCTTCGATAAAAATAAAAACTGTCCGACATTCGGCCCATGTGTATGGCCACCAATCCGACAGAAGCCGGCCAGCTTCTGTTGGATGAGCACGCTGGAAGACCAGCAGCCGACGGCTCCCGATCAGTGCTCTCAGCCAATGACTGATCGGAGTGTTCTGGTGGGGTGTCAGATCTCAACAGCTCAGCAGTGGAGAGCGATGTACTAACATATTGTAAGTACAGCAGCTCCTACTGGAGCTGACAGGTTTTTTTGTTCAACTCGCTGGGTTGAACGGAAAAAAAACTCAGTGTGTACCAGGCTTGTGCCTTGGGCTGCTATTCTTAATGAATGCTGCTCTGTTTTAATGCATTACAGTAATGAGCATCCTCACATCAGCAATCGATTTCAAAGGGCATGCATGATGGGAGATGTAGTTGCGATGGATATAATGTAATTAATAAAACTATGTTCGGGTGCAGAGGCTGACCAATCAATTGTTATCCGTCCCAGTGTCCCTAAGGCAGTTGTTCTCAATTCCGGTCCTCGGGACCCCCTAACAGGCCAGGTTTGCAGGATAACTGAAATACATCACAGGTGATATCATTTGCTGCTCAGTGATTGCAGTGTTCTAGTCTGCATCTCCCCAAGGTAATACTTAAAATCTGGCCTGTTGGTGGGTCCCGAGGACCGGAGTTGAGAACCACTGCCCTAAGGAAAGAGGGGAAACAAATCCCCAGACTGATTCCCAGCTAATGATCCATGTAGGTAAATGCAGTGGGGACCGGGGGGGGGGGGGGGGGTTGTAGTGCGTTAGTTCACCTTTTAATTTTTTTGTGAAAAGGTGAGTTTACACTTTAAATGAATTTACATATTTCTCAACATCATTAGTAAGATTTCCCCACAGTAGTTTGCCGTCTTCAGCAATAAAGATAATTGTGGTTGGTATGCCTCTTCCCTGGAGTTCTTGATAAACATAAAAAACTTGCTATTTAAAATGCCATCATCCCCACAATACTAAAATAAATGTCAGAATCAAACATCAGTTGTCCACTAGCATAGCATGAGACATCCAAAACACCAAGGCACTCTAATCCACAAGCTTCAACACTTCCTGGTAGCCTTGAAGGTCAGTCCATCCCCTCCCGCAACTCTTCCCACACCTTCCGCATTCCTCTTGCTCGTTGAGGTTAATTATAAGTTTGTGGTTAGTTGGGCATTAATTATAAGCAGGCCAGTATTTAGAGATCCACTACTCCAGGCTGAGTGACAACACTCTTCTGTACAACCCTTTGTGTCAGGTGATTTTTTTTTCCTTTTTAGTAAAATCTAAACCTTGAATACTGTTTTCTAGGCATAATAAGTAAGGTCTTCTTTAAATTCTAAACCACGTTTTAACTGTGAAAACACTAACTAAGAGAAATGAGAGATGATTTCATGTTCTTTACATTTTAATAGCCCTCCTCTTAACAATCTCTGCATCCCCTCTACAATTCTCTGGCTTAATTTAGACACAGATGTCCAGAGGTGGAACCAAATCGCTTGCACATTTTATTTATTTTTTAACTTTACATTTTTATTAGTTATAATATTAAAGCATTACCAAACAGAATATTATTCAAATAATGTTCCACATTTAACATATATTCCTAGATTAAGCAATCAATGGTTGCACTACTGCATTGGTCAATAAATTGAGAGGGATTATTTCAAATTTATCGGCGAATAGAGAACTTATGTATGAAGGTCATACTTCGCCTACCCCATATGGGAACTAACTGTAGGCGAGGTATGCTCCTTCAAGTATTTTTAAGGGCAGGTACAACACTTATTTTCAAATATCACAGTTTTTAAGGTATGCAGAGGCTCTTGTGTGGTTGATCCAGTCTTCCCATTTTCTTTTATATTTTTCAATAGATAGATTTTTGTGTGCAAGCAGTAATTCGTTTTGGGCTTGTGAGTTTAGTCTATTGACTAAATAGTCTTGCACATTTTAAAGCTTGGTGCTGTCCCCTTAACTCACCTTCCTCTACAAGCCCTACGTGAAATTTGGAAATGCATAAGAAAAAACATGACCAAATATTTTTTGATAAAGCAGACACAAAATAATATTTGATTTGCATTTTGCTAAAATACTCCAGTAAGCAATGACATTGCTTAGTACAACTTTAATATTATCACCAGACCCCAGGACCTGTGACCCAATCAGATGACCGGAACCTTTTCCTTCTACAGAAATTGATACAGGAGTCATATGCTGGCATTGTGGGGTGCAGATAGATGATGCCAATCTGACTTACCTCAATATTTACTTTTCCAGTCCTATAGCTGTATGAGTCCAGCTATGTACTGTATATACGTGAGACACCTGCACAAAGTTAACTGCTAAAACTTTCAAGCAAACTCCATTTGGCTTTCCAGGCTTGTGTCCGCAACGTGAGAAGAACTGAAATGTTGCCGCAAGTCCTTTTAATTTTCCCCGGTAATTAATGCTCTTCATCCTGCACTGCTCATGCTGATGCAGCAATTGTTTTCCCTGCTATAGATAGTTCTTCAATATAACCTTGTTAAGATAAATGCAATTATTTACTGACAAATTCAACAAGATAGCTCCGAGACACAACCAAAAGATAAGTCATGATAAAAAGCCAGTGATTAAAATTACATCAAGTTTCACTAACTGCTTTCAGCCGGCAAAGTGGAAAAGTTAAATGTGTGAAGTCTCACCTAGTAACATATGTTTGCACTTCCAGAAGTCACTGCAGCATTTAGCTTTGAAACTGACAGAAAATTAATGGGGCATTGCTTTTACGTAATTGAGGCATGCGGTTCCAGAACACCAGAAAGCTCAGAAGCCTAGACTTGGGCTTCACCTTAAGTCAGAGTTTTCCACATCTGTTCTCAAGTTCTGATACAGCCAAAGTAAGATGGGAACTTTTTTTTCATATTTAACCCAATTGAAAGCTTGACGTTTAAAATGGCAAAGGTTGATGTGATATTTGTTGCAAATGCATAATGTTTGACAAGCATGCTAGCCCATTGCGCTCCATGTTGCATCTAAGAAGACAATTCTTGCTCTCAAGCATACCTCGGTAGCTTTTTTTAAGTCTTTTACTTAGTAGGAACCCTTGAAATAGTTGCCAAATGTATAAAACTCTCCCCAAATGAGAAAAAAGTAGAAAAGGATAACAATCACTTTGGCGCTAATCTCATACACAATGTATACTTTATTTAAATAGTTACAAAACATAAAATGGTTTTAGTCTTGATAAAAAAGACACAATCACAAAATAAAAGTAAATTGTTAAAACATTTAAATATAATGTCAAATATTATCACACATCAGGGGATTAAGTGCGCGCATAATTAGGAGGATTTCCTCTAATATTGGCGAATAGCTTTTAAATAAGCTCAAATGATGGACATGAGATGCTCAAAACTCCATTGTTCTCACAAAGTGATGTCACTAGTATCCACAGATACTAAGCGAGATTTAGTTTGCTAAAGCACTGTGTATGATAAAAAAATGGCATTTGAAATATAATACTGTTAAAACAAAGAAAATTCTGTTTTCCCCTTTCCCAATATTGCTAAATTCTATTTAAAAAACAAAAAAGCAAATAAAGTATGTAATCTTAACCCAAAAACTTTTTGTCGCTCTCAGTTTCCTCCAATATAAATATCTAAATTATTTTTTGTCTGCTGTGATGTGACTTCCTGCTAGAGGGTGACTACATTCAATCTCCATTGTCCCACTTTATGTAAGAACACCTTCTTATGCTTGCTCCTGGGTCACACTAAGGACTTCTAAGTATGGACTATGACAGGGCCTCCAAACTTTTCAAACTAAGGGCCAGTTTATTGTCCTTCAGACTTTAGGAGGGCTGGATTGTGGCCAGCAGAGGCACAAAATGCCAGGGGCCTGGCATCAATGAGAATAAATATGGCCTCAGGGTTGGTGGTCAAAATGAGGAGAAGTAGTGCCCCTATTAGTAGTACATTGATATTGGTGGAAGAAATAGTGGCCCATTGTTGGTGTCAGTGGGAGGAATAGTGCCTCATATCAGTGGGAAGTATAGTGCCCCAAGGGCTGGATAAAGGTTAACAAAGGGCCACAGTTTGTAGACCCCTGGACTGAGACTTCTAGTGTGCATCTCACAAAGCACAAGGAGGCAGAACAACATATAAAATGATCTATCAAAAAGTTCATAAGACTATTAAGTATTGGGTGGGTATGGATTATTTTTGGAGACTAAGGATATAATTTGGTGTCACTTTAAATGCCTATCACTATAACTAGCAAAGGAACAGTACAAGTAGGCAGAGGAATTCTAAATAAATGTACAATATAAATATTCCTTGGCATTCACTTCTGCTAGCCAGCAAAAGGAACCTCATTTTAATTCATTTGTAAAGTTTAGATTAAAAACTGTTCTCTGTTGCACACATTTACATACATATTGAAACCACACCACCACGTTATGGCCTCTCTGTAATGTGTGATCTTATTTTAATCCACAGTAACTAGAGTACAGTAAACTGAAGCATGTACAATATACTTTATTACAAAGGATAAAATGAGAGTGAGCTTACATTGAGGAAGGGCCATTCTGCTAAAACAATATTCAAAGTTCTCATCTGTGAGTAACTTTCCTTTGCTATTTTTTTTTATAGCATTAAGTATATACTTTCAGGTATGTTGGATGCCTGGCCCTCTGCTGTGCACACTGCAACTGTATAACATGTTTGTTTTTGGAAAAAAAAAGTGAGACTTTACAATCACTTTAAAGCTTAAATACGCCTCTTGCACATTGTACTGATGTTTGAAAATCAGCATTTCAGGCATTTGTGTTGCGCGCATTTATTTAAGTTCATATATGCGCATTTGCGAGTACCAGCGCAAAATACAGATCTGGAAAGCAGATTTTTCTATTTTTTTTTTACTCTTGAATACACAGCCCATTGTAAACAATAGGCTGCATTTTAGATAAATTAAAAGAAATGCTGTACTGAGCTTTTTCAAGTTGCAGTGTGCCATAATTTTTTTAATGGGCCCCCTACAGATTTGCGCTAGTACACACTGCATATTTTTACATTATGGCATGCTTACCTGCCAAATGAACCCTCCTGTGCTGCAGTCTCAGTGCTCCAGCTAGTCCCAGATGCTTCCATCTTTGTCTGGCCTTCCTTCCGGGTTTACTCTGCTTGGCCACTTGAAAGGCTGGGCCGCGATGATGGAAAATGTGCTCTGAGCTGTTGGGGTGCACCTGGAATGTCTTTAGAGGATTTGAAATTAAAGTTAATCTGGGCTTTAATCAGTTCCCACCCAGCATCCCGGCCACTGCAAGCATCACCCCAGTACTGTTTTTTTAGAGGGAATGGTTGGCTCTCTTGTAATAAAAATCGGAGCAGTTCACCAGCTGCTTGATTGCTATTACAAGCAGCGGGAAGGGACGCCCCCCCCTACTGCCGCCAATCACCGGGAGACCCAAGTGACCAGCCGGCACATCCGCTGGCTGGCCAGACAGCCGAACAAAGCCGGGGTCGGCTGTGCAGAGACAAGTTCAGGGGCTACGCAGTCTGGATAGCCAGGAGTTTAGAAAATGTTAATTTGTCATTGTGAGGGAAATCTTTTGTGTGAGTTTTTGAAATTTACTTTTGAATAAACATGGACAAAAAGCCCTAAAACATGCTTCATAGGCTGGACTGAAATTCATGAAAGGGACTACATTTGGGTAAACCCCCACAAACTATTTATGCCAACCAACTTGCTGAATGCTTGCGCCTTTTTGTTATGTTATTAATACAGTTCACATTCTTTATGACCTTCACCAGCAAATTGGAAGGTCGTTTTCTATATATAGACTTAACTAAATTACATGAAGGGAAAATTTCAGGGTAAGCGTCCATCAAATTGAAAGCGTTATGCAAATTCTCTTAAAGGAGCACCTGTCTTTGTTTTGTAATTTTTTTGCTTCTCTTTGTGCTAGATCCTAATCTTTATGTCCGAGCTTCTTGGAGAGATTCATTTGTGACAGTCACAGACGCATGCACACACTAACACCCACACAGGCAGGTAAATCTGTGCTGGTGATATATTTTAATTAGAGATTTAGTCAGATGTAATTAAGGTTCCGTGTCACGGGGACGGAGCAGAGTTTTATAGAAACACATGCAAATTTATCTTATGTGTTTGCACAGTTTGTGACATGGAAGCTTGCAGAATAAGAACCCCTCTGTGCTGTTAGATTAATTAATAGAAAGAGAATAAACTTAATGGGGCCAGAAAAGTGCAAAAAATTGTGCTTTTTCCACCGAATATCACACAGATGGAATGGTTGTCTTGGGACTGCGGTGGGGGACAGTAATTGCATTTTAATTACAATGCTGATGGCTTCTGCTTCCTACCAGATGGAAGGGCCTTTTAAAATAGAGGCACTAACACAAGTCTTTGCTTATTTTCTCTTCTCATGTTGGCTAACGCAATCTGACACAAGACAAAAGCCATTATGTTATTGTTTGATCATAAGGATCCTATTCAGCATTCTAATTCTGTAAGACAGAAATGCAAGTTGGAAATGTTATGTGAGGCAAGACTGGAGAGCACCTAATGGGTTAAACATTTTTGCACAGAAACTTCTCTGGTGCTCTTAATTAAATTTTTTACCCCCTGATCGATTCATTCTGTACAGTGCTGGAATCAGTTTGCTGTTGGTATTATTATTTATTTATTTTTAATTATGTTTAATTGGCACATTTAAAGTTTAAAGTGACACAATATCCTTATCCTCCTAAAAACAAATCCATGCACATCCACTACTTAATGGCCCTGCAATCTGCTTTGCATGAAATTGTTCTCTATTGTATTCTACTGCCTTCTTGTAACGTTCTACATGAGCTCTTTAACCTCTCCTCTTCCATTTGTTAGGAATGAGCAGAGCACATTAGTTGCGATCATGTGCACTGTTCTATGCATGCGACACTTTCCATAGTTCATAGTCCATCTCAGGAGCGAGTAAGGGAGGGTGCCCACATTCGTACAGAGAAAGGGATCATGGAGAACAAATGTAGCCACCATCTACCAGAAAGAGAGTCTACAGCAGCAAAAAAAAAAGAGCAATCTGGAGATTTGGAGGAGTCTGAGAGCAATAAAAGGTAGACTTTTGAGTTAACAATACACACCATAATAGATTTTTTTTTTAAACTAAAGTTTAGTGTCACTTTAGCTTAGGGAAATCTATTGCAAATATTTAATCAGGTTTTATTGGGGAGTGTTACCTCTTGCTTTTAGGCAGGTGCAGTTCAGCCCCCCCCCCCTCTTTAGCACTGACCCACTGCAGTTGGAGCCCAATTGCGAAGTGGATAGTGTAGGGGCAACATCCCCACTAGCTAGGCACTTCTGAGAGGTTACGGTTGAGGAGAGATAGTGCAGGGATGCTTCACCATCGGGGAATCCTAGAGTTGGGACGAGGACCATCTTACCTGGTTACTAGAGGTGCCTGTACCACTTTTCTGCCTAGCAGCCACCCCTTCATCAAATGCTGTTCTGGTAATGTAGCCTATCCTAGTGCTCTCTCAAGTACAAAGACTGTTAAAGTACTGCCAAGGATGTTAAAGTGGTTGTCAACCCTGGGCAACCACTTTAACCTACAGGTAAGCCTATAATATGGCTTACCTGTAGGTTCCCTGCATATCTCCTAAACCTGCACAGTTTAGGAGATATACAGTGTAGTTTAAGGTGCCAACGTCATTGGGCACATGCGCAGTGAATAAACGGCCTCTGTGCCATTTCTTCACGCCGTGTCTGCGGGCTGTGTCCACCACCCGATGCCTCTGTGTGCCGGGCTCCGTTCCCTGCGAGCATCGCACAGGGGCGGAGACCGGAGGCAAATTCAAAAAGTGAAACACACAGTATACATACAGTATACTGTAATCTGTAAGATTACATTACTGTATGAAATAATTTCACATCCCCTTTGTCCCTAGTGGTTTGCCCAGTGCCCTGCATGCATTTTTATATTATATATTTCATTCTTTCTGCCTGGAAACTTGAGAATGTCCATGGCAACCCTTCTCCCAAGTCTCCCTTTACGTCAAAAGGGGTTTTTGATCAGCTAGAAAACAGAGATAGTAAATAAGAATCATTTGCAGAATTGAGTAATACTGATCTTTGGGGAAATTTATCATCAGACACTGAAAGTGACGACAGCGACAATTCTGCAACTGAGCAACTTTCAGTGTTTTTGATTTGATTACATTATTGAATACATTTTATTACTATTACGTTATTATTTTTGATAATTATTTTTAGTTTATTATATTATAATTTATGATTTCATGTTTCAAACTTTATCATACCCGGGATGTCTACTAGACTCTTGTTTGGACAGATTTAAGTGAGTTATTGCTAAGAATTACAGGCCTACAATATAAAACGCCAAATTTCCATGCAAAATAATGTACCGCTTTCAGCACCAGAAATCTGAAATAATCATACCACCAGGGAGGTTAAACAGTTATTTTAAAATATTAAATTACAAAATTAGCAATTTTATACTGTATATGTGTGTGTGTGTATATATTTTTTTCTTTTTTTTTTAAAGGTCAGTTTTAAAGAGTCACTGTCACCTTCCATTCAGTCCAAGGTGATGGTGTCTGTGTAAAAGGTCCCACCCTGACTAACTGATACCTTACCAGCATTCCCCTGTAGCGATGTAGCACTTAATTTGTCATGTGACGGTGCTTGGGCCTTGCGATTGGCTGCTAGAGCTGAGCACTGTCACATGGTAGGAGGTCAGTGAAGAAGGAAAATAAGTTCCAAGAGCCACACATCACACAAATCCCTTATGTAAAGAGTGAAAGCAGCCTCAGCCAAAACTCTGTCCAGGTCTCGCCCCTGATATTTTTCACCCCAGCCAAGGGGCTTTGTCATGGAAATGGATATTCCACAGACAGGGGTAGATGAATAAAGCTGCTGCTTAACTGAGATATGATCAATATTAGGTGAATGTTTGCCACATGTTTGAGACATGGAAAACAAAGATCTAGCCCACAATAGTTCCCACAGATGTCTAAAGGATACAAAACATCCTAAAGAATGCAAGAAACAAAAACCTGTGCTGGCTAGAGCCTGAAGTGGCACTCTTATTTGTATAGGGCCACATGCTCCTTCATTCCCTGAAGCATAGGGCATTTGTGCAAACTAAGGCTGCAGAAGAAGTTGGATTGCTGGCAACGTGAGTGAGGGGCGCTTTAGACAGACACTTTGTCCTGAATAGGCAAGCTGACAGTGGGGTTGATTTACTAAAGGAAAATAGACTGTGCACTTTGCAAGTGCAGTTGCTCCAGAGCTTAGTAAATGAGGAGAAGCTCTACTGATCATCATCCAATCATGGGCAAGCAAAAATGCTGTTTTTTTTTTTTTTATTGCACGTGATTGGGTAGTGCAGCTTCACCTCATTTACTAAGCTTTGGAGCACCTGCCCTTGCAAAGTACAGAGTCTATTTGCCTTTAGTAAAATAACCCCATTGTCTCTTTCAAACCTAACAATAGACATTTTTTGTTGGGGGAGATTTTCCTTAACTTCCTGTCCCTGGACATGTACAAGAAATTTTCTAGGAAAGATGAGATGGGTGTATGCTGCAGGTGCAACCATCATTCAGATGTGCAACGTTAAAGGATAAGTTCACTTATTAAAAAAATAAATAAATAAAAAGTTTAATTAAATGACTACACCTTCACAACTCCCCTTGTCCCCTCTGCACCTGCTGTTGTAAATACCATCTCCTGTTGCCTATGCCAGCTGGTGTAACAGGCCAGGCACATAAAAACTTTACTACACAGCCCTAGAAGCTGTTGCTTAATATCATAAGCTGTCTTTGGTTACTGCAGCCATGTCACTGTTGTGATCATTTGCCATTTGCAGGTTGTGCAGACACTACAATTGTGAGCCCGGTATGGAGACCATACCTGGCTATTCAAACTGCACTTTTGCACCGTGCACTCTCTCTTTTTTCAAATGCAATGCCTGAGCTCAGCTAGGAGAAAGCTCAATGTGCACACACACAGTCCGAACGGCCTGGAGTGTTTGCTACTGAGCTCAGCTAGAGAAGGAAAGAGTGCACTGTGCATGTGCACAGTTTGAACAACCTGGAGCTGTTGCTTGGGAGTGCACAATTGTACTGTCCAGCCCATCCCACAAATGTCAGGACAGAGAGGGATAGAGGGGACGGCAGTTTTTGTGGAGTCAGAAAAACAATTAAATAGTTGCATGCTACCTCCTAGTGGTAAGTGAAAAAAGTTTTAACCAAAGGAAACAAAAAAAGCTGCTGCTATCACCTATGTGTTCCCACATCAACAGCAATTATCAAATATAGTACCTATGTTATATTATGCTGCTTATAACTAATATCTAATATGTGTCTGTAAATCCGTATAATTAATAACATGTCTGTGCCAAAAAGATAACGTGAAAAACAGTCAATAAGTGCATACAATTCATAGAAATTCATAAAAAGTCCATAAATAATAAAAAGGGATGAATAAATGGAGGTCTTCTTATTGACGGTGCACAACAAACGTCAATGTGAAGTACGTGCCTCACAGCAAATTCCACTCCGTGACTTGTGCTCTCTTTACCAGGTGCACGGCTAGCTCACATCCTTTTTAGACCCTAAACAGGGTCAAATGGGCTCTGAATACAATATGATTTTCCTTTAGAAGTGGCTCCTCAATAATCACCAGCAGCTCCAAGCAGATATAGAAAGACAAGAATGCTTCCAATAGTGCAGTACCTCTGTGATAATCTGAACAAACCTCACCAACCATGCTTCATAAATTGCACTCACATTTATTAAAATAAAATAAAGCATATAAAAAACAAATCCAGCAGATCTCGTCTAATACACGTAAATATCACCGCCAGCCTCCATAATGAGCTTGCATTGCACTTGGTGAAGGGAATACAAGTCACAAAGTGGAATTTGCTGTGAGGCATGTCCTTCACGGCAAAGTTTATTGTGCACTGTCTATAAGAAGACCTCAATGTATTCATTCATTTTGATTATTTATGGACCTTTTATGAATTTCTATGAATTGTATGCACTTATTGACTGTTTTGCACTTTATCTTTTTGGCACTGACACTTTATTAATTGTACGGTTTTACAGACACATATTAGATATTAGTTATACGCAGTGCTATCACATAGATACTATAGTTTTTGTAGCGTGGCACCCCCCACAGCTGCATCTGTAATGGGAGGCGGTGAAGCATTTGAAACAGGAGGAAGCACTGGTATGTATTATTCAGAAGATATCTAATTGCATAGGGGGGTTTTTGGAAAATGTTGCTGAAGGTGAACTTACAGTTTAACTTCAGCAGACAAAAATCAGGTCAAAGGTTTGAATTGCTAACTCATTTCATAGCTATGTAAATCTCAGCAATGGCTTGACAGATATATAAATCCCATAGCAGTTAAAAACAGCCCCTTCATATGTATTTTGTCTGTGTATTTAGCTGCTTGTTACTTCAAGACTGAACATTTGGGCTGCCTAAGCCTGATCATGACAGGTTCTCTTTAAATCTTGTTACCTAAGAACTCAGAGTAGTAAAACAACTTGTTACAAGTCCCCAAGGATCTTTGCTTTTAACTACATTAATAATGGGGTCTCCGTGGTTACTGTGGGAATGAAAATTCCCTCAGCTCTACAGTGTAAATCTCTAAGCTTATTCTTCTTATGATTTGGAACAAATGCTGTATTTTCTAAATATTAAAGCCCATTCGTGACTGGTTCTCCCTAAATCTTGTTACCTAAGAAATAAGGCTAGAAGCAACAACGTATTCCAAGTCTCTAAAGAGTTGTATTTTTAATTAGAGTAACACTGGGGTCTCCATGGTCATTGTGGGAATATAAATTCCCATAGCTTCATAAATATCTAATCCCCTTCTTCTTATGATTTGAACAAATGCTGCATTTTCTAAAATTACTTCTATTTATTTTCCTTTTTTACGTATGAATAAAGAGGGAAAATCTTATTTCACCTGCTAGGCTTTTTTTCCCTGTTGGGAATAATTTTCATTTTTCAGGAGAACTGACTTTCTTGCCTGGCTTGTATTCTTCATATATTACATGGTGTGGACCCCTCCAAATGATTGAAAACAGGTGTTGTCAGTGAAGGGTACTTTTAATGCTACAGCATATAGACCAGCATTTCCCAACCTTTTTATACCTTAGGAACCCTTGAAATAATTTTATATTGCCCCTTACATTGGTGGCCAGTGAGATAAATGCTCCTTCCTTTTTTGGTCAGTAGGAAGAATGCTCCCTACATTGGTTGTCATTAGAAATAATGCTCTTTACATTGGTGGTCTTTGTCAAGAATGCCTCCCTTACAGATCGCTAAAAAGATCATTGATGCCGCTAACATTGCAATGTATTGTTGGTCCTAGAACTATGCAGGCGGCATATCAAATGGTCAATCAGCCACAGCTCAATGAACCCATAGCAACCTCAGGAGAAACTAAGGTTCCGCAGAACCCTGGTTGAGCATCACTGCTTTAGACAATCATGCACTTCCAACCTTGTGGTTACAGTTTGAAGAAGGCCCTCTTCTGTTCCAGAATTTAGAAAGAGCTTACTTAGGAATATCTCCTGGTAGCTGAAGTCTTTAAGCTGTTTATTCAGCCCAGAGGTCCATGTACAGCTTTGAAGGAATACTGACCCAAAAGCCCACCTGCCCTGCTAGTTACACACGTTTGTCACAAATTGCCCTTTTCTAGCCTGTTCCAGCTGGTGCCTGATGAAAGAGCGAGGTCACTTCTTGTTGTGTGAACCGCACGCTCAGAAACGCGTCGCACTTTTGATGACGTCACGCCGCCGCGACACTCCACAGTGAGCTCCGATCGTCCAGTCCAGCGTATTGCCGGCTACAGACCACAGATACATCTCCTGACTGTACTCGATGCTTCCTGGTGGGGACGGTGAGCTGTTGACGTTCCCTCTTGGGACCACTTACATGCACTTTTAATAGATGCCTTTGTGAGTTGCCATGCTCTAGATTTTAAAGATGTTATTAAAATGTTTTACAGTCTGCACTTAGAAGCGCCTCTGTCCTTGTTTGTTTTTCTAGCCTGTGGCTTTGGCAGAAGTCACACATTTCCCTTGAGGCCTATATTACTTCAGTGGTTTCAGATTTGGTCACCCGGGGGTCATATTTCTTACAGATAGGTGCCTAGTTGACATAGCAGGTGCACCAAGGGAATTTATTTAAGCGCCACCAGTTACCTACTCTCTGCCATGGAACCACCACCACTCCTGACCACCCACAGCCATGCTGCAAGTACACCCACTTTATATGCTTCTATCTTCAAACATAGCTCAGAGGCATATCTCACTTATGCCTTGATTTACTGAAAGAATATTAGTTACAGATGTTCAGGGCATAACTTGAATTGTAGTCATAGGTACATCACCAAAATTTGGTTAAAGTGGTTGCGAATCATGACAGAGTGCAAAGCAAAAACATTCAAAGCTTACTCATAATTTAGCCACTGTCAGTTTTCACAGGAAGGGTGCTGCAGTGCTTACATTACTGTCTGTATAGAGGTAATCATCTCCACTACATACAGTATACTTTCCATACCCATGCCTACATGCTTACCCCTGAGGGGCAAGTGTGCATTTGTCCTTTGTTCCATACCCCTCACTGCTGTCATGGACCACCCTGCTCTCCTAGGCAGCCCCAAAGATATAGTCCTCCCATGACAGGATAAATGTCCCCCCACCTTTCTCAGGGAAACCCAACCAGGACTTGTTAATAGCTACATTAACGGTGGTTTCAGGATTCGTGTCAGAACCCAGAACTTCTGTAATATCTGGCTGTGGCTCTTCTTGCTGTACCACCTGAAATGCTGGACAGCATCCTGTCTCATCCCATGGACATTCCTTCTTTATACCTTGTCTTCAATCCTAAACTCTTTCATCCTCCCGTGAACTTCTTATTTGTCCTGGCACTTCCTTTTTGCCAGATTATTGTGCTCTTTCCAGACGATATCTGGCTACTTGTATTCCTGTGGCTGTCCTTATCTTTACTAACACTCATTACTGACCTCTGGATTTTTCATTGACTACGTTTCCACCTGATTTCATCCAGCTACTACTCACTTTCAACCTTTTGGCTTGTTCATCTGTATGCTTCTGCTTGCTGCCTGTCTGCTTCATCCGCTACTAGACTCCCACTTGCTCTTTTCCTGCTAGGGCAATGCAGAAGGCTTTAGCACACAGAGAACCCATCTCCACAATCAGGAACTCATTTCAAGACCGGCTAGTGCTTAGACCCCACACCTCAGGTAAGTCCACATCATCAGCTAGGGGGATCTGCTTGTGTATTTATCCAGCTGATTACTGTGTGATCTTCTCTACTGCAACAGCCACTCACCTCTGAACCTGACCACAGACCATGACAGGTGGACTGCTATTCCCTCTCTACTTTCTGTGTAGGACTCCACTCAAAATGGTGTAGCACGATATTTATCATTCCCATACCAAAATGACCACCAAATCTTGTGTGAATTCAATGCTCAAATCAGGAACTGGCCACCAAATTCCCACAGATACACACAGAGGGGCCAGCACTGTAATAATCCCCATGGTTTTAAAACGTGATGTCCAACAAGCTTATATAGTTCTGATGGTTATGTGTCCATAAACTTTCAATTCTGTCAAATTTAACCAACAGAAACAAAAATAATGCATGAATAGAAAACTTCCATAAGCAGAAACCTATACCAGTGGTTGACCAGTGGAGAAGGGAAATCTCATGGTCAAAATGTGCTCCAACAATCAGGACATTTTTTTCTGACTCGGGTATATTCTATGAATTTAGGAATGCATTCAACTTTTTTTATGTAAGTGGCTAGAATGAGTTCTGGAATACGCCTATGTCATATTTTCACAGCTTCTTACTGTGAAACGGCCTTTCTATATGTGGAGATTAAACCTCTTTTTTCCAGACACAAAGAGACCCCCCCCCCGTCCTTTACAATGGCCTTAAAGTGAATACAATATTATAATAAGACCTTTTTATTGTGCCGTAGCATGCAGGTACTGGTACCGTCAACTCTCTGCTCTGGTTCTGTACAGGCGCCTGGGTAGGTGCCCCGCATTTGCTAGTGAGTGTCCTAGGTCCCGATGCTGTGACCCCCCATGTTTTCCTTCTTCATTGTAACTTTTGCAGCTACCAGCTCCTGCAACTTCATAAATGATATACAGAAGAAGAAAACTGCATGTAGCCAAGACTTTGGGGCCCATGGCATGGGGAACCAGCAGATGCAATGCAATACCTAGGGTCCAGTGAGTACAATTTGGAAGGGGAAAACTTGTGCTGCAGGTGGTTTTGCTATGGGGGTGAGAGGACTCTTTTGGGCAGAGGAAGGAATTTTTGCTTAAGTGGCACTCTGTGTGTTGCACCCTCCTGAATGCATTCTTGACCTCTGAACTTTTCGTGTTACGCACTCCTGAACACCATTCACCATGGTGCACTACATGTGCCACAATATTGGAGGTGGGGAGAAACAAGAATGTCCTAGAAAAGTTGGGCGGGGGGGGGGGGGTGAGTAGCTTTACCTATTTTTTCTCTGACAAAAAAGACCTTGTGTATGAATATAACAGGGGAAATTACTCCTGTAGCATATGTCCCAATTTGGGGTATTCACAACCACCCAAAAAGTAATTTTGTACTTTGATTATATATGGATGGATTCCACTGTAGACTTTATAGATATAAAGATGGGAGAGTATAGCTTAGTACAATTGGTGATGTTGTAAATCTGTGATGATGCTGTTATGTGTACTTTAACCTTGGAAGTAGGCTAAGCACCACTTTATAGTATACTTAGCAGTTAGTGCTCCATTAGAAAAGTGGTTTCTCAGTCTGTGATTAAGTTGATATTGGCTCACTGAATGATTTTGCAGATCTAATTCTGAAGATGATCTGTGGTAAGTAATACTATAGTGAAAAGTATGCTATAGTATTGCATAGCACAGCACAGTATTTTATACTAAGTAGTAGTTATTTAAAAATAAATGTATTATACTCAGGGATGTAATTAACATACAACACATGGCAAAATGTAAATCTGTAGCCAAAAGAGAATGGTTGGAACCCCTATTAGCCTCCATTCACACTGATGGGATTTGTCATGTGATTTGACAGTTCCAAATCACATAACAAGTCACACCCCATTATCAGTAATGGTACCATTCAAATTGCCTGTGATTTGCATAGACTTCTGTTAAACAAAGCTACAAGCCGCAATTAAAGCAGAGGTGCAAATAGAACTGATCTCTGGCTTTGAAATAGTGCTGAAGTAGCGCAATTTCAAAGTCGCACCAGTGTGAACCAGGGCGGAATGTGGCTCTAAAGTCTAAGGGCACTTTCACACTGCCCCGCTATAGTTTGGCTGCAATATGGGTGCAGCTCAGTGTAACCACGGTTTTTGTTCGGGTTACCCTTAGACTTTTGATTTGTTCAATGTTTTTGCTACATTTCCTGAAAGCACACCAAAAGTCCTGCATGCTGCATCTTTGGTGTGCTTTCAGAAAACACACCAAAAACATGGACATATTAGAAATGTATGGCAAACCGCATGTAACCCACACAAAAATCTTGGGTACACTACACTGCACCTGTGCTGCTGCCAAACCTCATTGCAGCAGTGTGGGAGCACCCTAAGGTTTTTTTTACCTTAATGGATTCCCTGCAAAAACTCCCTGCTAAATCTTCCCCGTACCCTCTCCCGAAACATTTACCTGAGCTTTTCAACAATCTAGACCCATCTGCAGGTCTTCTTTTCTTCACTTTCTGGTCTCTTAGGAAACCCAGGCAGCAACGGGTGCCATTGGTTCTTGCTGCTGTAAGTCAAATCCTGTGAGTAGGGAGCCCACACATGTGCCCCCATAGCAGAGAGAGATGGAGGACTCCAGAAGGAGATATGGGATCACTCTGTGCAAAACCATTGCACAGTGCAAATAAGCGTAGCAGTCTTTTTATTTTAACCAGTTCCCTACCGAGTCATTGTAAAATGACGTCGGCAGGAACCCTTCCTCAATCCGGGCGGACGTCATATGACATCACCCCCCCGATCGGGGTAAAGAGCCAATGAAATTGGCTCTGTACCACGTGACCGGCTGTGTCCAATCACAGCCGGTCACTACTGAGATCGACATGCACGCCCCTCGTGCACGCCCCCAGGGGCATGCAGCGCGGCGATCGGGGCTGAGGCTTGTCCCTCGGAAGAAACCCAGCTCCGATCAGGGTAAAGAGCCAATGAAATTGGCTCTTTACCACGTGACCGGCTGTGTCCAATCACAGCCGGTCAAATGATGTAAACAAACCGCGGTAACGAGCTGTTACCGGGTTCTCCCTATCACACACCAATCGTGTGTGGGAAGGAGATTGTGGTTACAGCTTGTTACCACTTAGTTACCACTTGTTACCACCAAGCACACTGATCCCCCCCAGTAATAAAGAGGACCTGTCACCACCCCATCAAAGTACCTGTCACAGTCCATCAAAGTACCTGAGTACCTGTCATCTCGCCATCAAAGTACCCGTGTACCTGTCACAGCCCATCAGAGTACCCAAGTACCTGTCACCAGCCCATCAGAGTACCCGAGTACCTGTCATGAGCCCATCTGAGTACCTGTCACCAACCCATCAGAGTACCCGAGTACCTGTCACCAGCCCATCTGAGTACTCGAGTACCTGTCTGAGTACCCAAGTACTTGTCACCAGCCCATCAGAGTTCCCGAGTACCTGTCACCAGCCCATCAGAGTACCTGTCGCCAGCCCATCAGAGTACCCGAGTACCTGTCACCAGCCCATCAGAGTTCCCGAGTACCTGTCCCCTGCCCTTCAGATTACCTGAGTACCTGTCATTAGCCCTTCTGAGTAACCGAGTACCTATCTGCAGCCCGTCAGAGTACCCAAGTGCCTTTTACCAGTCCATCAGATTACCCGAGTACCTGTCTCCAGCCCATCAGAGTACCAGAGTACCTATCTGCAGCCCATCAGAATACCTGAGCACCTATCTGCAACCCATCAGAGTACCCTAGTACTTATCTGCAGTCCATGCCTCAGAATATACCTTGGGTGTTTGCTTTCCAAAATGGGGTCATTTTGGGGGTAATTCCACTGTCCTGGTGCTCCAGGGCCTTCAAAAGTGTGATAGGTATGAATTAAATTTTATGTGTAATTTATGCTCCTAGAACGCCTGACGGTGCTCCCTGCATGTTCGGCCTCTCTATGTGGCCAGGCTGTGTAAAAGTCTCACACATGTGGTATTGCCATACTCAGGACGAGTAGCAGAATATATTTTTGGGGGTTATTTTTGCTATGTACATGCTATGTCTTCGAACTATCTTATAAATTGACCACTTTGTGAAAAAAAAAAGTTTTCATTTTCTTTCCACATTTTCCGAAGACTTGTGGAAAAAAATGAATCGTACAAAAGACTCATAATGCCTCATAGAATATATACCAAAATGGGGATATTTTGAGGGTAATTCTATTGTCCTGGTGCTGCAGGGCCTTCAAGAGTGTAATAGGTGATTAGAAAATCATATGTGTAATGTATGCTTCTAGAATGCCTGACGGTGCTCCCTGCATGTTGGACATCTCTATGTGGCCAGGCTGTGTAAAAGTCTGACATATGTGGTATCGCCATACTCGGGATGAGTAGCAGAATATATTTTGGGGGGTAATTTTTGCTATGCAAATGCTATGTGTTAGAAATATCTTATAAACTAACCAATTTGTGTAAAAATAAAAGCGTTTTTATTTTCTTTCCACATTTTTCGAAGACTTGTGTAAAAAAATGAACCGTTCAAAAGACTCATAAAGCCTCATAGAATATACGTTGGGGTGTTTGCTTTCCAAAATGGGGTCATTTTGTGGGTAATTCCATTGTCCTGGTGATCCAGGACCTTCAAAAGTGTAATAGGTCATTAGGAAATTAGATGTAAAATTTCAGCTCCTAGAATGCATGACAGTGCTCCCTGCATGTTGGACCTCTCTGTGTGGCCTGGCTGTGAAAACGTCGTACACATGTGGTACCGTCATACTCGGGGCGAGTAGAAGAATGTATTTTGGGATGTAATTTGAAGTATATGCTGAGTGTGAGAAATAACTTGTGAAAAAAATAATAATTTTGTGCAAAAAAAAAAAAAAAATTCTTAATTTTCCCAAGAATTTTCAAAACTTCAAAAAACTCATCATGCCTCTAACTAAATACCTTGGAATGTCTACATTTCAAAAAGGGTTGATTTGGGGGGGGGGGGGGGGGGTATTTGTACTTTCCTGACATTTCAGGGCCTCAAGAAATGAGATAGGCCTTCAGTGCATCAGGTGTGATCAATTTTCAATGATTGGCACCATAGCTTGTAGACTCTATAACTTTCACACAGACCAAATAATATACACTTATTTGGGTTTTTTACCAAAGATAGGTAGCAGTATAGGTTTTGGCCCAAATCTATGAACAAAAATTACTTATTTGCAAAATTTTATCATAGAAACTAAAAAGTGTTTTTTTTTTTCAAAATTTTCGCTCTTTTTTCACTTATGTCACAAAAAATAAAAAAACCCAGAGGTTATTAAATACCACCAAAAGAAAGCTGTGCATGAAAAAAATGATAAAAATTTTGTTTGGGTACAGTGTAGCATGAGAGAGTAATTGAGATTCAAAATGAGAGCACTGAAAGCTGAAAATTGGTCTGGGCAGGAAGGGGTTATAAATGTTCTGTATTGAAGTGGTTAATGGAAAAAAATGGGCTTTACAAACACTCTTTTAATGTTTTCTGTTGGGGGGATTCACCATTTCTGTTTGTACCGGTGACCTCTGCCTTGGGATCAAAAGTTATGGGGAATCAAGAATGTGTATGTATTCTCCCCTTTCGGGTTAAATATAAATTGGGACATCAACTCGTTTATAAATAAGGCTTGACCTAACCACCCCCCATTGAGACATTTGAGATATGCTTCACACCCTAGTGGTTATCTACCTTTATCTAAATATTTGCGGTGGTCTTGTCCCTGGAGGGCTACTCATTTAGCCTGTATGGGTCATTTGATATGTAAGCCTTCTCCATGGGGCTCACACAGTGGAAAAACCACTCCATATTTCAGATGATCATACCTATCCACTTATTTTCACGCTTCCATTTACTTTTAGAGTTTACTCCACCTTCATGATCTGTGTCCTTTTGATGAATTCTAAAAAAGTGTCTTATAAGTTAGATTGATTTTAGATGATTTTTATGACTCGTTGTGGTCCTGTTGAGAAAGATTTTTCTTAAATTATAATACTAAGCATCATGTTTATCACCTATTATACATGGCATATATACCAGTAACTTTTATATGTGTATATTTGCAGTATGGGTTTGTACATTTTTATTTGTTTTTAACATACGGTCCTTTTAAAATAACATTATTAATGTAACGATTGCTATACTCCGGTCATAGCTTCATTCTCCCTTGTTTTAACTGCACATTTTATATAATAATTTTTTACTTCTCCCACAAATTTTTTATTTCTCCCACCAATATTACATTCTTATACATGTATGCGCTGTACGCTATGCAAGGACTCCTCTAGTCCAACCCCTTAGTGTCATCTTCCTCGGATGAGTACTCTTGGAACGCAAGCCGTTCCCACACACTATGAGTACACCTTATACGGACATTTCCGGTAGGTTATTTCCGGAGGATATGCAGCATTGGAACGCACTATGGGCCTCAATTGATTACACAATATGAGCACTTCCTATATGGATACTTCCGGTACGTCAACCCCGGCGGATATGCGTCATTGGAACGCATTATCGTTCACAATAGATCATGACACCGTTATTTTCCTTTTCCCAACGGATTCACCCTGGACAGTATTCTTACACATAGCCGCCTGATGCTTTTCATGTATAGGAATGAACGTTTCTAGTGACGGCGTAGAACCGGAAATACGTCACTGAAACGCACGCCGGTCCGCCATGACTGGAAGTGCGTCTTTTCAATTAGGGAGTAAAGGAGTATTTATATGCAGCAGTTTTGGGGGGCCAGCAGCCCCCAGACAACGTCTATTAAGACGAAATGCGTCGGGCGCTGCTGACCCCAGATTGCTGCGATTTCCTTTGATTTTACATTGTTATCTATAAGCTTATGGATTTTATACTCACCTTTGGATTTACTCAATAAAGCTGCTACCTCGTGATAGAGGCTGTTTTACACTATGGAGAGTCTCTCTTTTGTTCCACATTTTTGAACCTGGCACTGGATCATCTTGACCCTGTGGCGAGAAATCATTTCCACCGGACGTAGTGAACAGACCTATAGGATTGTGTGACGATTTCCCACCGCCGAGGTCCCCCGAGTGGCTGAGGATAGTGTGACGCGACCCTGCTGTGGTGATCCCATCCGGTCCATTATATATTCAGGCGTGAATATATCCACCATCTGGTAAGCCTCAAGTCTGTAAGGGGTTGGATCGTCCAGACTGACTCTTCACTATTGTTGTTTCTTCACACATTAAGGATGCATTATTGATGTCACTTGGAACTTTTCCGTTTTTTTTCACACACTTTACCAGTTCAACCTGAAGAACTTGGCTACTTTGAACTATATTTGGCTGTTTATCTATGGCCGATTTTTTGGAATCACACCACTAGCTTTTCTCATTTAAGTTTGTACACTTGATTAGCACTTTATGTTATTTATTTATTCTCTAACACTTATGTGTCAGTTTGTATGAACTATTTATTCAACTAATAGACCATTCTTTACTGTAATTCTGTAAATAGTTACTTCTAATGACCCTTTTAGATAGATAGATAGATAGATAGATAGATAGATAGATAGATAGATAGATAGATAGATAGATAGATAAGATTTATTGTCATTGTAGAAAACAAATCCACAATGAAATTACATTGCTTTTCTTGCGACCACCGTCTTAGAGGAACTTTTCCCTTGCAAACTTCTTGTCAATTTCTGTCTATAGGATAGAAAGTGAAGGAAACCTTCCCTATGGGACCCAGACATTAAAATAATAACCTGGCAGGGTTTTTAACTATTCTCTACTCTGTCCAAAACAGTTCTGGCTATCAATACATGTTAATGGTATAAATATTACCGTAGTTGATTTACTAAAGGCAAATAGACTGTGCACTTTTGCAATTGCAGTTGCACTCTGCAAGTGCAGTTGCTCCAGAGGGGGAGCGCTGCTGACTTAAATCATTCAATCATGTGCAAGCATAAAAGGCTGTCTTCTGTAATGTGTTTGCAATCCCGTATTCTAGTTTAGGCAGAATATATCATAAGGTTCTTTTTTTACTATGTTTTTCATTTATCCCCAAAAAGTAGATGCAATAGTAGTGCAATCTGATGGCATCGTATTCTGGTATCGTTCATAAATGGCAAAGCGCAGGTTGGTTTCATGAAATGTGCTGCTGTTTATCAGGTATTAGGGGTTGATAGAATCTTTCATCATTAAAAGAAGCCTTCTGCTAAACTTTGCTTACATCTAAACTGTCCAGACACATAGCACAAATGTCATTTTGGAAATTCTGCAATGAAATTTCTATAAAAAAAAAACCCAAAAAACTGTTTTTATAAAGTTTATAACATAGTAGTCAGGTGCAGGTATATGAATTAAAAAATAAAATAACTGCACATGTGCATCCAATGCCTCCACATTGCCTATTCCACAATTCTGTAGGAACTTTATAATATTTTATTTTTTGTAAACATTGTGCTCAACTTTCCACATCTTACTGACTTCACAGCAGATACAATTGTCAGGGCACTGGATCCTGCATCACATATTACATGTTTTCTTCTTATTGCAATGGAAACTCTTTAAAGAGCTGGAGTCTTCAAGGTAAGTAGAGAGAAACTTGGGTACCCCCTTACACCAACCCAATCAGGCCCAAAAAATTCTTAATCAACATTATTAGGCATCGAAACAACACAACTATTTAAATGACATACTATCATCAGCCAGGGTTTCCTTCCACGAATGCTTATGGGGCTGCCATGAAATCCGGACAAGCATCCAACTTCCCCCGAAAACTCCCTAGATTGTGTGAACGGTAAACAACAACACTGACTTGGATACAAATATACAAAACTAAAAAAACATAGGCCAACCCTTGCAATGAGGCCGCAATTCAAGTGGTTATAAAGGTATGCATTACTATGCATTAAGTTAAAAAGCGTTCAGTGTGCAGCAGCCTCCCTCACCCCCACTATACTTTCCTGAGCCCCATCTTGATCCAGCAATGTTGCACAAGAGTCTTGGCTGCTCGGGACTCCCCTCCTCATTGGCCGAGACAGCGGTGGGGTACCAGCGGCTCCTGCTGCTGCCAATCAGTCAATAAGCCAATGAGGAGAGAGAGAGAGAGAGAGAGAGAGACTATCTCTGCAGCACATGCATATTTTCACATCATTTCTATCTTTAAAGACCTTACAACTACAGAAACATACCTGTTGATCTACCAGAAATGTGCTAAACTCAGGGCCATCTTCTTTAATAATGAGTGCACCCTGGGCAAACATGTTCTTGCCTCCCCCATGCAATTTCACTCTCACATTACACAGACCCCCCTTCCCCATACTATCCCCATCATTACACAGGACTACCTTTCCCATACTACCCCGATAATTACACAGGACCCCCTTCCCCATACTATGCCCATCATTACACAGGACCCACTACTACCCCCATCATTACACAGGTCCTGCTCCACAGACCCTTGCATTGCCCCCCCCCCCAGTGATCTCACCTTGATAGTGTCCAGAGGATGTCAGACGAACACCCAGCACACCCCACTGAACCCCCAGACAAAGAAGTCCTTAAACAGTCCAATATTCTGCGGCTTGTCTGACATGATGAGGGAGAGGGCTCAGTGTGACTGTGTGCCCAGGACTGACAGGGACTCTCCCTGGACAAGGTTTACTTTACCGAGGTGGCCAACCACTACACAGGCTGCAGACATAACACCCAACCAATCATCAGAGCCCCAACATTCAATCCTGCCCTCATCTCCTGAGTGGTAGCCAATTTCACTTATCAACTATTTGTGGGCAGTGTGGGTTCAAGATGCAGCTCAGATGCTTTGGGCCCCGGGCGGCTTCCCCTTTTGCCCCACGTTAAAGATGCCCCTGGCTCAACTACTAATTTCCTGTTGTGGGCTGACAACTCTTTTGTAGACTGATATTCCAAGAAATGGTGTCTTTCATTCTCAGTTTTGATAAACTACTAGATTCCTCTCTCTCTTCTTAATGCCAGAACAATTAGTCCAAGAAAAGAGCTTTGAAGGCTGATTAAATTATTATGAAGAGGACATAGGATCAGTGGTAGCTTGAGCTATATTTTTTAGGGGGGCGGCAAACAATTCACCCCACCCCTGGTCGGATCAGCTGCACCCCCCCGGTCAGTCAGTCGGTCGCTCGGATCACCCACGCTTACCCCATCTAGGTCACAGACAGCGCTTCCTCCAGATGACAGCTTTACCCTGCGTCACCTCCTCCTCGACTTCACGGTGGCTTCCCCTGCATCTCCTCTTCAGCAGCCAATAGGATCGCTTCTCCTCTCGGCCAATCGGGTCTCAGGGCCTGCTTTCTGATTGGCTGGGAAAAAAATCAGGAAGACACTAGCGAATATTAATTTGCTTTTGTCATACAACTGGGTGGGCTCAGGAAGCAGTGCTCTGCGCCCCAAGCCCACCCTTTTTTAAGCCAATTAGAGCCTCAGGCTCTAATCACGTGCTTCTAAAAAATAAACCAATTGGAATCCATGCGTCCGGCGCCTTGCATGTAGATGAAGGGCCGTGCGCATGGATTAGGGGGGTGGATGGGCTGCCACAGCATAGGACATCATTAATATTAGGTAGGAGCTAGGAGGAAGTAGGTAGGAGAGTGTTGGTTAACTTGTTATAGGCAAGGTTATAGAGACACAATGAACTGTTGTTTTTTGCCATTGGTATATTCAGCAGACTAAAGGGAACAAACAAGAGAAGTTCATTGTTAGGGTTCACGCATACTTTACATACAAATAACATTAAACTGCTTAGAACCTGCACTCCTATTTAAAACACTCCCATTAATGAAGGATCCTTGTTACCAAAAGTAAAGGCGCTGTCATTCAAAGCTCATGTACAAAAGCCCTTACAATTATGAAGAGTCAAGTCAGAAAAACAGGGCAATTAATACAGTTAATGATCTGGTAAGGGATGGGCAGTGTCTGAACCTGAGAAGTAACTTGTTTTGCTACAAAGGATGAGGTTGTTTGTTACAAGGAAGACCGCTACAAAAACCGAAGACCGTAGGAGGGATGCTCTATAACCAAAAACAGTAGACCTGGATCTAAGCCAAGAGTCTGGCCAACTTTGTCTATGGCAGTCCCCGAGAATATAGCCATTTTGGCTATACTTGCCACTTTATACATTTGTACTAAAGCTGCAATGTCAAATTCATAAAGTACATGCAGCTTGAAGAACAGTAATATTCTATATTATTGTTTTATGTATAATAACTGCAAGGTTAATCTAGAAACATATAGTATACAGTAACAGTATCTTATTTACAATTAAGCTTGTACAAAGACAGAGCTATTAGTCCTTATAAATGACAATGCAGCAATAGCTTATCATATTCCGCTTTGAGACTTCTATAAACTCAGCAGCATTACTAGTCTATAAAAAACACATTGCGGGATTTAGAGCTAATATTTATCAACCATTCACATGCTGTCTAGAATTTTAATTACAAAGCAGTTCAATTGCTGTTTTTATTTATTCTTTTTTTCTTGAAGCTAAAATAAAATGTATTTAAACTGCATACATTTTTCATTGTTTTCAAGTTAAAACAAAATGTACACAAGGAAAAAATATTTACAAGACAAAGTATAAAAGTTTTGGGACATAGGCAATATATGCAATATACCCTGTGTAAATGGGGCTTTGGTCCTCATTTTCTACAATGGGTCATGGCAGTATATGACAAGCCAAGTGCATATGTTAAATATGCCGGATTCAAATCCGACATGTTCGATATTGGACGGGGAACCAGGCAGGGATGCCCATTATCTCCTCTCCTTTTTGCCTTGATGATAGAACCTCTTGCACACACTATTAGAAATTCTCCCAACATTTCAGGAATCGAACTAGGCGGCCAACACCATAAATTATGTCTCTTTGCAGATGATATCCTTCTGTTTCTCTCATCCCCCATAGTCTCCGGTCCAAACTTACTACCCATCCTTAAAATCTTCGCAGAGATATCAGGTTTAACAGTGAACCCCAAAAAATCTACAGCTCTAAATATAACGTTGACAAACCCTGAGGTAGCTACCTTACAAGAATCCCTCCCATTCGCCTGGGAGCCTAACTCAATACGTTACTTGGGTATCAATCTCACTGCCGAGTTCACAAAACTTTTCTCCTATAACTATCCTAAAATGTTGAAACAAACTACAGATTTACTCAATCAGTGGTCACATTTGCCTATATCTTGGCTCGGACGTATAAATGTGGTCAAGATGGTTATGCTTCCCAAATTTCTTTATCTTTTTCGAGTACTCCCTATACCGATCCCGAGCTATTTTCTCAGAATAATACAGAGACGGGCTCTAGCATATATCTGGGGCTCATCCAGGCCCCGAGTTAATAAAAAGACCTTATTCCTTCCTAAGGTTCACGGAGGCCTGGGAGTGCCTGACTTTGCCAAATATTATCAAGCTGCTCAAATAGCCTGCCTCACCAAATATCACGCCGCCCACGAGGCTCCTACCTGGGTAGCAATAGAAGCAGTCGAAGTAGATCCTCTATCGGTAGCAAATCTTCTTTGGTTAAAGGCATCAGATCGAAAATCAATAAGAAACCCGGTTATTAAACATAGCCTTAATGTATGGGACGCTATCAGAACCAAATACCAATTACAATCTAACCATAATCCTATGCTTTCCTTCTTGCACAACCCAGCTTTCCTCCCGGCATGGGACTCCCCATCAAGCTTCGCACATTGGTCCTCTCGAGGCCTGCTCAGATTACACCAATTGGCCACCACCACAGACATAGCCACATTCCCGACACTGATGGAAAGTCACCACTTGCCCCAAAAAGAAATATTCAGGTATCTTCAGATTAAAAACTTTTACTCCACATCATATCCTAGCCCAACACAACTCGATCACACCACGAGCTTCGAACACTACTGCAACAAAGATCCACATGCAAAGGGTATTATCTCCCATATATATACACAGCTTCTCGTTCCCTCAAATTTATACAAGCCGAAATATGTGCAGGCCTGGGAAATGGACCTTAACTGTAGTTTAGATACAAATGATTGGTCGGCAATATGGTCAGCTACAAAATCTTCATCCTTTAGCTTGTTCGGTATCGAGACGAACTATAAGGTCCTTCTGAGATGGTATATGGTCCCTGCACGCATCGCCAAGTTTGCAGGGTCATACTCAGCGTGCTTTAGAGGCTGTTCTGAAGCAGGCAACCACCTACACATTTGGTGGTCCTGCCCAGTAGCACAGAAATTCTGGAAGGATATCTTTGCACTGGCCTCCCACATATTTGATTCACAAATCCCTCTAGACCCGACCTACGCCCTATTCAATAGAAAACCCGACACCCTGAACAATAGACAATTCAAATTATTCCTCTACCTATTGACCGCAGCCAGGCAAACCATAGCCAAGGCATGGAAAACTCCCAACCTCCTCGCTATTGAAGCCAAAAATAGAATGACCAATTTCATGATTCATGCCAAAATAGAAGCGACAGACAATGAAACAGAACACAAGTTTGAACGTTCTTGGAATCCCTGGATAACTAAATACCTACCCCCAGAATTTGATTTAAAAGTCTTACTTCCCTGGTAAGTACTAGGCATTCTGCTGCGGTCTCCCCGTGATATCCGCGGGTCATTCCAGTGAGCACCTCTCCCCTCTCTCTCCCCTTACCACCTTTCTCTACTCCTTTATTCTTTCCTATCTCTCTTCTTCTTGAGATGTTATATATCTATATACAAAAGAGTTATATGGGAAAGACAACAGTTCCCACCGAGACAATTCATTTAGTTTGTGTTTCGGTTTTTGATTTGTCTGTTTCTTTTTTGCTTTAAAGTGGACACCATGATCTCTTCATTACATTTAACTGTTGGGTATGGTTGGCTTGCTGGTCTAGAGGTCCTTATCACCCTCTTACCTCACATCTACTACCAGCATATTTAAGAACCGGTTACCCCCAGCTTCTTCCCAGACGCAAAATTGCTCCCAGAGGGGCGCCTGGGTAAGATCTGGGGCAACTTTTTACTTAGGTTGCTGACATAGCGATAATTACCAAATACCACAGACTCACGTCATCAAGCCGGCCATCTCATCTTTTGTGTCCCTGCTTTATAAAAACCCAATGTACTCCATACTTTCCCCTTAACAAAAGTTGTACAATTTTAGTTCTTCCTCTTGTTAAGGGAATTATGATCTTCACTTTTTTTTTTTCCTCTCTGAAATGTTTTTACACATGCATCCGAATGTAATCCATATTTTCAATCTCATGTAACTGATGTACCAATCTTCTTTTTTTTATAAAACAATAAACAACTTTCAAATAAAAAAAAAAAAAAAAAAAAAAAATTTTGGGACATTAAATGACCTTCACTCAAAAGTGAAAGTACCGCTAATCTGCCTCTCCCCCCCCCCTCCTACCAAATTTAAAAGTAAATTTTCTTTTTTTTTGAGAGTGGGTACCTTTTTCTGACAGGCATCTGCTCCCACTTCCACAATGTTTGCCTAAGTGAGACCTATGAACGTTTTGCCCACCCACCAAGCCATCTACCTCCTGGGACCGATCTGACAATTTCCCACACTTGAAGTGGGAAGTTGGCTGTGAAACAGCAGGAAGTCACAGCCGGCTCCCAAAACCAAGATGGCAGTGCCAGGGATTCGAAGACGGGCTAAGAATCAGTCTAAGTGAAGACACCGCTGGACTCCTGGGCAGGCGAGTGTCTGTTTCTTTCAGTTTTTGTTGCTACTGACTCTTAACCCTTTGAAAGTGATTGGAGTTCCTGTTTAACCCCTTCGTAACTGCACTATAGCTGAATGACGGCTACAGCATGGCCGTACTTTGCCGGGAGGCCATCAAACGACGTCCTCCCATGCTTGCGCTGCCTGTGGCTCGCATCAACAGTTATCTGTGATCCGATGCAGGGATCACAGATCGGGGTAAAGAGCCAATCACGGTGGCTCTTTACCACGTGATCAGCTGATCACAGTCCGATCACAGTTGATCACAATTTAAACAAGATTTTCCG
The DNA here is from genome assembly GCA_018402905.1 of Glandirana rugosa. NCBI lineage: Eukaryota > Metazoa > Chordata > Amphibia > Anura > Ranidae > Glandirana > Glandirana rugosa. Next base: position 572,291 of record BLSH010101080.1, on the reverse strand, counting down.
GTTATCGGCAATCCTCTCCTCATGCTGACAGCCGATAACTGGCAAATCCACACAGGGAATATCCGCACTGACAATTAGGGCACTGATCATCGGTGTCCTGATTATCAGTGCAGTCCCAACCGTGCCCACCAGTGCTGTCAATCATTACCAATCAGTGCCCATCAGTGATGCCTGTCAGTGCCTATCAGTGCTACCCATTATTGCTGTCTATCAGCGCCCATCATTGCCACCTATCAGTGCTCATAAGTGCTGTCTATCAGTTTCACCTCATCAGTGCCCATCAGTGCAGCATATCAGTGCAGCCTCATCAGCGCACATCAGTGAAGGAGAAAAATTACTTATTTACAAAATTTTATAACAGAATTTTTTTTTCTTCCAAAATTTTCAGTTAGCACAATTGTCCTTCAAAGTGCAACAACACTGAAAGCAGGAAATTGGCCTGGGCAGGAAGGGGGTGAAAGTGCCCAGTAGGCAAGTGGTTAAAATGCAAACAGAAACAGAGGAGCATCAGACTAAGTGCAGTATTAAAATCAACGGTTTAACCACTTAAGGACTGGAAGGATTTACCCCCTTAACCTCCTTGGTTATGATTATGTCAGATTTTTGCACCTCAAAGCGGTACATTATTTTGCATAGAAATTTGGCATTTTATATTGTAGGCCTGTAATTCTTAGGAATAACTCACTTAAATCTGTCCAAACAAGAGTCTAGTAGACATCCCGGGAATGATAAAGTTTGAAACAACGAGATCATAAATTATAATATAATAAATAACTATAAATAATTATAAAAATTATTATTATAATAATAAAATGTATTCAATAATGTAATCAAATCAAAACACTGACATTTTCTCAGTTGCAGAATTGTCGCTGTCGTCACTTTCAGTGTCTGATGACGAATTTCCCCACAAATCAGTATCACTCAATTCTCGAATCTTATTTACTATCGCTGTTTTCTAGCTGGTCCAAAACCGCTTTTGACATAAAGGGACACTTTTTGGATGCCATGGACGTTCTCAAGTTTCCAGGCAGAAAGAATGGCATTTATAATATAAAAGTGCATGCAGGGCACTGGGCAAAGCACTAGGGACAAAAGGGATGTGAAATGATTTGATACAGTAATGTAATCTTACAGATTACAGTGTACTGTATGTGTTCTGTGTTTTGCACTTTTTGAATTTGCCGCCGGGCTCCGCCCCCATGCGATGAGACGCTCGCAGGGAACGGAGCCTGGAACCCAGAGGCATCGGGCAAAGATTCCACCGCAGGACATCGCAGGATCCTGGGGACAAGGTAAGTAACTTTTCCAGCATGCTGTGATGCGATCCCGAGTGTGGCTCGGGGTTACCGCTTTTGGTAATGAAAACTCACCCCTAGTCACACTCGAAATACCGCCAGGGAGGTTAATGACCAAGCAATTTTTTGCGATACGGCACTACGTCGCTTTAACTGACAATTGCGCGGTTGTGCGACCTTGTACCCAAACAAAATTTACGTCTTTTTCCCCCACAAATAGAGCTTTCTTTTGGTAGTATTTGATCACCTCTACGGCTTTTCATTTTTTGCGCTATAAACAAAAAAAGAGTGACAATTTTGAAAAAAAAATATTTTTTTACTTTTTGCTATAATAAATATCCAAGAAAAATATAAAAAAAAAAAACAAATTTCTTCCTCATTTTAGGTCAATATGTTTTCTTCTACATATTTGTTGTAAAAAAAAAAAAAATCTCAATACGTGTATATTGATTGGTTTATGCAAAGGTTATACCGTCTACAAAGTTGGGGATAGCTTTATGGCTGTTTTGTTATTTTTTTACTAGTAATGGCAGGGATCTGCGATTTTTAGTGAGCCTGTGATATTGCGGCGGACAGATCGTACACTTTTGACACTTTTTTGGGACCACTGACATTTATACAGTGATCAGTGCTCAAAAAATGCACTGATTACTGTATAAATGACACTGGCAGGGAAGGGGTTAACACTAGTGGTGATCAAGGGGTTAAATGTGTTCCCTGGGAGGTGTTAATAACTGTAAGGGGGCTGGGCTGACTGGAGGAGGAGAGAGATCGCTGTTCCTAATCACTAGAAATAGACAATCACTCTGAGCTCCCCTGTCAAAATGGGGAACTGCTTTGTTTACATTGACAGATCCCTGTTCTGGCTCTGTGTGGCAGACATTGCGCTCGCCGGCCATGCGCACGGGCTCCAGTGGCGTGCGCGCGCCCGATATTTCTATTACAAAAAGCTACGTACACCTAAGCCGATTCGCGCAATAGAGTCAACCTGCCGCAGTATAACTTTTCACTATACAGAGTTACCTGCTGCCAGGTGCTGTCTGATCACCTTTTATCCCATGGACTTTTATAATGGACTTATTTATTACGCCTCGATTCCTTTTTGATTTTATGTTTGTGATACATCCCTCTAGAGCCATTATACACTTTTTTTTATAAGTGGTTAAAATGCATCTCTAGCCCAATTCTTCTTTCTTTTTCATTTTTTTGGAAGCGTAAGTAATAGTAAGACCCCCTGTTGCTGCGGCGCTACCCGGTCTGTACTAGCTTTCCTGCATAATTTTAGCCAAGTGAGTGTATTGCTATGTTTTGGTCCTTTTAATAAAATATGCCCCCTTCTTTGCCCATACATGCATTGAATTTTGAGGCGCATGCAGAGTGGTAGAATTTGATTGAAGTGATTAACAAGTGGTGATTTAAAGGAGCAAGGAGCGGAGGAGAGGAGTGCAGAGATCTTTCATGTTCATGTAATCTGTTTGCAAACCTCTTTGACTCTTCTAGCTATATAGCAGGGAGTCAAATTTCTTCAGTAAGAGAGGGAACACTTGAGCACATCGGATGGTGAAAAGAGGAAGTGGTGGACCTGAAATATAAATTTTAGCACGGAGCACTTTAAGTTTGGCTTAGACAGACTGTGATATGTATTTGCACATTTCTAATATTAAGCACTTTATACAATGGATGCAGAGACTTTCTTATTTAATTTATTTTAATTAGTTTATGATAAAATATTTAGATATAGCACTGTGAGAATAATTTTGTATGGCTTTGTAAGAAAGCATAGGCACCTTGTTTTAGGAGCAGCTGTCCAAAAGGGGCATTATTTCTACATATTGAGGATATTCATAACGAGGGGATATTGGATGATATTGACCACCCTTTGCCTTCAAAACAACATCAATTCTTCTTGGTACCCTTGCCCATAGTTTTTAAAGGAACTCGGCAGGTAGGTTGTTCCAAACATCTTGGAGAACTAACCTCAGATCCTCAGTGGATGTCGGCTGCCTCAGATCCTTCTGTCTCTTCATGTAATCCCAGACAGACTCCATGATGTCTAAATCAGGCCTCTGTGTGGGCCAAACCATCACTTCCAGGACCCCTTGCTGTTCTTTTTTTTATGTATTTATTTATTTATTACAGATACCTTTACAGTATATCTTAATTACAGTTTTCATAATGATATTGGCTGCATGTTTGGGGTCATTGTCTTACTGCAGAATAAATGTACCGTATGTATGTTTATGTGTAGGCAAAACATTTTTTGTAGTTTAAGAAATAGTAGGGAAGGATTAGAATCACTGCCATGTTTTTATTTCTGTATATTACTCTCTCCCCCAAATATTTGGCTATGCATACACTTTAAAGGATAAGTTCACCTTTGGAATATGTTACATGTTCAACCCGTATTTAGGGTGGAATATGTAAAATGTTCCAGCTCCCGCCTCCTCTCCCCCTTTGATCCCCCCTCCCTGTGACAGTGGGAGGGGGATCTTCTCCCCAAACCTGCTCTCAGAATTTATGAACAGTGCGGCTGTGAATGAATGAAATATTATTACCGTCGGCCTTTGCGTCAAAAGGCTTGTAGTTCTCAATAAACTACGAGGGCACTGGTGAGTGGTCTGGTAGTTCATTTATTCTTCCTGCCATTCAGTAACTGTCTGCCCATATCGGATGTGCAGGCAGATAGTGTACAGAGAGTCTGCAGGGTCCAGGCATTGCACCTGCAATCTCCTGATCACAGGTGCAATGGGGTTGATTTACTAAAGACAAATAGATTGTGCACTTTGCAAAGTGCAGTTCCACTCTGCAAGGACAGTTGCTCCAGAGCTTAGTAAATGAGGTAAAGCTTCACTTTGCAAAGAATACCCAATCATATGCATGAAAAAAAAAAAAAAAACCTGCATTTTTGCTTGCACATGATTGGATGATGGAAGTCATCAGAGCACATTTACTAAGCTCTGGAGCAACTGCACAGCCTATTTGCCATTAGTAAAACAATCCCTATGCCTTTCAGGCTGCAGAGTCAAAAAACAATAAATGCACATTTTTTTACCTGCAAAAGGATGCGCATGTATTATTTTTTTGTAAAAGGTGAACTTAGCCTTTAAGTTAAAGAGGAAGTAAACCCTGATGGGGTTTGCTTCCTCTATATTCCCCTGCAAAGTAAAAAGTATAATGGGCTACTATGCATTGCATAGTAGCCCATTATGTGTCACTTACCTGCAAACGAAGCCTGCGATGCCCAGCAATGTCTCCTGTGCAGGCAGCATCCATCTTCAGCCCCTCTTCCTTCCGGGGCCGACTCTCTGTGACTGGCCGGAGTCTCGTGACGTCACTCCCGCACATGCACGCGGGAGCTGCCAGTCACAGCATGAATGAAGTGAAGAAACGGCTCAGCGGGCTGTTTCTTCACTGCGCATGTGCCGAATGACGTCGGCAATGCAAGTGCACTGTATATCTCCTAAACTGTGCAGGTTTGGGAGATATGCAGGGCACCTATAGGTAAGCCTTTTTATAGGCTTACCTGTAGGTTAAAGTGGTTGTCACGGGTTAACAACCACTTTAATATCCATGCAAACAGCTAAATACCTGTTGAAAATCATCTATGTTTACCTCTCTACCTACAAAGGGATTAATTGTCCTATTAAAGAGCCTCAAGGTGACATTGGAAGCTGTTTTACTGAGCCAAAAATATGCATTGCTTAATTGTTCAGTGTGTGTGTCACCTGTCTGCATATGTATTGTGCAAAATCTGTCTGAAGCCTGATGCACAACATAAAACCTGGGCATATACCACCTAACCATTCAACCAAAGGCTGTACATGGGTATACGTGCATACGTTTGCATGAACACAAACATGTGTATGGACATATGACCCTTGTATGGCGAGATTGGATTTACAGATTTACAAATCCTTTGGCAGGTTAACCATAAAACATGTATGTATTTCAACTGTGTGTTTACATTTGTTTGGCGTTTTAGGCCTCATGCACATTGGGTGTTTGTTTGCCCAGAGCTCTCCTGAATGCCTTTCTCCTGGCAGGAGAAAAGGAGCATCAGCATGCATTTAGACCAATCAAGTGGACAGAAGTTAATTCATTTCATTGACCGGAACAAGAATTTAAATAAAAAATAATAAATGAAATAATAATTCACTCTGGCCATTGAAATGAATTAACGTTCAAGCACTAAAGGTGCCTAGCATTAACACCTTCAGTCAGTATGGTAAAGCATCCGCCTGGTCATCAATCTGCTATAGGCCGAGCGGGTGCTTTACCATTCTGACTGGACGTCATATAATAGTGTCCATCAGTGCTGCCTCTTCAGTGCAGTCTCATCAGTGCCCATCAGTGCACATCAGTGAAGAAGAAAAATTACTTATTTGCAAAATTGTACAGAACAGAAGCAAAATTTTCACAATTTTTTGTCTTTCTTTGTTTAGCAAATTAAATTATTAAATAAATAATTAAATAAAATAAAACAAAAAGGAAAATAAAACAATTAAATAAAACAAAAAGGAAGCTTTATCTGTCTCAAAAAAATGATAAAAATATAATAACAGTATGGCCGTTTCTTTTTCTGCAGTAATACTGGTGCTTCTGAATGTGCTGCCAGTGAGTTTTTTTCTGCCTCTGAAGGCCTGTAAATGCCTATGTGTGCATAGACACAGAGGCCAACATGGAGGGGTGTTTAGAGGCAGAACAAAAAAAAGTCAAGCACTCCTAAAAGATGAGTTTTTAATGCCCGGTGTGCAATAGGCCTAAGACCCCTTTCACGCTGAGGCAGTTTTCAGGCGTTTTAATGCTAAAAAGAAAAGTGCCTAAAAAAGTGCCGCAAAACTGGCCTTTTTTTTTTTTAAGGTCATGTTGTCACGTGACCTTAAAAAAAGTGGCCCGCTAGCACCCGAAAAGCTCCACAAAAGCACAGCTAAAACGCTGCTAAAGCATTGCAAAAAAAAAAAAAAACACACTTTAGCGGCTGTTTTAGCAGCGCTTCAGTGTGAAAGGGGTCTTAATATGGTAACCAGCCAAGATGGTATAGGTGTCATGCTCATTTTTATTTGCTAATTGCTACAAGGTGTTAAAGCTCCCAAGTGTTTGTAAAGAGGAAAGTTTTTGAGAAGTGCTTGTTGCCAATGTGCTGATCATTCTCTAGATAACAAAAGGTAAGTATGTAAATGTTTTTATTTTTTCTCCCTGATTAAAATTACCTGGTTTAATGGGTACTTCTGGCAAAAGCAAATCATGGGACATCTGCATTGTTAAATTTTATGGGCGAAACAGTGCTTTCCAAAAATTGTAAATAGATTTGTTTTACTAGAAAGACATTAGCGGCTTTGTTGCTCCTGGGATAATCGTGTCTTTTACGTATTTTCCCTACATATACAAACTGCTCTGCTTTTCAGTTTGATCTGTTATTAGCTGCCAGTGACATTAGCCTGTCTTTTTTTTATTTTTTAATTAGTCTTTGGCAGGTTGACATAGACTACTTCTGGTAATCAAATCAGTCATTTTCAGGGTGTGAGAGTATGGAACTGGTAGTTTATGGTTTTAATGCTTTAAAACTGATGTATTGTTTTTTTTTTTTACATCCAGCTTGGACTAACGTAAGTTTACTGTACATTTTCCATACCTGGTCGATCCCTTGTACAAAATGTTGTCAGAACATCTTTTTTCCACTTGAGAAACGTTGCTCGGCTGCGTCCTATGCTGGAGATTGTTGCAATGGCCCCACTACTACAGTGATCACTGCCAACTTCTTGGTCCCATGCTGCATAGTGAACTCAGGTAATGGCACCATTCAGAGACCACTGCATTTTCCCAGTTAATGCAAAGTATTCTCTGACTTGATGAGGGGGGAAGGCAGAGTGGTGACATCACAACCTCCACTTCATCCAATCAGAGAATGCCTTTTATTTATTGAGAAAAATGAATGCACCCATTGAATGATGAATGGTGCCCATGCTAAGCGAGTGACCCCCTGTAGATTCTATGCAGCAGGGCAGAAAGATTTGGAAGCTAATGGCAATCACTGTAGTAGTGGTGCCTACTACAATGATATCCAGCTTCCATAGGGATTGGCCAGGTATGGCACATGAAAACTTACAAGTCAATGGGAATTCAAAGGCAGCTTGAAGCAAGGTGATACAGCTTAGATAACTGGAGGTCACATGCGGATCAGAAGGAGGTCAACTGCAAGTAAAATCCATCTGTTAATGAAATCTGAATGATCTCAGAAACATCTCAAACTGATCACAAATTTAAATGGAAGGCATCTGAAGGCAAGCAGCATTTACCAATAAATATAAGCCCTAAAATTCATAATCCTTGAGCTTCAGGCTAAATTAAAAAATCTAGGAGTGATATTTGATGCTAGTTTAACCTTTGAGCCACATGTATAAAATGTCGCCAGAACTTTTTTCCACTTGAGAGACATTGCTTGGCTGTGTCCTATGCTATCAATAACTTTAGCTGAAAAGCTGATCCATACATTTGTGTTCTCCTGACTTGACTACTGCAATGCTCTACTCGCTGGTGAACCTAAATCCACTATGAGGCTGGGTTCACAGAGTCCGATTCTCGGACCGACATGAGGAGCACAAGTCGGATTACGTCACAAAAACAATGATTCCCTATGAGAGTCGTCTTAACTGGTCCGACTTGTGTTTTTCAAATTCGGACCGACTTTGAAAAAGGTTCCTGTACTACTTTTGTCCGACTTTGATCCTACTTTAGCCCACTGAAAGGTATTGAAGTCGGATCAGTGTCCTCCACACCAAATTAAAAAAAAAACTGGCATGGGGTCCCCCTCCAGGAACATTCCAGGCCCTTTGGTTTGGTATGGATTTTAAGGGGAACCCCATGCCAAAAAAAACGGCGTGGGGTCCCCCCGAAATCCATACCAGACCCTTATCCAAGCACGCAGCCCAGCAGGCCAGGAAAGGGGGTGGGGACGAGCGAGCGCCCCCCCTGGACCATACCAGGCCACGTGCCCTCAACATGGGGAGTATGGGTGCTTTGGGGCAGGGGGGGCTCTGTGCCCCTCACCCCAAAGCACCTTGTCCCCATGTTGATGAGGACAAGGGCCTCTTCCCGACAACCCTGGCCTTTGGTTGTCGGGGTCTGCGGGCGGGGACTTATCGGAATTTGGAAGCCCCCTTTAACAAGGGGCCCCCAAATGCTGGCCCCCCACCCTACGTAAATGAGTATGGGGTACATCGTACCCCTACCCATTTACCTGGAAAAGAAATGTACAAAAAAACACACTACACAAGTTTTTAAAATCTTTTATTAAATCAGCTCCGGCGTCTTCTCCCCTCTCCGGTGTCTTCTTTCTTCGGCTCTTTTGCGGGGTCTTCCATCTCCTGAGGGGTCTTCTTTCTTCTGCTTCCCTGCGGCGTCTTCTGCTCTTTTGCCGCTCTTCTCCACTGTCCCCTTCCCTCTGTTCTTCCTCTTCTCTTCTTCTTCTTCCCATGTTGACACGACGCAATCTCCTTCACGAATGCCCTCTCCGCTGTGTGCTGTGCCTTATATTGGCATGGGGCGGGGCCACCCGCTGACATCACCCATTTACCCATCCCCATGCTACATGGGGTATGAGTAAATGCATCCCACCCCCCGGTCGTAAACCCCCGGGGAACAATT
>BLSH010101080.1:533548-563339 GCA_018402905.1 Glandirana rugosa | reverse complement strand
ACTCCGTCCCTTCCAGGCAGCAGAGAGGCTGGAATTCGCACCGCAATGGTGTGAATCTAGACTAAAGGAAATTTGTAAGTTCTGTATATAATTGTATTCTATTTTGTATGTATTGCACACTGCACTCATTGTGCACACAGCACTAATAATGTTTTCATTACATGTTTGCATTCTTTCGAGTCCTGATTAGAATTAGCCTGCCTACGTTACGCCCCTCGTTACCATACAAGTACAATTGTAATATTTAGGCTGGGTTCACACTCGTCAGATTCCCGGACCGACATGAGGAGCACAAGTCGCATTACGTCACAAAAACAATGATTCCCTATGAGAGCTGTCTTAACTGCTCCGACTTGTGTTTTTCAAAGTCGGACCGACTTTGAAAAAGGTTCCTGTACTACTTTTGTCTGACTTTGATCCCATTTCAGCCCATTGAAAAGCATTGAAGTCAGATCAAAGTCGGATCAGTGTCTTCACTAATCCGACTTTGGCATGCGACTTGTGCTCTGGGGATCATGAAGGGGAACTTTGGTCTGGTATGGATTTTAAGGGGAACCCCCACGCAGAAAAAAAACGGCGTGGGGTCCCACCCAAAATCCATACCAGACCCTTATCCGAGCACGCAGCCCGGCAGGCCAGGAAAGGGGAGCGTCCCCCTCCCCTCCTGGACCATACCAGGCCGCGTGCCCTCAACATAGGGAGTATGGGTGCTTCAGGGCAGGGGGGGGGGTCTGCACCCGCCCCACCCCAAAGCACCTTGTCCCCATGTTGATGAGGACAAGGGCCTCTTCCCGACAACCCTGGCCGTTGGTTGTCGGGGTCTGCGGGCGGGGAGCTTATCGGAATCTAGAAGCCCCCTTTAAAAAGGGGGCCCCCAGATGCTGGCCCCCCCCCACCCTATGTAAAGGAGTATGGGGTACATCGTACCCCTACCCATTTACCTGGAAAGAAAGTGTACAAAAAAAAAAACACACTACACAGGGTTTTAAAATATTTTATTAAATCACCTCCGGCGGTCTTCTCCCCTCTCCGGTGTGTTCTTTCTTCGGCTCTTTTGCGGGGTCTTCCATCTTCTGAGGGGTCTTCTTTATTCTCCTTCTCTGCGGCGTCTTCTGCTCTTTTGCCGGTCTTCTCCGCTGTCCTCTTCCCTCTCTTCTTCCTCTCTTCTTCTTCCCATGTTGACATGACGCGATCTCCTTCACGAATGCCCTCTCCGCTGTGTGCTGTGCCTTATATTGGCATGGGGCGTAGCCACCAGATGACATCACAGGAGGCCCTGCCCCATATGATGTCACATCCTGGGGCGGAGCTGTGACATATGGGGCTGGCCTCCGAGTGACATCATATGGTGGCCATGCCCCATGCCAATATAAGGCACAGCACACAGCGGAGAGGGCATTCGTGAAAGAGATTGCGTCGTGTCAACATGGGAAGAAGAAGAAGAAGAAGAAGAGAGGAAGAACAAAAGGAAGGGGACAGCGGAGAAGACCGTTCTAACTGTGGGGGGACTGCCCTAGCAGGGGAAGGGAAGCGATCACAGCTTCCGTGTAGAGGAAGGCTGTGATCACAGCTCTTCCCCCTCTCACAGAACAGAGGTCCGTGTTTACTTACACGGACCTCCGTTCCTTCACTCTGGGGGGGGCATCGCGGGTAACCGGCGGCAATCGAAGCCGCCGCACCCTCTCCCTGGCCCTCCCCGAACACAGTGACGGCGATTTGCGATATCGAACCACTCTGTCGCCGTCAACCTGGGGTTGGCGGTCGGCAAGTGGTTAAAGTACTGCAGGCCTGCATTTTGCTTTAAGACCCCATTCACACTAAGGCGCTTTCAAGGCGCTATTTAGCTAAAAATAGCGCCTGTAAAGCGCGTCAAAAGTCACTCCCCATCCACCCCAATGTGAAAGCAGGAGTGCTTTCACACTGAGGCAGTGCGCTTGCAGGACGTTCCAAAAACGTCCTGCAAGTAGCATCTTTGGGGTGGTGCGGTGAGCGGTAATATACCGCTCCTCCACCACCCCTGCCCATTGAAAACAATGGGGCAGCGCTTCTGAAGCAGCTGCACACCGCCTTGGAAGCGCAGAGAACGGGCACTTTTAACCCCGTTTTAACCCCTTGTGGGGGGGTTAAAAGCGCACCGCTGCCGTAGTGCCGCTCTAACAGCGGTAAATCCCCACTGTGACGAGCGGGGATTTACCGCTAACGCTCCACCACCCCAGTGTGAAAGTAGCCTAAGGTTCATCAAGGTCCCAATTAAAGTATGCAATGTGCTAGTACAATGTAAATTACAATGTTAGTACAATGTAAATTGACACTTATTAAGGATTAGATTAGGTTGGCATTGGATTTTAAAGTTTCAAAGGCTTAGTACAGCCTTCAGATCATGTTCCAATCATATTTAGGTCATAACTTGAAACATTTCCACATTCCCCAACCCCTCCCCCACAAACCACCTCACCCTCAAACCACCTCATGGTTTTCTTCTCCCTGCAGGATTCTGTGTTGTTGTGAGGCTCCACCCACACAGCCTAGTCATCCATTCATAGATCAATTCACAAGATCTGTGAATGGAAAGACTACAAGTCCCATTTTCCACTATGGCACTCATAGATCTCAATAAAGCAAATGTATGGTGATGTCACCCCAGTTATAGTTCATTGTTTACTTCCTCCAGCTTCACAATAGTAGGTTCGTACCTCTGTACGGGCCTGGGCTTGGGGAAGGAGCCTGTGCGTTGCAACCTGATACACTGATTACAGTTTAGTAGTCTGTAGGGTTCAATGGAAAAAGGAACTAAATGCCCTTTCTTTTTAAATGATTGTGGATGCATTTATTTAGCTTTTGCAAAAGGTGGACTATGCACTTAACCTAGTTTAACTAGCAAAGGGTGCTGTGTGTTCCTGAGAAACTGGGGTGATTAAGGGTAATTATGCCACTGCTGCCATTGCTCATGTTAGTGGAGGGAGTTGTTTTCAGGGACATTTCTCAAACTCTTTCCTAGCCTTTAGGAAAGAGCCAGATTAGCAGTGCTGCTAAAGGCCACAAGTGGTATGAAATGTTGGCCAGAAGTCTGAAAACTTTTGTGTTCTATTTGATGTACACATAAGAAGAAATACTTTCTGCTGAAGCTTGCAGTTGAAGAATAAAAGTAGGTAAGAGAACCTTTAAACCAGCAATTGTCTTTGTATTAATATGCTAATATTTCATACCCACCTGTCAGTCCAACTTCGGAGGCGATTTCAGAGACATCTGTGCGGGTTCCTGCACAGATGCCCAGTGAAATCGCACCCGAAGTTGCCACAAGTAGTACAGAAACTACTTTTGGGAATCGGTGTGGAGCCACAATGTCGGCATCGCACCAATTCGGGCGATTACATTTTGCCAGCAATTGCCGCTGATTTGGCATGCGATTTGGCATGTCAAATTGCATTCCAAATGGTACCAATGTAAACCTAGGCTTTGGGTCAGATTAAAGTATATCTTAACCCAATCATTATAATCTCATGTGAGCTTTAACAGGTTAAGTTCGTTTTTTTCATTCTTTGTTTTTTAAAGCAGTAGTAAATACCGCTTGCTGACTTGTACCCAATAGGTAAGCTCAATAATAATATCTGATAAATATGCTGCTGCAGCCACTGACCCCACTGGCGCATGCGCACTGCACTGTGAGGGGACAGCATACAGAGCGATGTGCCACGATCGGGGCTCCCATGTGCATGCAGAAGTGACATCATTGCAGCTCAGCCATTCAAATGGCCAGGGCCCGCAAATCTGGAAGGAACACTGCGTGCAGTGGATGAAGATGGAAGCTCTATCAGTGGTGACAGTGCGCTGCTGGAGGACTTCGTTTTAAGGTAAGGCTCTCATAATGTGCTAGTATGCAATGCATACTAGCACATTATGATGTTGCAGGGGGGTCGTTTTTTTCACATTTGACTTCTGCTTTAAATATGTAGCTGGCATAAAATAATACCTGGTGATCCTGCCTTTAGGATAGCAGTTTAGACACTTTTTTACGGAGTGAATGTCTCCTAGATGTGCTTCTGTATTGTCATTCTGTCACATGCAGCCCAGGTTGAGATTACGTGCAGACACACATTGTGCAGACATGTTCCTCAGTTGATATCAGGAAGCCAGTCCAGAGCAATGATGGGCAGCTGAAGCTGGAGTGGCTCTCATTGGCTGTTTGGCAAAGGTGGACCATGCCTGAACAATCTGTCAGCACAGTTGCAAGTCTCTACTAGGGATGAGCTTGGGTGTGTTTGGATACTGGTCCAAAGATATTCTGCCAGGAAGCTGTCACTGAGGGCCACCAATCATAGCTGGCAAAGGCATTCTCTGCCCCGCAGCCACACATATACAAGGGGCATGGATACGGGCTAATGTGGGGCAACAAATGCCTCCACTGTTTGGTTGGCATCCCTCAGTGACAGCTTCCTGGTGAGTTAGCTCAGGTGGGTTCAGACTAGTATTTGAACACACCTGAGCTCATCCCTAGTCACCAATAGCAACACATGTGACAGGGTGACAACACAAAAGCACAGTTGGAGACAGTTGTTACTCCATAATGGGAAGTGCCTGAACAATGACCTTCATTGCAGAATTATTATATATCAAACGTGCAGCACTCTATAAATACAGTACATACAAAATATCAAGTATACATGTTGTAGGAGATTAGCTCGTGGAGATCAACTTTCCTGAGGAAAATAGTCAGCATGCAGCCAACTTTCTTTAAAATCTGGCAGTTTGCCAGATTTATTGGTAAAAGATTTGCAGGTTAAAAATAAACAAAACTGAAAATAAGTCCTTGCTGTCTGGCGCTAAACTAAACAGTATAGTTTTCTCACTATACGGTGTGGGGCTAGCCCCTGACACCCACAAAACATAAGCCAAAATGCAAACCTTGTCTTTTAAAGTCCAAACAGATACAGAGCTCCCTCAGATCCTTCTCTGGGTTCCAGGTCAGAGCTAGAGTGTGTTCTCCTCCTGGTAACGTAAGCCACCTTCTGGTGTGCTCCAGTGGACCTCAAACTCCGAACCAGAACCAGCCCTGCCGCGGTGGCTGGTAAAATCCGGACCGGACTCTGTTTAATCCAGTCCACATGAGTGCATACGAGGCGACAGGTAGCGTCCGTCTACCACTTCACCTCACATACCGTCACAATGTGCAAATTACAAACATGTGCAAACAACGCATAAATACTCATGAATAAATAAATAAAGTGCTCTTGGGCAAACAATTCATGTATGCTGGCTTCTTTTTAAGGATAAACCATTCGGTGAACATGTACTCACCAATGTGACAGCCAGGGGATAAGCTACGCACACGCCGCTCCGCATGCGCAACTGTATCTGCAAGTTTGTAATGGATTTTACAAGTTTTTAGGATATGATTGATGATCAGAACTTTATGTAAGTGCACTGAATTTTAATAAACCAAAGGCTAGGACATTATAACACTATGTGCAGCCTCCCTGTTTTTTATACTTCCTGATTCTGAGGACTCCTCATCCTAATGCATTGGGGATCGCATGGTGGATAATATCCTCGGCTACCAGTGAACCACCGCTGTTGGAAAGATATGCTGGGATTCCTATTCAGTGGATCAGAGATCCTATTAAGGGCTATATGACCTCCCTTAACAGGGGAGGTCTCTAGTTTTCTGGTAATCCTCCATCTATTGGCTGGTGAAGGCCATCACGTTTGTGGGTACATGTTCACCGAATGGTTTATCCGTGAAAAGAAAACAGCATACATGAATGGTTTGCACAAGAGTACTTTATTTATTAGTGGATTTATATCACATTATGCATGAGTATTTGTGTTGTTTGTATTTTGCACATGTATACTCGATATTTTGCACATGTATACTTTATAGAGCGCTGCACTTTTATATATATATACTATTGATTGAACCAGGTATCTAAGTTTTGTGCATAGCTGCTGTTTGGTATTTATTTTGGTATTCCAGCATGGATTATTTTATATATTTCATTGCAGAATTGCCAGGCATTCTTTAAAAGAAGATTGCAAATAAAAATCAGTTGAAAACTCTTGACATTACAAAGACTTATAAAAGCTTATATGAGATTTTAGCGATTGTGTTTAGATCTACTCAACATTCCACTGAAAACCATATAAAATCAGCGCTTCCTTTGTAAGGGGGGACTATTACCTGATTGAAGAGTTTTTCCACTTATTTTTAATACTTTGTTTCCAACATTTCTGCATACCAATCATCTCTTCTAAGGGCTTCTATGTGGCTGAATTGTTGCAAGCGACGCTTGATGTTTTGGACAAAGTCAAGTGTTGTTCTCTGAATCCTCATTGGGGAATTTTTTTCTCCTTTCCTATACAATCAGCTGCACACAAAGGTATGGAGACGTATATCCAATAGGCATGCATTCAGCATAATTTAAAAACATTTCTGAGTAAAATGGGGAAGTTAGAATCTGTTGGTTTTTATTATTGTCTGTACCCCTGTTATCCTGCGTTCACAAAGGGGAGATCCGACTTAGGCAGGCTTTGCTAGGCGACTTTCAGCACGACTTAAGGCCACACACTGCTGGACCAGCCCAGTGTGAGGGCGTGATATCCCCCAACAGAGGTATTCTCCCATTTGGTGAGTCTGCGGCAGATCCCGCAGTGTCTTAGGCAACCGGGGATACTATAGGGAGACCTACAACCCAGAAAAAAACCCTGTGAGCTCGGGGTCCGTTTCGGTATATCCCAGCTTGAATCCCCATGGGAAATTAACTCCATTTGGAGTACCACTTTTGACGTAGCCACAGCCATATTCCAATATCTCCCCATTTTGACCACAAAGGGAATTTTATACCCTCTTGAACCACTGGTGCGTTCTATTCTGGATCCCTCCATCACACCAACACTGGGGCAGGTACATAACATCCGCTATGTCAATATACTAACCAGAATTGCACTAATTGTACATGATCTCATAAGATGATATTCATGCATCGCTAGTAGACAAGTCCAATTAAACTTTCTGCACAAAAGCCCCTGAGGAAATGCTTGAACCTGAAATGCGTGGGGCTCTTGTTCCTTTTGTATAGGACTGTGGAATGTAACATATTTTGCCATATGTATAGTTATATGGTTGTGCAATATATGCTGATGTTATAATCTGATTTTACTGGACACTAGAGGTTTGGTTTTGGTTTATGTATACACAACCCCATCCCCATGTATGTGTAGGTTTTTACCTTTCTGTCCTTATGTACCAATAAATTCAATACATTTCTAGTTTAATAAAATATTTGTTCTGTGTCACTACCTCCAAAGTCCCGCAACTAGGGATTTTTCTTATTACATCAGCATCATTTAAAAACATTTCTGAGTAAAATGGGGAAGAGTTAGAATCTGTTGGGTCTTAATGTTGTCTGTACCCCTGCTAGCCTGCGTTCACACAGGGGCGATCCAACTTAGACAGGCTTTGCTAGGCAACTTTCAGCACGAATTAAGGCGACTTCATGCCAGGCAACTTTGCATGTGGCCAATCAGGGCAGGGAGGGAGGGGGTTGCCCTGGATAAATTATTTTCTTTTCACTGTAAAGTTGTTTCCATTTAGATGGGGGATCCGACTTGGAGACGACTTCTATTAAATTCTATGGGCACAAGTCAGATAGAAGTCACATAGAAGTCGTGCAGGAACCTTTTCTGAAGTCGCTCCGACTTCAGTAGTGTACATTAAGATGGCTCCCATTCATTTCAATGGAATTTCAAATGTCAAGTGACTTGGGGCTACTTGAGGCGACTCAAGCCGGAGCGCAAGTCACCCCTGTGTGAATGGGCACTTAGGGTGTTTTCTCTAAACTCTCTGGATGGTGATTAGAACAGGAAGTAGGAAAAATCTTCCCAGGTGAGATAGTAATGAAAATCTGATAGAGGTTTTATCCCTTCCTCATACATATTTTTTGGATGGAGTTTTTTTTTCAGTGAATTTTGTAATGGCATATGCAAACATTAACATGATGGTGTTGATTTACAAAAACTGCAGAGTGCAAAAGCTGGTGCAGCTCTGCACAGAAACCAATAAGCTTCCAGGTTTTTTTTTGTTGTCAAACTTTAATTGAACAAGTTGAAGTTAGAAGCTGATTGGCTACCATGCACAGCTGCACCAGATTTAGCACTCTCCAGTTTTAGTAAATCATCCCTTATGTATGCTAACAAAAAGTACTCAATATTTCTCTCTATATATAATAAAGTTATATGCCCTAAATTAAATATTGCAGGTAAGGCATGGGAAAGGGAAAGGAAGGAGAGGCAGGCTGGTGGTTATCTCCTATGGGAATACCAATTAATAATACTAAAACATACAAACATAAAATAGTTATAACAGAATTGTTTTGTTAATGTAAGCACATATAAGACAACAAACGTGAGAGGGTAAAATGGTATATTTTAACCGCTTGCCGACCGCTGGTCGGCAATTGACGGCGACAGAGTGGCTCTGTAACGCAAATCGCCGTCATACGACGGCGGGCGCAATACAGAGCCACTGTGAGCGCGCGCGCGCCGCCGGAGGCGCGCGCGCGCGCTCACTGTGTCCGGGGGGGTCCAGGGAGCGGGTGCGGCGGCTTCGATTGCCGCCGGCCACCCGCGATGCCCCCCCCGGAGCGAATGAGCGGAGGTCCGTGTATGTAAACACGGACCTCCGCTCTGCGTGAGGGGGAAGGGCTGTGATCACAGCCTTCCTGTAAGTGAAGGCTGTGACCACTTCCTTTCCCCAGCTAGGCAAGTCCCCCCACAGTAAGAACACACCCAGGGAACACATTTAACCCTTAGCGCGCCCCCTGCAGGTTAACCCCTTCACTGCCAATGGCATTTACACAGTAATCAGTGCATTTTTATAGCACTGATCGCTGTATAAATGCCAATGGTCCCAAAAAAGTGTCAAAACATTCCGACATGTCCGCTGAAATATCGCAGTACCGCTAAAAATCGCAGATCGCCGCCATTTTTAGTAAAAAATAAAAAAAAATGAAAAACCCCAAAAATGAATTCTCATCATCCGTAAACGCGACCACTTTTGCGCAAACCAATCAATAAACGCCGATTGCGATTTTTTTATCGCAAATATGAGGAAGAATATAAATCGGCCAAAAACGGTGAAAAAAAATGGTTTTTTATATTTTTTTTTTGCATTTGTATTTTAGCAAAAAGTAAGAAATTTGGGTTTTTTTGCAAAATTGTTGCTCTTCTTTTGTTTATAGCGGCGATCAGAAATGACGCAGCGGTGATCAAATACCACCAAAAGAAAGCTCTATTTGTGGGAAAAAAAGGACGCAAATTTCGTTTGGGTACAACGTCGCACGACCACGCAATTGTCAGTTAAAGCGACGCAGCGCCAAATCGCAAAAAGGGCTCCGGTCCTAAAGCTGGAAATCCTTCCGGGGCTGAAGTGGTTAAGGTGGAAATTATTTAAAAAAAATTATTGCTGAGATCAAACTAGGAATTCCATATTTTGTGAAATAGACCTGTTTTTGTTGTTTTTGCTATAGTATAATTATTCCAGTTTAGATAAATCGGACATATGTGGTTTCCCTTCTTTGAGTGTAGGTAGTGCGTCTAATGTAGTATTTGGGAATCCATGATTTAGATATTATCAAAGCCAAATTTTAAAAATCTTTTCTTGTTAAGCTTAGCTTCACACTGATGCGATGGGTGCATGCCACATTTGCGCAGGCACAGCAGCCCATTTATTTCAATGGGCTGCTGTACCTTTGTTTCCTGGCAGGGAAAAGGCCCCTGACCTTTTTTTCTTAAATCACCATGCGGTTTCGCACACCCGAAATCGAGCCACGTTTTCTGATGCGCATCTGCAAAGAGCAGTGTAATATTGAAATCCTGATACTTAGAAATAAGATATTTTATATGGTTATATCAAGCTATCTTTTATTTCTTCTCCATTTAAGGAAACATCCAGATGGATAGAGCTTTGGATGAAGTTTCTCCATTCCAAGTGACCTGTATTTATAAATTATATATACAAAGACAGACCCATTTAAACTTAAAGTCTCATCTAATAGACATCACAAAATGCCTTATATTACCTTTATTAGCCAAAGAAGTCTCTTTTTTGCCCTCTCTCTGATTAAGCTTCACTTTGGGGGTTGATTTACTAAAGGCAAATAGATTGCACTCTGCAAGAGCAGTTGCTCCATAGCTTAATAAATGAGCAGAAGTTTTGCTGACTTCCATCATCCAATCATGTGCGAGCAAAAATGCGACTTTCACATGTCCCTTCCACTGTGAAGATCTTCTTTTTTTTATTTTTTTTTCCAAAATAATTTTATTTATTTAAGTAAGGTAATACAGAGTTCACCGAGTACAAATCAGTCTTTTACATCATGACATTATAAGCATGAACGGACAGAGGGACAACTCTGTGTGAAAACAAGTTAAACCTACATATACTTTCTAGTGATGAGATAGATATAGTCATTGGTGCTGCATCATCCCAAAGAGCCTATCGTGTGCTTGTCTGATGGCAAGGGTTCCAAGAACTATGCCCTTGGGAATTTCTTGGTGTGCACAAGAGTCAGTCCGGCTGTAGTTCTCTGTTTAAACCATGTAGCGTTCTATGATTTGTGTATCCGTTGAGGGGCGTAGTGAGAGGGAGCTCTATTTCTATGCCGTCTGAGATAGAAGCCCTCTGAATGTTAGGACTGTAGTACGGGAGGTGGGGGGGTCAAATGGGGGGTGGAGGGAAGGGCAGGGGGGAGAGGGGCAGGGGAAGGAGGGCATAGACTGGGAGAAAGGGGGGGGGTTGTCCTCTCCTGTTCCCGTTGCTATGCATTGTCTGTGCTCTTAGATTTCCACGTTTGTGAACGGTAAGGGGGGCAGCAAGTTGGTGGCAGAAAAAGTTATGCTTCTATGGGATATCAAATTATTCTACCTATGGCTATCGGGGTAGGGGATCTTTTTTGAAAGATTAAAAGATCAGCCTCTGGAGAGCAATTTACCTATTACTCAATTGAGAGTAAGCTGAGGTCGTCAGAAAGTGAATCCAACAGGCCCATTTCTGGTTGAATCTATGTGGATTGTCCTTTAGCTATGTAAATCAATTCTTCTAACTCTGCTATTTTCTGTATTCTGCGAAGTCATTCTTTTATTGAAGGGGGTTGAGGAGACCTCCAATGTATTGGGATGCATTGTTTCGCTGCATTCGCCATATGCACGGCTAGGGATTTGTGGTAGGTGTTCAGCGATATATTCGAGTGGTGCAGCAAAAACTGCACGGGGGAGTGTTCCAGGTCATGAGTAGTTACCTGCAAAATGGTGGCCTTCACTATTTGCCAGAAGGGTTGGATCTTTGAGCAGGACCACCATATGTGTAGCACTGTGAAGATTTTCAACTTGTCTTCCCACACCCTTACCACTGCAGAGACTCTTCTTCTAAGTCGAGGCCTCAATTTTGCTCCTGTCAATAAACCCAACCCATTTTTATTATTCAAAGATTTGAATAGATATATATGCAATCTCACCTTACAAAGATTTTTTTCACATCAAACAAGAGAAAGAGAAAGTCTTACCGGCCTCCAAACCCTCAGGCCCCACTTCTATGTTTCCCCCAGTGGAATTTGAATTTGACATAAATTCTATTGAGGTTTGGCAGACATCATCACCTGATAATGAACTTTTAGCTCTGCTTACTCAACACCCAGCTACCTCTCCCCCCATTATCTATTCATCCCTCAAGCCTCAGTCCAATTTCTATCTCACTCACACCAAAGGCCCATATGTAGAAAGTTTCTACAAAGTGGTATATGCAGACTTTCTTCGTCTGTGCCAATCCTCTTCCTCCATCCACTCCAAGAGAAATAATCTTCACTCATTTGAACTCATTTGCACTCAAAGCCCTCGATCTCCTAATGCAAGCCATGGAGGTATGGTCTGAAGCTTCACAACTAAGCCATGGCACTTTTCCACCCCTTATACTCATCAAGCCCCTGTGTTGAATCCATTTACTGAAAAACTTCAACCATATAAATGTGTGGTCAGATCAAACTTTGAAGTTTCTTATACTGTGTGATTTTAGCAACTAGCTTGCTCTTTGTATCTTTTTGATAATTGCTCCAACTCGGGGACCAAAAGCATATTCAAGCGGAAGTTAACTAAAAAAAAAAAAAAAAAAAAAAAAAGTGAGAAGAGAGGCTCTTTTTTGCAGAAGAGACATGCCTATGTTAAAAATAACTACAATAAGGGTTTTACTACACGAAAACTTTCATACAGCCTCGGAATTATTACTAAAAGCCAGTACAGAAGTAAAACATTGGTGAAAAATCACTTCTGGGTTCAAAAGGTCATATTTAATTATTCATAGGCCCCATAACAGGGGATGTCATTCATGTTTGGCTTTGGGCTAATAGTTGTCCATCTTTCCCATCTCAAACAGTCAGGAGATGTCTGATCTTATATGGAAATTTTTCTTTTTTAAAGCCGAGTTCCACCCACATTTTTCACTCCTCACCATGCAGCACTAATGTGCATCCTTAAAATGAATTGGCATTATTTTTTCTGTTCACTTACCTGATTTATGCCTATATCTAATTTCATTCCCTCCTTTAGGGGCCGCGACGCCGTAGATAATTTCCGGCTTTGCATTGGCTCCTGGGAGATCTTGTTCAGCTTGACATGACACTGCTCCGGAAAAATTTAACATTGGCATCTATGGGAAATCTTGGTCAGCTTGATTTGGCATTGCTCCAGTAACATTTAACATTGACATCTATTGGAAATCTTGGTCAGCTTGACATAGCGCTGCTCCAGTGCCATGTCAAGCTGATCAAGATTTCCCATAGAAGCCAATGTTAAATGTTACTGGAGCTGTGCCATGTCAAGCTGACCAAGATTGCACTGCACTGCACATGCGCGAGATCAGCAGGTGCATGCTGGGTAGCCAGCATGCACGGAATCCAGGAAGAAGGACACCGTGACTACAGATGCCCACACTGGAGATGGCTGCACTGTGCAGGAACTTCACAAAGTAAGAAAATGATGCTGCACAAATAGAAAACTAGGCAAAGTTTACAGCATACCTTTTGTTATATTGCACAAGGCATGAGTATTCTAGGGTATTTTTATCTTAAAAGTCATATTTCGGCTGGAACTTCACTTTAAGTTTAAAGTATAAACCTACTATTAATATGGATAAAGTCTGATGATGATCACCATAAATAGTATGCAATTTGTATCAATGCTTTGTCTCCTCTACACCTAGGATATTTAAAAATGTAATGGGGTTATATTAAATGGCAGTACTTTTTGTAGTGCAGTACAAAAATTTCATTTTGCTTATTTGAGGTCTTTTTAAAAACAAAAAAGATGTATATGTATAAGATTTTTTAGCACAAGCTCAGTCTAAAAACTGACTCTTTATTGAGCTAAAACTTGATGCTTACTCCATTTCCCATCTAGACGAGTCTGCCTTGTGTTGCACAATTATTATGTGGTCTCGTAAAGCTTTATTGTCAGCTCATCCTGCACCTGATACACTGGGAAATTCAATGTAACCCTATTACATATAGCTGTCAGTGTGAGATAAACATGGCTGCATTTGTCAGGTATGGCACAGTACTATTTTTATAAGGTCAGGCCAACATCTGGCCATGCACTGCCATAAATAGCGTTTTACAGCCAAGAACTCAGCCACTGTGTATTGTGTATATAATCATGCCTGTTTTATTTCATTTGCATTCAAAGCGCTGTCATTTACCACTTTTTTACCAGGTTAAAGCACATCTGTTGTTTACTAATAAACATAATAATGAATGGTAGGGGAGGTAGATGCTGTGCTTGGATCTTCCCGTGGTAAAGGTTTTATTGTACTTTTACAACTGTCAAGTTTGAGGCCTAATCTAATCTGCCACTACAGTATGTAACCATAGCAACACTAGAATTACATTTTTTCAAGAGGTGCAGTCAGTGAAGTTGGCAATTCCAACCTGCATACTCGCCGTTGGTCAATGATCTGCTATATAGTGATTTAAGGAGAAATATGACAGCCACAACACTTATACTTTGAATAAAAGATTAGCAAAATAAACTTCAATATGTCTAGCCTGACTTATTACCTAAAAGTCCAGCTTTAGTTTTTTTTTGGTCACAAAAATATCTCCCAGGTGTAGTTAAAATTAAAAACAAAAAAACACATCTATGATTCCAATAATCACCTCCTCTCCTTTTCACCACTAGATGTCCTCAGTGTGAAATATTGTGAGTGTGTCACAGACCTGTCCCCTAAGGGGCTGTCACCATATGTCATGCCCCCACAGTGTAATGATGCATAGAGAGGCACTGATGGCATCACTTCAACACTACTCTTGGAATCACTGAGGTCTGTCCATCTCTCAAAAAGACAAAGCATAAGTGTGACTATCCTGAGGATAACTGGAAAAAGAGAAGTATAAAAACCATAGAAAATACACAGGGTGTGAGGCTTCAAGGGGGAGGGAAGCCTGATGCTTAGAATTGGACTTTGATATGTGTTTTTTTGGGGGGGTTCTTGGGGGGGGGGGTTCTTTTTTTCTGTCTGTATACCATTGGAAAAATAGATGCAACAGGAAAGGAAATTACATTTCTCAAAAGTGAGGGTAAATACCCTCTCCCCTCTTGCACAGCTGTAACCAGAACAGATGTCTGCATTCCCCGCATGTCCTGTTGCAATGTATACTGTAAAATGTGGATTTCCTATTACTTTCTGTCTCAGAGGTAATGGTGGACAATTGGAGGAGTGAAGCTCCTAAAGGGTTTCATACAACAGTAAAAAGCTGACCGAGGTCGTAACCATTCCTCAAAAAAAAAAAAAAAAACCTTTGGCTAAGTGTATCTTTAGCCAACCCTTTTTTTTTCATTTTTGGATGGACTGCCATCTGTCAAGTGTTTTTTTTTTTCTTTTTCTATCGTGGTCTACTGAGAAATCTAAGATTGTTCCCAGAACAAAAAGTTAAAGGGAAATCTTCCTAATTTAAAGGCAACCAATCTCTCCAATAGTACACAAGCTGCTAAAAATACATTAGATGGAGGTTTATCCCTTTCCATAACTACTCTACCCAAAATTAAAATAAAGTTTTGTCAATACATACACTTTAAACCAGAATGACAAAAATAACAAGTTAATAGATAAATAGTTAATTAAAAAGATAAAATAATAAAATCTGCTTTTGCAGCAAAATTCACCTTCAGTTCAGGCCAACTGCATGACGCAAAAACCAGGAAGGAGTTTCATTTTGGCGGCACAGAAGAATTTTGGCTGCAAGGAAGGTGATGCTGGACTCTTGTCCAGCTGCTTTTTTCATTTAAAAATCCCACTTTTTAATAAAATATTAAAATAGTACAAACAGAGTAAACATAGTCAAACAATAGCCAGAGTTTGGTAACCAGAGTAGTCGGAACAAGCCAGTGAAACAGGAATCCAGAGATCAGCGTAGCAGAGGCAGCAAACAGGAACAGGGGCCAGAAGGGAAATCAACCAGGCAAAGTCTTTAATCCAGAAATCAGCGTAGTCAGAGGCAGCAAACGGCAACAGGAAGCAAAAGGGAAGTCAGCCAAGCAAAGTGTTTAACAGGAAAACATAGGCAAGAGTATCCGGATATGTTGACCATGCGCAGGCACAGGAAATCCAGGCAGTTTAAATAGCCAGCATGGCTAGCTAAGGAGCAGGAAATGAGGACCAGATGAGTCACTGTGGAATGAAGAGTACTGGCAATTAATTGACAGCTGAGCAACTAGCACTCTGAGAAGGGAGGGCTGAGCCCAGCCCTGACAATAGGACTTTATTGGTTGCCACTTGTAATTCCAAGTATGAAAGCAAGGGTACTCATATATAAAAAATGTACAAAGTTTATTTGAACAACATGTTTAAAATCTCATAAAAGTGTAACAAAGCATACAAATGCTGATCATCTTCTATCATAAATGATCATAAAGAAGCCTATCTGACTGGCCCACTATCAATTTATAGTAGTATGGATTAGACGGGCATAGTTACACCATCTGCAGGGCCAGACGTAGGCATCAGATTATTGTCGCCAATAGAAATTGCTACTCGTTTTGCCAAAAGCTTCCCCAGTAGATTCTATTGGTATTATATGTCAAACAAACATGGGAGCCATAAAGTATCCTGTCCACAACATCCGGGGTAGGGGGCTAGGTGCATTCAGCTCACAAGCGGGGGGGGGGAACAATCATAAAACCAGCTGAGTGTCACTAAGGCTCAGCGAGTACTTTGGAGATGATGGAGGAAGAGGGAGAGCACAAGTAGCTCCCAGTTCAAAACTTG
This sequence comes from Glandirana rugosa, assembly GCA_018402905.1. Taxonomy (NCBI): domain Eukaryota; kingdom Metazoa; phylum Chordata; class Amphibia; order Anura; family Ranidae; genus Glandirana; species Glandirana rugosa. The sequence goes on along the minus strand of BLSH010101080.1, from coordinate 547,036 downwards.
AATGGCACTATGTAGTCCTAAATGGATCCACCTTCCCATGTATCGCTGTTCTCTCACATGTGAAACATTGTGTGGGCTACTCCTGTCCCAGTCCTGGCTGTACCCTCCACTGATCCCCAGTGGTAAGGCATCCACCTACAAGTGGCAACCGATAAAGTCTTTTTTTCTGTTCTTTGCTACACTTCACATACTGTACATTCACAAGTACAAGTCCCTGCTTACAAGGAGCTTACAATCAATGGCCCCAGATACTTGCATAAATACATGTACATACTAGGGCCAATTCAGACAGCAGCTAATTAATTGTTCAGCAGTAAAGTGCAAAATGGAGTACTCTATCGCTGTTCTAATTATTATGTTTTTTACGATTTATTATAATAAAGTATTTATATACGGCAACAGGTAATAACTGTGGGGGATGAGCTGATGGAGAAAGTAAAAATACAGCATATTAGTTAGAAGCAGGATAGGCTTCTTTAAAAGATTTGGGTTTTCAGGGATCGTCTAAACAGATGGTTGTATTAACTATTTTTAGAAGGGGTAAATAAACCCACCACAGGGTGGAACCGTGATGGTCAAAAATGTACACGAGCATGCCACATCCTGAACTGAAAAAAATTGCCATTTTTGTAACAAATAAAGCTTATCATAAACTTTTTTATCTAGCATGCCTTTAAAGTCCATTTTTTCATTCTTTTGTACTAGGGATTGTCTATAGGTGAATAGAGTGGGAGATTTTTTATTTATTTATTTACTTATATAGCGCTGTCAATTTACGCAGCACTTTACATATTAATTGTACATTCACGTCAATCCCTACCCTCAAGGAGCTTACAATCGTATGTCCCTAACTCACATTCACACATACACATTCTAGGGCCAATTTAGACAGGATCTAATTAACCTACCATCATGTCTTTGGAGTGTGGGAGGAAACTGGAGTACCCGGAGGAAATCCACGCAGGCACAGGGAGAACATGCAAAATCCAGGCAGGTAGTGTCGTGGGTTGGGATTTGAACTAGCAACTGTTGTGCTGCTAGGCGAAAGTGCTGTCCACTGCACCACTGCACCGCCCAGATTGGGGTAGTCAGAAAGATTGGTGTAAGGAATTTCAGAGGATGGGAGAGGCTCTGGAGAAGTCCTTGAGGTAAGCATGGGAGGAGGTGAGGAGGGAGCTAGAGAGCAGGAGGTCTGGTGGGGACAAAAGGGAAGTTTGGTTGGTATTTTGAGACCAGGTTATGCGTATTGCAGCTGGGGTCAGAGTTGTCATCTACAGCTTTGTATATTGTTGATAGTATTTTGAATCTTATTCGTTGGGTGAGCAGAAGCCAATGGAGGGATCTGTAGAGGGGGCTAGCAGACACTGGGCAATGGTACGGTGGATGAGTCTGGCAGCAGCATTCATAATGGACTGAAGGCGAGTAGCCCATGTAAAGGTAAGCCAAAGAGGTGGGAGTTGCAGTGGTCGAGGAAGGATATAACCAGGTAATGAATTAGAAGCTTTGCGGTTTCATTAAAAAGAGACATATTTTTGGAGAGGTTGTGCAGGCTGAGGTGGCATGATTTGGATGTGATGGGATATGAAACTGAAAGGAGAGTTCAGAGTCAATAGTTACCCTTATCGTAGCACCCTGGCACGTGGGGGACAGACTGATAGTTGTGCTATCAATCTTGACAGAGAAGTCAGGGGAAGGGGCAAATGGGGGGGGGGGGTAGTATCTGCTCAGTTTTGGATAGATTGAGTTTGAGGAAGTGGTGTGACATCCATATTGATATGTGAGGCGATTGATGGGGTGAGCTGAAGAGTAGCAAGATAGATTTGGGTGTTGTGTGCATAGAAATGGTATTGGAAGCTATGGGAAGCTGACCAAGGCAGGAGGCGTAGATCGAAAATAAGAGAAGTCCAAGGACAGAACCTTGGGGGACCCCAAGGGAAAAAGAAATAGAAGCGAAGGAAGTTGAGTTGTAAGTGGCACGGAAGGTATAGTGAGATAGGTAAGATGAGGACCAACAAAGAGTACAGGCACAGAGACCAATGGAATATAGTTTTTTAAGAAGAAGGGGGTGGTTAACTGTATCACGGGCAGAAGAGAGGTACATGAGTAAGAATACAGACTTACCCATTGGTTTTAGCTGTTAGTAAGTCATTTGTGAGTTTTAGTAGAACAGATTCTGTAGAGTCTTGCAGGCGAAATCCAGACTGGGAATCAAGAAGGTTATTCTCAATAAGGCGGCAGCTCAGGTGGTTGTAGGCCAAGCATTCAAGGACTTTGGAGGTGAAAGGAGATAGGTCTTAGGCTGTTAAGTTGGGTGGGGTCCAGAGAGGACTTTTTAAGTATGGAGGTGACCAGTGCATGTTTTAGAGGGCATAGTAGTGGGATTAAATGAAGGAAGTATTGAGCATGTAGATAGACACAAAATGTAAGGCGGGGGAGATATCTGTACAGTGGATTCTCCCTGCATGCATTTGCTGAAGTGCAGAGTGGAACTGCAATGCAATGTTACTTTATCCAAAATGACAGTTGCCAATTCCACTCCTACTTGTGCTTTTCCCCCTAAAGATGGTCTAAATTTATACTGAGATGGGCGGGGCTAATTCTTTTCAATTAATCAGTTAGGAGTGCATAAGAGACACATAACTAATGAAGCAAACTGCTCACACCAAAGCCAGACTACAAGTGGGCAGAGTTGTAAAAATTAAGATCAGCTCGTAATTTAGGTGAGACAAGAAGAGAAGAAATATCACAATAATATGTACAGGCAGGGGCGTTGCTAGGGGGTGGCTATTGGGGCTACAGCCCTGAGTCTGGGGCCTATAGCCCCGAGTCTCTTACCGGGTGGGTGCAGTTCTGCAATTTGCAGGTATGTCTCGGTCCGGAATGCAGGAGGCAGGGGCAGACTGAACCGTGGTAGCACGGGCTCCGGCTCGGCCCTCGCCTCCACCTGATGTATGGGGAGGCTCTCTGGGTTCACTGATGTATGGGGAGGAACTCTGGGGACCCTGATATATGGGGAGGTTCTCTGGGGACCCTGATGTATAGGGGAGTTCTCTGGGGACCCTGATGTAAGGTGGGGCTCTCTGTGGACCCTGATGTAAGGAAGAGGCTCCCTGTGGACCCTGATGTAAGGAAGGATTGAAAAAGATGGCGTGATCCCCTTGCAACTCTCAGTTTCAAGTGAACAATGAAGTAGTGTTGCCTCCCTAATACAGAACAAAGTACCAAAGAAAGGGCCCACAGGGATTTAAAGCAACACTAGTTCCAAAAAAAGAGTATTAATTGGTAAAAAATATAGTTTATAGAAATAAGATTAAAAGATGTCTCACATAGAATGAGTGACCCCAAAGGTCACAATACAGACTAATGAGTAACATATACAGTTGTACATATACATGAACCATTCTTAACAATATACAAGTGTCAGAGTTATCAAACCCTCAGGCATATAGTGCATCCTGGTATGTAGAGGACACGGAGCCAAACTCTACATACCAGGATGCACTATATGCCTGAGGGTTTGATAACTCCGACACTTGTATATTGTTAAGAATGGTTCATGTATATGCACAACTGTATATGTTACTCATTAATCTGTATTGTGACCTTTGGGGTCACTCATTCTATGTGAGACATCTTTTAATCTTATTTCTATAAACTATATTTTTTACCAATTAATACTCTTTTTTTGGGAACTAGTGTTGCTTTAAATCCCTGTGGGCCCTTTCTTTGGTACTGATGTAAGGAAGGGGCTATCTGGGGACTCTGATGCAAATTAGTGGCTCTCTGGGGACCCTGATGTAAGGAAGGGCCTCTCTGGGGACCCTATTGTAAGGAAGGGACTCTCTGGGGACCCAGATGTAAGGAAGGGGCTCTCTGGGGACACTGATGTAAATGGGGGGCTCTCTGGGGACCCTGATGTAAGGGGTATCCGCACTCAGAAATGTAACAATGTTTATATATATATATATATATATATATATATATATATATATATATATACACACACACACACACAAACAGGTATATTATATACATGTGTATGCCCGCTCAAGCGTATGACTCTACTTTGCTGCTATGGGCTCTAGCCCCAGATCTTTTGTAGACCTAGCAACGCCCCTGTGGACAGGGCTACTGATTTTGAAAGCAGCATAGGTTACCATTAGGCACATTGATAGTAATGACTGAACTTCAGTTAGAAGTGGATTTTGAAAGCAGCATAGGTTGCTATTAAGCACATCGATAGTAATCAGCCAACTTCAGTTAGAGGTGGATTTTGAAACCAGCAGGTCATCTGTGAGGGGAAAGAGAAGATGTATTCAGATGACACAGAGCACAAGTGTAGTACTTGAACAAGATTAATACTTTATCCAAGATGATAGTTGCCAATGACACCCCTGCCTAATTTCAATAAAGTAAATTCTGATTGGTTGCTGTGAGGGCACTTTTCTAGTTACTGTAACACTTGTTTGCTTGCGTTGTACATTGAATAAGGTCACTAATATTAGACAAGTTAAAACCCAACTCCAGAAATGTAAAAGATTCACCCCTGCAGTGAGGTCCCCTCACACCCCAAGGGTTAAATGCCTATTATGTCTAGGGATACAGAGAAAAAGTAAGCATTTATTTCCTACTCCTGGCTTCAGCAGGGTCCCTCCAGCGCTGCAACCGGTCCCCATAGCCTGCTCTGTAAGCTGTAGCCAACTTCAGTCCCTGTGTACAAGATGATGCCAAGGCTCCGCCCAGAGACTGGAGCTTCAGTCGGAAGAGTAGGATGCCTGGAAGGGAGTACTGCTAGGGTGTATCTTAAATTCATGGAGTTTGGCCCTAACATAGTGCTTTAGAGGCACTTCATTTGACCCATTAGGATTTGTATTATCTTCTGTACTCTCTTTTTTCTAATGTTTCATTTTATTGACTTTAAAATTGGGAGAAGATTACACTAAATATCTAACAAATGCAAAAAAACTATTTAAGGAACCTGTCAAAAGCAAAAGGGTACTGAAAAAAAAGAAATTTGTAAGTCCTGAAATGGTGATGAGTAAAAATGAGGATTAACATTTTACTAATGAAGCATACTGTATTAAACACGCTACACCTGACATGACCTCTAAAAATAATAAGAAAGTGCACTAAGAATAATAATGAAACTTCCTAGAGCCTGCTTTGCATAAGTATAAAGACTATAATAAAGTGAAAATATATTCCGCTCATTGACATCCAATTAGTTCAGATTTAAGGAAAAAAAAGTGTGAACTTAAAGGAGAACTCTAAACTTGGGTTAAACAAATTTTTATTATAGTTGTTTAAATTAAAAGGTAATGCTATAAATTAGACACCTGGCATGAAAGAAGTACACAGGGTTGCTGGCATTTTTCTAAAAATGTTAAATCTACTGAAAATTCAAACAAATAATTTCATTTAAATATATCTCTCAATAGCCACAAAGGATATAAAACCATATTTTGTGTGTCAAATGCCCTTACAAGGTTATGATATAACCTTGTAAAAGTAGCAGTTACATCATCACTGTGCTGTACATAGCCTGTGCAGAGAGTGGGACTGTGGGAGGGACCAAGCAGGCTCCACCCATTACAGAAAACTACACAAGGAGGTGGAGACATGACCAGTCACGCTGCACAGGGAGAGAGAGCAGCAGTGATCAGCTTTTATTACAGGAAGCTCACACTGCATAGATCTGGTAGAAATACACAAAGCACACCAATAATTACCCACTTGCCGACCGCCGTCTGACGGCGACAGAGTGGCTCGATAACGCGAGATCCCGCACTGTGAGCGCGCGCCACCGGAAGTCCAGGGAGTGGGTAGGGCGGACTCGATCGCCGCCGGATACCCGTGATGGCTCCCCCGCAGTGAGAGAACGGAGGTCCGTGTATGTAAACACGGATCTCCGTTCTCATAGAGGGGGAAGGGCTGTGATCACAGGCTTCCTGTATATGGAAGCCGTGATCACTCCCCTCCCCCTGCCAGCCCAGCACCAATACAGTTAGAACACACCCAGGGAACACTGTTAACCCTTAGAGCGCCCCCTTCAGGTTAACCCCTTCACTGCCAATGGCATTTACACAGTAATCAGTGCATTTTTATAGCACTGATCGCTGTATAAATGCCAATGGTCCCAAAAAAGTGTCAAAATGGTCCGACATGTCCGCTGCAATATCACAGTACTGCTAAAAATTGCAGATCGCCGCCATTATTAGTAAAAAAGAAAAAAAAAAGAAAAACCCCAGAAATGAATTCTCATCATCCGTAAATGCGGCAACTTTTGCGCAAACCAATCAATAAACGCTGATTGTGATTTTTTTTTTTTTACCAGAAATATGAGGAAGAATATAAATGGGCCAAAAATGTTTTTTATATTTTTTTTGGATTTGTATTTTAGCAAAATTAAGAAATGTGGGTTGTTTTGCAAATTTGTCGCTCTTCTTTTGTTTATAGCGGCGATCAGAAATGACGCAAAGGGGATCAAATACCACCTAAAGAAAGCTCTATTTGTGGGAAAAAAAGGACGTACATTTTGTTTGGGTACAACGTCACACGACCGCGCAATTGTCAGTTAAAACGACGCAGTGCAGAATCGCAAAAAGTGCTCTGGTCCTAAAGTGCGAAATGCTTCCAGGGCTGAAGTGGTTAAAGAGTAACTCACCTTTTATTGAAAAAAACAGTCCCCTCTGTTCATTACCAGATTTGAACAAACATTGTTGCGGATTCCTACCTTTTGTTATTCTGAAGAAATCCCTGTGTTTGTCTGTGTCTATGCTGTAAGTGAATATAATGGGAGTGGTTTTATAAATATCAAACATCTGCTACACCTGCAGGGCTCTAATTAGAAAATTGCAGGGTCTGCATCCTATTGGGAGTATCTCACCAAAAATGACATAGTGGGAAAATCAGTGAGCCAATCACACAAGCGGAAAATGTTTCTGGGGGGCATTCTGTACACATTCTGTGTATAGAACACCTCCAGGTAGCCATATTGCATTGCATTATACAGAAAATTACACTGCTGCAGATTGAAAAGGAAAGGTATTTTTAATAATATTCCATTACAATATGACTTGTGTCGCAATTGTATATGTTCATTTTTTTTATCTGATATTTTTAAAGGGAGTAACCCTTTAACAATTTCGGAAAAGACAAGCGGCGCCCCACTAAGTGCAGTAGAGGGTTAAAAACAACCAATTTATTAAAATTGCACTTACAAGAGAGAAGTGTTTTTCAGGCATGTATAGAGTCCAGGTGTCCCAGTCAGGGTGGTCCGTGTGCTGGGGGACCCGTCTTCACATGTGTCTGGTCGCTCTGGTGAGTTCCGAGGCTCCAGGCAGGTGGGCGAGAGGAAGAACCAGGCGTGGCGAACCAGTGGGAGGCTGGAGGAAGGGTGAGGAAGGCTGTTCCAGGCGCGCGTTCGGAGCAATCCGTGCTCCTTCGTCAGGCCTTTAGGTTCAGTGTGTACAGCAAGCTCTTACAAAGTAAAAGTAGTCTTCTAAGGCACAGGTGTCAAACTGGCGGCCCTCCAGCTGTTGCGGGAACTGCAAGTCCCATGAAGCATTGCAAGGCTGACAGTTACAAGCATGACTCCCACAGGCTGAGGCATGATGGGATTTGTAGTTCCGCAACGGCTGGAGGGCCGCCAGTTTGACACCCCTGTTCTAAGGTGTAAATACACAATGTAAATAAAGAGTGTCCAGCAAGCAACTGGCTCATCCAAAACTTAGAAACATACAGGACAACCTGTCAAGAATTGTAGCCGCAACTAAGGCCCAAGACTGAAACGTGTTAGCACGCCGTCCTCTGTTTCTATGCTGAAATGAAATCTTATATAAATTATTTTATATTAAATTATTATTATTAAATTATATATTGTATTATTATATGGCAGTTCTTTGAAGTGGAATACCGTTGTTATGGTTGCAGGTGGCAACAATAACCCTGGTATATTTTTTTAGCCAGCGATTCTGTTTCAGAAAAGTGGTGAGATGTGAGATCCCTTTTATCGGCTGCAGGAGAGGTGCCACCCCCCTACCCGCCATTTTCCCCATCCTCTTCGCTGCTTACCGGACCCAGTAGCAGCAGAGATGATCGTGTCCAATCCCGCCCTCCCCCTGCACTGGATCCTGAGTGAGCGGAAGATGCTCCATAGCATTGACTGGTGGAAGCAACGTCAAACGTCTCTTCCGCCCATAGCTCCTAAAGGGGACATTATTTTTTTTTATTGCATTTTAGTGTAAATAAATAAAAATAAACTTGAGGTCTTTTTGACCCCAAATCTCATATTTAAGAGGTCCTGGAATGATCTTTTCTATTACAAGGAATTTTTACATTTCTTGTAATAGGGATAAAAGTGAACAAAAATGTTCTTTTTAACCACTTGCCGACCGCCGATCGGCATCTGACGGCGGCAAAGTGACTCGTTCCCGCAAATCGCCGTCATACGACGGCGGCTGCGGGAACGTGTATAGTGAGCGCGCGCGCGCCGCCGGAGGCACGCCCGCGCGCTCACTGTGTCCAGGGGGGGCCAGGGAGCGGGTGCGGCGGCTTCGATTGCCGCCGGCCACCCGCGATGCCCCCCCCGGAGCGAATGAGCGGAGGTCCGTGTATGTAAACATGTATGTATGTCCCCCCTGTGTGAGGGGGAAGGGCTGTGATCACAGCCTTCCTTTACGTGAAGGCTGTGATCGCTTCCCTTCCCCAGATAGGCAGTCCCCCATACAGTTAGAACACGCCCAGGGAACATAGTTAACCCTTAGCGCGCCCCCTGCAGGTTAACCCCTTCACTGCCAATGGCATTTACACAGTAATCAGTGCATTTTTATAGCACTGATCGCTGTATAAATGCCAATGGTCCCAAAAAAGTGTCAAAACGTTCCGACATGTCCGCTGCAATATCGCAGTACCGCTAAAAATCGCAGATCGCCGCCATTTTTAGTAAAAAATTAAAAAAAATAAAAAACCCCAAAAATGAATTCTCATCATCCGTAAACGCGACCACTTTTGCGCAAACCAATCAATAAACGCCGATTGCGATTTTTTTATCGCAAATATGAGGAAGAGTATAAATCGGCCAAAAACGGTGAAAAAAAATTTTTTTTATCTTTTTTTTTTGGATTTGTATTTTAGGAAAAAGTAAGAAATTTGGTTTTTTTTGCAAAATTGTCGCTCTTCTTTTGTTTATAGCGGCGATCAGAAATGACGCAGCGGTGATCAAATACCACCAAAAGAAAGCTCTGTTTGTGGGAAAAAAAGGACGCAAATTTTGTTTGGGTGCAACGTCGCACGACCGCGCAATTGTCAGTTAAAGCGACGCAGCGCCGAATCGCAAAAAGGGCTCCGGTCCTAAAGCTGGAAATCCTTCCGGGGCTGAAGTGGTTAAAGTGACGGCGTAAAAATAAAAAGTAAAATAAATAAGAAAAAAAAATTAAAGGGCCCCGTCCCACCGAGCTTGTGCGCAGAAGAGAACGCATACACATGTCCCATCCGCATATGAAAACCGTGTTCAAACCACATTTTGAGGTATCGCCACAATTGTTAGAGTGAGAGCAATAATTCTAGCACTAGACCTCCTCTGTAACTCAAAACTGGTAACCTGTAGGAATTTTTAAACGTCGCCAATGGAGATGTTTAAGTGCCAAAGTTTCTCGCCATTCCACAAGCAGGCGCAATTTTCAAGCATGACATGTTGGGTATCAATTTACTTGGCGTAACATGATCTTTCATAATAGGCTCGGTCTGCAAGTGGTTGATAAAAGAAGTTTTGGATGAGCTGAGTGCTTGATATTATTTCTTACCTTTTATAGTATCTATGCTCCTGTAAAAGTATTAGTTTAGAGGTGTTTTACAAAAAGTGTAGCTGCTGACTTTTAACAATTGGACACTCACTTGTCCCACGCTCCAGCGATGCAGCCGCCTGCAGCGTCACTCTTCTCCCCCTCCCCTTGGTGGCGCCGGCATCACAAGTATGAGCACGTGGCTTTGGCGAGTCACGCTGTGAATTGCCAGTGTATCTTCTGGGACCTGTGACGTGTCCCAGAAGATCGCCGAGAGGGAGGGGGGGAAGGTGAACTTCCTTCCGGTTCCTCGGCACCAGGAGAGGACGTGGACCTGGGACCCTGTGAAAACAGGGTCCCCGGTCCCCCCAACCCCAAAACAAAAATGACATGTCAATTGTGGCATGTCGGGGGTCACCTTCCCTTAAAGCGGAAGTTCCACTTTTGGGTGGAACTCCGCTTTAACATGTAATATTCCTATCTTATTCTGCTTATCAGCTATCCTTACTGTTAGTGTATTGAATGTGTGGCCCAAAACAATGTATTGTCTTGGGCCGCAAGTCTTTGTATACAAAGATAGTGTATTTCCAATGTGGCCCAGGAAGGTCAAAAGGTTTTACAAGTTTCCATCTCTACATTTAAACTGAGGGAATAAACTTTTTGGGTCAGATAAACCTAAGATTGACAGTTGTGGAGGAATGCAAATTGACACATCTCATTTTGCTCTGTCAAATCATGTCAAATAAACTATCATGTCGCAGTGTATATAGCTTATTTGGAGCATACTAGAATGTGTAACTGTTTTGTGCCATAATTCTCTTGGCACTCTACTGCACAGCTCTGTTGCACCAAATATTGACAAGCTAATTTTCTGTATCATTATTTGGAGCAGATCCCCATGATTATGCTCCGGGGGGTGGAGTGACATGCATTGGAGGACGTGATCAGGTTGGACCCTGGGCTGAGGCTGCCATACATCTCCCCACAGGGTATTGCTGTGATTTGCAACTTTTAGGAGTTTCCTATTTGGAGCAGATTGTTGGACTTTATGTGGGAAAAGTCACACTTGGGATTCTTTGGAAACTTCTTTGCAAAAAGTTGTACTTGGGACTACTTCCATTATTCATTTCAAACCCTTCAAACTGAACTGTTTGGCACATCTGAAAAAGCAAATTTCTTTGCATTAATATTTTGGGTTTTTTTCAAGGTTGTATTGAGAGTGAGTGTGTATATATATATATATATATATATATATATATATATATATATATATATGTATGTATATACAGTATCTCACAAAAGTGAGTACACCCCTCACATTTTTGTAAATATTTTATTATACTTTTCATGTGACAACTCTCAAGAAATGACACTTTGCTACAATGTAAAGTAGTGAGTGCACAGCTTGTGTAACAGTGTAAATTTGCTGTCCCCTCAAAATAACTCAACACACAGCCATTAATCTCTAAACCGCTGGAAACAAAAGTGAGTACACCCCTAAGTGAAAATGTTCAAATTGGGCCTAATTAGCCATGTGACTTCTTAGTGTTACAAGGTCTCAGGTGTGAATGAGGAGCAGGTGTGTTAAATTTGGTGTTATCACTCTCACTCTCTCATACTGGTCACTGGAAGTTCAACATGGCACCTCATAGCAAAGAACTCTATGAGGATCTGAAAAAAAGAATTGTTGCTCTACATAAAGATGGCCTAGGCTATAAGAAGATTCCCAAGACCCTGAAAATGAGCTGCAGCACGGTGGCCAAGACCATACAGCGGTTTAACAGGAGATGTTCCACTCAGAACAGGCCTCGCCATGGTTGACCAAAGGGGATGAGTACATGTGCTCAGCTGCATATTCAGAGGTTGTCTTTGGGAAATAGACATATGAGTGCTGCCAGCATTGCTGCAGAGGTTGAAGGGGTGGAGGGTCAGCCTGTCAGTGCTCAGACCATACGCCACACCCTGCATCAATTTGGTCTGCATGGCCTTTGTCCCAGAAGGAAGCCTTTTCTAAAGATTATGAATAAGATTATTTTGGTTGAACTAGATGGACTTGTGTCTTTTTTCAACCTGACTAACTATGTAACTATGAATAAGAAAGCCCGCAAACAGTTTGCTGAACACAAGCAGAGTAAGGACATGGATTACCGGAACCATGTCCTGTGGTCTGATGACCAAGATAAACTTAATTTGTTCAGATGGTGTCAAGCATGTGTGGCGGCAACCAGGGGAAGAATACAAAGACAAGTGTGTCTTGCCTATAGTCAAGTATGGTGGTGGTAGTGTCATGGTCTGGGGCTGCATGAGCGCTGCTGGCACTGGGGAGCTACAGTTCATTGAGGGAACCATGAATGCCAACATGTACTGTGACATACTGAAGCAGAGCATGATCCCCTCCCTTTGGAGACTGGGCTGCAGAGCAGTATTCCAACATAACAACCCCAAACACACCTCCAAGATGACCACTGCCTTGCTAAAGAAGCTGAGGGTAAAGATGATGGACTGGCCAAGCATGTTTCCAGACCTAAACCCTATTGAGCATCTGTGGGACATCCTCAAATGGAAGGTGGAGGAGCGCAAGGTCTCTAACATCCATCAGCTCTGTGATGTCATCATGGAGGAGTGGAGGAGGACTCCAGTGGCAACCTGTGAAGCTCTGGTGAACGCCATGCCCAAGAGGGTTAAGGAAATGCTGAACTCAATGATCTATGGGGCCAATTTGGACATTTTCACTTAGGGGTGTACTCACTTTTGTTGGCAGCGATTTAGACATTAACGGCTGTGTGTTGAGTTATTTTGTGGGGACAGCAAATTTACACTGTTATACATGCTGTACACTCACTACTTTACATTGTAGCAAAGTGTCTTTTCTTCAGCGTTGTCACATGAAAAGATATAATAAAATATTTACAAAAATGTGAGGGGTGTACTCACTTTTGTGAGATACTGTGTGTGTGTGTATATATATATATATTTATAATTTTTTTTTTTTGGTAAAAGGCAATACCATGTCTACAATAAATATGACATGAAAACAAAATATTTTGGATGAAACCTTACAGTGGTAAGTAATAAAGAAAATAAGTTAATTTATTCCATAAGAAACGCATTAGGCATCAAGGCGATCTAAAAAAAGGCTATTCTAAGTTTATCCACCTGCATATTTTATGCGTAATTTAACTAATTGGGGAGCGTACAATTGTCACTGCCATTTTCCAGCTCCATAATTTGACGTCAATTTATTGTTCATATGGGTGCTTTCCAGTGGCCCCTGTGTAACAAGCTGCATTTTTATCACCTTGCCAACTGAGAAGTTATAAGACCATGAGCCATAGTGGGTAATTACAGCACAACTGGAGCATTGTATCAATTTCTGTACTGCAGATATTTTATCTACCATGTGGTTTTGTTGTAATTTTAAGATTAAATTTATTGTTATGAATTACAGTATACATCACAGTATGTACATGTCGTTATACCATCAGTCATCCATTATTTCTCTAATTGACAAAAAAAGAAATTCCTTTTTTTTTCTTTGTACACAGTTGCCATGGCTGTATGTATGAATCTGTAAACATCATCTCTGATACAACTCATCATTCTGCTTGTGAAATTGTATTCCATTGCTGAACAGTTTTCAAGACCCAGGCCCAGTGATTGCCATACAAGTCATGCTTCGCTGCTAGCGGGGGGGGGGGGGGGGGGG
>BLSH010101080.1:514406-530359 GCA_018402905.1 Glandirana rugosa | reverse complement strand
TCTGGCGTGGCCTAGCCAGTCTCCAAACCTAAACCCAATAGAGAATCTTTGGAGGGAGCTCAAACTCCGTGTTTCTCAGCGACAGGCCAGAAACCTGACTGATCTAGAGAAGATCTGTGTGGAGGAGTGGGCCAAAATCCCTCCTGCAGTGTGTGCAAACCTGGCGAAACACTACAGGAAATGTTTGACCTCTGTAATTGCAAACAAAGGCTACTGTACCAAATATTAACATTGACTTTCTCAGGTGTTCAAATACTTATTTGCAGCTGTATCATACAAATAAATAGTTTAAAAATCATACATTGTGATTTCTGGATTTTTTTTTTAGATTATGTCTCTCACAGTGGACATGCACCTACGATGACAATTTCAGACCCCTCCATGATTTCTAAGTGGGAGAACTTGCAAAATAGCAGGGTGTTCAAATACTTATTTCCCTTACTGTATATGTAAGTTATTGCCATAAAAAGTGTATGAGGAACCGGATCCTGCTCTAGGGGACATGTATCAATGCAAAAAAAAGTTTTTAAATTAATAGTTTTTTTAGGAGCAGTGATTTTAATAATGCTTAAAGTGAAACAATAAAAATGAAATATTCCTTTAAATAATGTGCCTGGGGGTCCCCTTAGTCTGCCTGTAAAAGGGCACACTTCTGTGATGTTTAGAACAGTGCCAGAGCAAAATGACATTTGTAAAGGAAAAAAGTCATTTAAAATTGCGGCTCTAATTTATTGCCGACTCCCAGCAATATACAAAAAAATCACTGAAAAAATTTGCATAGGGTCCCCCCTCCCCAGTCTATACCAGGCCATTCGAGTCTGGTATGGATTTTAAGGGGAACTCCACGCCGAAATTTTAATAAAATTTGACGTGGGGTCCCCCATAAAATCCAAACCAGACCCTTATCCAAGCATGCAACCTGGCCGGCCAGGATGGGGGGATGGACGAGCACCCCCTCCCCCTCCTGAACTGTACCAGGCTACATGCCCTCAACATGGGGAGTATGGGTGCTTTGGGGCAAGGGGGGCTCTGCGCCCCCCACCCCAAAGCACCTTGTCCTCATGTTTATGAGGACAAGAGCCTCTTCCCCACAACCCTGGGCTGTGGTTGTGGGGGTCTGTGGGCGGGGGGCTTATCGGAATCTGGAAGCCCCCTTTAATAAGATCCTGCCCCCTCCCCTATGTGAATTAGTATCAGGTACATCATATCCCTATTAATTCACCAAAAAGTGTCAAGAAAGAAAAAAAAAACACAGGAGACAATTGGGAAAAAGTCTTGTATTAAAAAAGAAAAAAAAAGTGTTCTCCGTTGTAATCTATCATCAATCACGGGGCCCAACTGAACTCGCTCAACTGAACCGAGCGAGAACGCATCTCTATTTACATTGTGAAGACTGTGATTGGACAGAGCCGTCATGTGATCGGGAGGGCCAATCACAGTGCCCATATCCCGATCCCATCTTGGCTATGTCCTGTGATCACAGCGACACTCATTCTGAGGACATTCCTGAACATCCACTCAGAACGAGGAAAGGCCCATCCGGTCATTTATGTACAGTGGCCAGGTGGGAGGAGGTTAACACGGAACTTTAGTAATTCCTTTTGATAACGTTGCTTGAATAAGACGAACCGCATGAAGTCACACTTCCCACACGTCACCAGAGGCCCGGAGGGTGGAATGCAAACTACAAACTGTATCCAACATCCAATATCTCCCATCGATGGGGCCGTGATGCACGATTTCTGGGACGTAATAACCGGTCACTTTCAGCCAATATAGGATATAAATTGATTATACTTGGTTTTATTTTGTTTTTAATATTTGAATAAATACACCTGAAACGGTTCACAGTATGTGGAGCTTTTTTCTCCTGCTATAACTATCTGCTTGTGGGATCTGCACTGGAGGCTGTCAACACTGGAGGGAGCCAATACCGGATACTGCAGTGGGATAGGTCTCCCCTAAAAGACCTACATGCTGTTCTGACTTACTCTGCTATAAGGCAGGTGGGTCCATCATATCTGGTGAGTGCGGCATACCCCTGATCTCTTCACGGAACGAACACACATAAGTCACTTTACTTTTTTTTTAAGCACTGGAGCAAAAGCACTTTTTACCCAAAAAAGACTTGGATTGCACATTTGTATACTGGCACAATAATAACCACTGAAGCACTATATTTACTATAAGCACTTTTATTATATGATTTTTTTTATATAGTATTTGTTTATTTAATTTATTAGTTATAATATTAAGATTATCACAGTACACTACATAGTACTAGGTTGTTAGCTAAGCGCTGTTCCACATTAATTAAAGGGGAACTTTACCCATAACAACTTGATAAAAAATAATGTTCTTTAGCAAGGAACATACATTCCACGTTAATAATGCAATCAAAATTAGTGTGTGCTGTAAATTGCTTACAGCATTGTTATTGTTTCTACTTGCTGGAGGCTGCTATTTTGCTGAAGCCCACAGCCCCTAAACAGCAAAAAGTCTCTAGGATGTCAGCAAATTGGCCTCTAGTGGCTCTGATTTTCGGCATGGTGCCTAAAAATAGAGAGCAGCTGAGCATGTGCAGAGCAGGGTGAGACAGCATATTACTGGATTTTAAACAGTATAGGCACTTATTATTAATGTTTTACATATTGTAATAGTGAGAGTCCCTGTCTCCGGGAAAATGTGGTTAAAAACGGCACAGAGTTTGCACATCTGGTGATTACAAAACTACAGGGCATAGCTTTTGAGAGGAGAAAACTGCTCTGGCAGCTTTCTCCGGATTGTGCTATCTCCAGATAGGACTCTGTAGTTTGGAGATCCCTAAGCATCTTGGGTGGGACGGGATCTCCAACCCTGTGTCCGGGTCTTGTGGACAGCCATTAGGATGTGTGCCCAGATGGACACAGACAATATAACGAAGGGCTGGTGAGAGCATAAAGTGGGAGTTGGAGTGTGAGCAGCTTGCTGCTGCTGTTGTAAGACAGACCTTTGTCTGGATAACTGTCTGGCCAGTGGGAGACTGAAGCCCGTGTAATAGGGATTCTTTGCCCGGGGACTGGGAAAGGCTGGCCAGCCTTGAGAGTCAAGGAGACTAAGGAAGCCAGTAAGTCCAGGGGGCTGGGAAGAATCGAGAAGTGTGTTGGGAGCTCGGTATGTTTTCATTTATGTCTGAATGAAGTTTAAACCCCTGTGTGGGAATCCTGAATGGACTTTTGCTTTGTTTTTCTCCGTTTTAAATATGGGTTACCAGGCCCTTAACGATAACGCCTTTGTGACGTGGACTCGCTTCACAAAAAGACCACCTACCACTGAGCTAAACACCCTTAATATCACAATCACTATATGTGCAATAGGGGCCAGCTTGAAGTAATCTAGTAGGACTTAATTTTCTGACTAAATTTTCACTTTAATCTGTGCTGCTACAAATGAATGGGCTACTAATGTAACATAACAGACAAAAAAATTGGACGTGCATTTTTCTTTCCAGCAGTGCACCATAATACACACACATGTGTGTTAAAAGTGCTCTGGGTTAATGCGTTAGGCTTCCATTTGAAACAAATGCAAAAAACGTGAGATAAAGCGGAATTCCACTCTTTTTTGGTTTATTAAAAGTCAGCAGCTACAAAAAGTGTAGCTGCTGACTTTTAATAAACAGTAACTTACCTGTCTCATGGTCCAGCGATGGCTGCGCCCGAAGCCTCGTTCCTCTCCCCCTCCTCCCCACGGCGCCGTCATTACAAGTGTGGGCGCCGGTCGTGGCTTCACGGCCAGGCACGCACTGCGCATGCGCGAGTCTCGCTGCGCGTTCCTAGTGGCCAAGAAATCTTCTAGGACCTGTGACGTGTCGCAGGAGATTGCCAGGAGGGAGGGGCCGCCTAGGGGGAGAGGAGGAGTCGCCTAGGCAGCCCAGAAATGGAGGGTGGAAGAGGGACAGGAAGTCCCTCTGAAAACAGGGTACACCCCCCCCCCCAAAAAAAAATGACATGCCAAATGTGGCATGTAAGGGGGCGAGGAGTGCTTAAAGCGGAAGTTCCATTTTTGGGTGGAACTCCGCTTTAACATGCATTGTGGGAATGCATGTCTACCGTTCCTTCATTCCAACATTGCAGCCTCTATTGGACTCATTAGCATTCAATGCTTTCAGGAGGACTGCATTTCCATCCTGCAAGGTCCAATTATCATTGCAGAACACAGCAGTGACACAGGAGCTTCAGAATGGATCCACTGCCTGCAGTGGGGGACAAAGGCATCTGAGACAGCTTGGAAATGTTAAATATTAAAGAGTCTGATGGAGGCTGCTAGGCTGGAAGGGAATGAAAGTAGGAGACCTGGTCCACCAGAGAGGTGAGTATAATACCTCTTTCATTGCAAGTAAGCTCCAATTGGATTTTTCTTCGAGGACTCTCAGGGTCACTATAACGTTAACCAAGCTTGTTTCAGCAGTTGTTGAGCAGTGCTGGTAGTCACATTTCCTGACCTACAGCAAATAAAAGGTGAACACCACAGCAAAAACTGCTTTCAGGTAAATATTGCAGTAATAACTTCAAATGTGCGCTTACTGGAAAATAAAGTTTGCCTTTAAATGCTGAGATAACAAAGTCAAAATTGCCAACTCACTGAACTTAACGAAAGAGAATATCATTTTCAAGGTTAAATCGTTCCTTTTCTTAATATAAAAGCGTTTTTAATAACTTGGTTGCAGGAAAAGCTTGCCAAAACTTTAAAAAAAAGAATAGATTTTTGGCCAGCGTCTTTCAAATTCATACAGGAAAATTGATTGGAGAAATTGTAGGGATACCACAAAAGTATTTCATTGGCTCCTCTTCCACACAAATCAATAGAAGTAAAATGTGAAGGCTTTTGTTCCTGCAATTAAAGCAGTTCATATAATTTAATGGCACTGAGCATCAAGCAAATTTACCTTGTCTTATGGAAGTCAATAATGTAAAAAGCATGCATATTGTTCTGCCATAGACTTTCATTTCCAGGCCCAGTGCCAGCCATTTCTGGTGTCCTACTATGAACAAACCATTTGTAAGCAGTTTGTAATGAACAAAGATTCCAAGTGCCAAATACAATTAAGCACCTTCAAATGGTAAACTAGAAAAATTCAGATTAGAATTTGACTGTAAATACTAATTTTCCAGCTATTTGCTGGACTATGTGTATTAGGATATTGCATCATTCTCCAAAAAGAAAAGGTTCCAGTTCTTTTGGGGATGAAGTCAAAAATGTTGCATTCTGCTGTCCAGGACTTCCCATAAAACAACTTGGCTTATGTTTAAAAAAAAAAGTTTTTTTTTTTTAAGTGGTAGTAAACCCTCCTATCATTTTCAGCCAAGGAAGCTGCCATCTTGGCCTCTGTTTAATCTACAACTGCCATGATGCTGCACATGTGATCAGCTATGACACCGGCCATTGGATGGTTTGACAGTTTGGTTTAGAGCACAACCAATAGGAGTGTTACATTTCCGGCACGTGCCGGAAATGTAACTGGTTTTTAAACTGTCAAATGGATGGGTTTACTACCGCTTTAAGTAATCACTGGGAAAATACCCTTAAGTGTTATAAATACAGTAGAAATGTAATTGTTATTTATTAATATTATAATTCTGTGCGGACACCCCACCCCTGTCTAAGCTGAAGCCACCTAATACAAATATATTTTCAAAAATAGAACAAAAAAAATAGTGCAGTGCTATCCCACCCTACAAAATTAAATAACCCTCCACCCATGCTACCAATATCTGCTGTCTTCAAGCCCTACTCTGAGGCAACAATGTAGTACCTGGACTTGTAAAACTGTATAATATTCAATGGCCTTTACACGACAATGCAGAGCAATGTTCAAGCCCAAAGTTTTTATGACATGCTGCTTATGCCATTATGGATCCCCCCAATCATTGTTTTAGGGTCACATTAGTGTCAACTGCCCAGTGGAACAAAGAGAACCCTCACCTATTCCTGCAGAGTGGTTCCTTCACTTGCCAAACATTGCAGGATCTGGTGAGTGTTGTTTAGCCAATTTGTTCCTAAAGAACTGTTTGCAGTGTTAGGCTAGCTAATGTAATGTGGCCCTAGGAGTTGCAAACAGACAACATACTGAGAGGCGCTGGGAACTTTTGCAAATGCTAGTGTAACTAGATGAAGGAAAACTTTGGACATGGTCAATAGCTTTGTGGAGGCAGCTCCTACACAGCAATGCTAGCCTCTGAAGCAGCTGGGACCACCAATGAAACTGGTCATGCTCCATTCCTGCTGCCCTCCTCCACACTTAAAGGACATACCCAGCAAGGATTTACTTGTGTTCAGACAATAAGTACTGCTTGTCTACTAAGTACTGTTTTGTATATGAATATCTGCTGGTACTGAGAGAGCCAAACGATTTGGATGGTAAACTGTTTGTTTGACAAGTACTCAAGATACTCCAAATGCACTTTGTCATAACACACAAGACGTTATATGCTTTCAACGCTTCATTTCTTTCACTGCATATGTGTTATTGTGCATAGGTGTTTGCTGGCACTGAGAGCTTAAACTCTGGATGCAAACTATTTGACAATTTACATCTTTTAATGTACTTTGCTTTAACGCATGAGACTTTATATGCTTACAACGCCTTATCTTTCTCACTACATATGTAATATCATGCATTGGAATATGCTGCTATGCTGGAGTTGAGCTTTATGTTCGTTTAGATGCCGCGTTTAGCAGCGTTCATGCACGTTTACATTTAGAAGTGTTTTTTTTTTACAAATAACACATTTTACAGATCAGTAGACCCTCCCAAATGCCTACAATGCAGGGAAAAACCCAGCGAGTCTCTCTCTCTCTGGATTTTTCTTAATACTTATAGATTGCCTTCTCTAGACCACAGGTGATGAATCTCCACTTTCATCAGAAGCCCAGTGTTCAAATGCAATATCTTGGAAAACACAAACACAGGTCCTATTAAGTCACTTTATGTTTTATTTACACAGAACAAGGTTAAGGATAACAATGCATATAAAGGGGCCTATATGTGCAAAGTTGACCCAGGATAGGTTTATATATCCCCAATGTGGAACCATAAGTAGCATTTTTAATGCTTTTTGGTTGCCTCTCATATTGGAATACCAGATTTTTGTTGAGTGGCAACTCACATTTGTCAATATAATATATAAATACATGCATTTCACTTTTGGAGCACTTTTGTATACATTATTGAGTAATGTGAGTGGAGCTGGAATAGCAGGATATTTTTATCACAGCCTGATGTCTTCTGTTGTATGTTAATAATTTTATGTATTTTAGAATATATAGAATAAAAATATTATTTTTCTCCTCGCCTTTAAGGACAGCATCATGGAGAGAGCGCACATTCACCTCTTCCAGGAAACACTGCTGTGTCAACGCCCTTTTAAAGGCGCCCACTTTCACCATGCCGGCTAGTGGTTCCGGCATCTGGAACGCAGGGGTAAGGGACGGGCCCACTGGCTGGGCTTCCTTCCGGCCCTCAAGAGTGGGGACGCCGGAAGGATCTTTATTAAAGCATTCATTACTGTGCTCTCTGGCGCTGCAATGGAGTCGGTGCAGGTCACGGAGATGGCGGAAGCAGGCGCCCTTAATCCCAGCCAAGCCCAGGTAAGAGAGGTGCAGTGGCACCTTTTTGTCTTTTTATTCCTGGGGTTTTTTTTATGGTGTATTGCTTATCCCTGCAGCTGTCTGTTTAGGGTGGCCCCCTTGAAACAGCTCAGCAAGGAGGAGTAGGCTCTGTGGTGGGAGGTCTTTCTTTCACATGGTGCTCTCTCTCTCACTTGGGTTGTGGCTGAGTTTCTCCCAGGCATGTCACTTCAGGTCTAGGTGGTTTCGTCTCCTTGAGTTGTTAGGCATAACTCCTAACTGGGCTGTCTGGTTATGTCTTTTAGGGCAAAGCCACTGCCAAAGCTGAAAGAGCCTCCGGGAGAAAGTATCCCTCTTGCAAGAACCCCTTAAGGGACTCCTGGCCCAAGGTGCTCTGCAGATCCTGCATTGCAGTACTTGTCAAGGAGGAGACCTCACAGGAATGCAAGGAGCTCCTGTCATCTGTCAAAAAGGAGCTTGCAGAAATCCTGGGGTCAGTTCGCTCCCTTATGAAAAACAGGGGTCCACCCAGAGCTCCCTTTCAGAACCTCTGCCCTCTACCTATCAGCAGGAGGAGGAAGAGTCAGAGAAAGAAGGAGAAAGTATTCCCCTCTCTGTGGGGGATTCAGAGGACGAGAAGTTTGAGGAAGATTGTAAGGTCTTTCGCTACAAACTCTCTCTTGAAGGACTTGCTTAAGGCGGTGTATTCCACCTTGCAGATACAGGAAGAAAATACCCAGTTATCAGTACACGATAGGATGTATCAGGGTCTGGAGGGCACAAAGTATAGAGTTTTTCAGATGCATAAGGTGTTAATGGAAACTATTAAAAAAAGAGTGTAAGGATCCGGAAAGAAATCAATTTTTCTCCCGCTAAAAGATTTCCGTTTGATGAGGATGAATCCTGTGTCTGGAATAAAAAAAACAGATTGACGCGTTTTCTCAGTTCTCAAGGAAAACTGACTTTGCTTTTGAGGACATGGGGCTCCTTAAAGATGTGATAGAGAGGACTCTCTCCTAAATAAGTGTTGGATTCCTCCTTATCCAATCTGAAGCCAGTGATGGCGTCCATGGTAGTGGCAAGAAATTTGGAGTGTTGGATTGAGAAGCTGCGAGGGCATGTGGTGGCAGGCACTTGCAGAAAAGATTTACTTTCCCACTCTCCTTAAGGCTGTCAAGTATATGGCAGATGCCTCTGCTGAATCTTTTAGGATGACAGCGAGATCTTCTGCCTTTATCAGTTCGGCCAGGAGAGCCTTGTGGCTTAAGACCTGGTCAGGAGATTCGCCATCCAAAGTCAAACTTTGTGCTATCCCTTTTTACGGGAGATCTACTATTTGGTCAGGAACTGGAATCCATCATAGATCGTACGGCGGATAAGAAAAAGGCCTTTCCGCAAAAGAAAAAGGTGGTGGCAACGAAAAAGAATTTTCGTCCTTTTCAGCAGTCCTACAAAGGGAAGGAACAGAGCCAAAAGAAACCTTGAGCTCTCCAAAAAGGAAGAGGTAGGGGAAGGGTTCTATTCAAAGCTCCAGAGCAAGGTTCCAAAAAATAATGATGGTCATCTTTCGGTAGGTGGAAGGCTGCAGTCTTTCTTTCAGGCCTGGAGGGAAGCAATAGCAAGTCCATTTGTACTGAAGATAATTGAACATGACTACGATCTAGAATTATCCAGAGTCCCCCCACAATGGTTTTATGTGACAAAACTACAAGGAGATCAGGAGAAAACCCTGCCTATGACGACCCTCTTGGAGGAGCTGATACAATAGGGTGTTATAATCTGGCTCCCAGAAGAGCAATTGGGGGAGAGGTTTAATTCCCATATTTTTTGGTCAAAAAACTGTTGGGAAAGTTCCGGTTGATTTTGAATCTGAAGATACTGAACAAGTCTATAAAATACAAGTGGTTCAGGATGGATACCCTTTTTTCAGTCAGAAGCCTGCTCACTCACAATTGCTTCATGGTATCGATCGACTTGAGGGATGCGTATGTGCACATCCCCATAGCAGAATCATCCCAGCAGTTTCTCCGGTTGGCTATCAGCATTGGGGGAGAGATAGCCCATCTGCAATTCAGAGCGCTACCTTTCGGTCTCTCCTCTTCTCCCAGAGTGTTCACAAAGGTTCTAGCGGAAGCTTTAGAGCCTCTGAGGCTGAGGGGAATTTCTATAGTGCACTGTCATGTGCATTTTTCTGTCTGGAATAAATGTAGTTGACTTACATGGGTGGTGCAGTATTGTTTTTTATTTTTCTATCTAGTAGGATTTCTATAGTGCTATACCTCAATGATCTGCTACTATTTGCAGAATCGGAGGAGAGGCTCTTGGCTGACTTACAGGCAACGCTGGGGCACCTGAATATTCTAGGCTGAATAGTAAACCATCAGAAGTCAAGCCTGAGACCCACTCAGCGGATACAATTTTTGGGTTACAAAATAGACTCAACACTGCAGAGAATCTTCCTCCCAGAAGAGAAGATAGAAAAGTTTTAACAGGCCTTGAGGACGGTTCAGTCCAACCTGCAGGTGTCGGTGCGGGTAACAATGTCGGTGTTGGGATTGTTTACAGTGGCAATCCCTGCAGTGCAATGAGCCAGGCTTCATGCCTGCTGAGTTCAATGGGACATACTCCGGGGCCGGTCCCATCAAGAATCCCTAGAAAAGACCATCAGGTTGAGTACAAGAGCAAATAGATCCCTTTGGTGGTGGGGGAAACCAAAGAATCTCTTAAAGGGCCTTCCTTGGTGCTTTGTGGCAACCCATCACCTAACAACGAATACGAGTGCCTGGGGGTGGGCGCAAACAGCCCAGGGCGAATGGTCCAAGGCAGACAGCGGGAAATCCTCCAACTGGAGAGTTGAAGGCAGTTTATCTAAGTTTATAGGCCTTCTGACAGTCCTTAGAGAATCAACATGTCCTGATATTCTCGGACAATATGACAGCCGTCTTGTGCCTAGCAAAGCAAGGAGGAACAAGAAGCAAATCTCTCATGGAGCTGACCTTTCAGGTACTTTCTTGGGCAGAGGCAAATGTAGCCTCACTATCAGCTGTCCACCTAAAGGGACACACAATTTGTTGGCAGACTTTCTCAGCAGAAGGATGATAAAGGAGTCAGAATGGGTGTTAAATCAGGAGGTGTTCCTGATGACTGCTGAGGAGTGGGGTCAGCCCAGTGTGGATTTATTTGCAAATCAAGAGAACTCCAAGGCCCTAGAGTTATTTTCTCTGAAGGATGAGGACCTAGCAGTTGGCCTGGATGCACTAGCCCACAAATGGGACTACCCCTTGTCTTGCGCCTTCCCCACGTTACAATTGATTCCACGGGTCTTGGAAAAATTCAGGAGGGAGAACACAGACCTAATTTTGATTGCACCCTACTGGCCCAAAAGACCTTGGTTTACCACCCTCCTAAACCTGTCAGGGAAACCTGTCTGGGGGTTGCCAGCCAGGAAGGACCTCCTTGAGTCAGGAAGGCCTTTATCACCCGGACTTGGCTCATCTCAAACTCATGGCCTGGTTTCTGAGGAAGACCTCTTCTGGCAGAAAGGCATTTCAAGTAAACTGGTTGACACCCTCTTGACAAGTCGAAAGAAAGTCAATAGGTCAATATACTTTAAAGTCTGGAAGTGCTACAACACCTAATTTCAGTTCTGGAATTTCTCCAGGAAGGTATGGAGATGGGCTTTGCGGCAAGTACCCTCAAAACGCAGGTGGCCGCTTTATCAGTTTTCTTAGAGAACTTTATCTAGGGAAACACTGATAGTCCATTTTTTTTTCAAGGCTATGGCCAGAATCGGGCCAGTTCCCGGGAAAAACGTATCTTTAGTTTTACAGGGACTTACTAAAGGACCTTTTGAGCCTTTGGAGCAAGCAGCCTTGTACTGTCTTACTTTTAAAACCATTCTTCTAGTGGCAGTGACCTCGGCATGCAGGATTAGGGACTTGCAGGCGTTATCCAATGTGGAGCCCTTTTTCAGGTGTTTTTCTGACAGGATAGTCTTAAGGACGGATCCAGGATTCCGTCCAAAGGTGGCCTTGGCTTTCCACGGTACACAAGAAATTGTTCTTCTGACCTCCTGTCTAGCACCATCTAGGCCGGAGGAGGAGATCTTTCACACCCTAGACATCAAGAGGTGCCTCTTGAGATATCTGAAGGTAACAAAGGATCTTAGGAAGACATCCTCATTATTTGTCCTGTCATCAGGAGCTCGTTAAGGTGAGAAAGCATCAAAAAGTACTTTAGCCAGGTGGCTAAGACAAGCGATTAAGGAGGCTTATCTGGCTAATGACAGTGAACCACCGGAGGGAGTGTTGCCCCACTCCAATAGGGCAGTGGCAACTTCCTGGGCTAAAAGGGCTGGGGCCTCTCTGGAACAGATTTGTAAGGCAGCCATGTGGTCCTACCTTCATAAGGCACTACAGGCTGGATCTCCTGTCAGCCACAGATCAGTCCTTTGGCAGGAAGGTCTTGCAAGCTGTGGTCCCGCTCTCAGAACTAACTGCTCTGTTATCATCTCCATGGTGCTGTTTTGAAAGGCGAGGAGAGAAAAATCTTAGTTAGACTTACCAGTGATGGTATTTCTAAGAGCCTTTTTGGGTGGTATAAAGGTGTAAAGCTTGAATATTAGATGTGTTGTTTATATCTTCCAGCAGGAGGAAATTTATTGGACGACTGACGGCATGGTGGAAGTGGCCACTTTTAAAGGGGCGTTGACACGGCAGTGTTTCCTGGAAGAGGTGGAGCTGTGCTCTCTCCATGCTGCTGTCCTGAAAGGCTCTTAGAAATACATAGTTACATAGTTACATAGTCCATCAAGTCCAACCTATGTGTGTGTGTTTTTATGTCAGTATTTACATTGTATACACCCCAATGTTGTGGTCCCTTAGGTGTGCATCTAATAGTTTTTTGAAATTATCTATACTCCCAGCAGAAACTACTGCTTGTGGAAGAGAATTCCACATCCTCACTGCTCTTACCGTAAAGAAACATCTACGCATTTTAAGGTTAAACCGCCTTTCTTCTATTTTTAGTGAATGGCCACGTGTCTCTGTATACTCCCTTGTGCTGAATAGTTTTGTCCCTATAGTGGGGTCACCAGTACAGTATTTGTACATTGAAATCATTTCCCCTCTCAAGCGTCTCTTTTCCAAAGAGATTAAGTTCAGTGCTTGTAATCTTTCCTCATAACGAAGGTCCTCCAATCCCTTAATTAGCTTTGTTGCCCTTCTCTGAACCCTTTCCAATACCAGGATATCCTTCCTGAGGATTGGTGCCCAGAACTGGACAGCATACTCCAGGTGCGGCCTCACCAGAGACTTGTATATTGGGAGAATTATTGATTTAGCCCTGGAGTTGATCCCTTTCTTGATGCATGCCAACACTTTGTTAGCTTTGTTTGCAGCAGCTTGGCATTGCATGCCACTGCTGAGCCTGTTCTCTACTAGGACCCCTAGGTCTTTTTCCATCCTAGATTCCCCCAGAGGCTCTCCCCCTAGTGAGTAGTTTGCGTTCATCTTCTTGGTACCCAAATGCATTATCTTACATTTTTCTACGTTAAATATCATTTGCCACTTGTCTGCCCACCCCATTAATTTATTCAAGTCTTCTTGCAAGGTTTCCACATCCTGTGGAGAATTTATTGCACTGCTTAGCTTGGTATCATCCGCAAATATTGAGATTGAGCTGGTCACCCCATCCTCCAAATCCTTTATGAATAAATTGAATAGGATTGGTCCCAGGACAGAACCTTGGGGAACCCCACTTTCTACACCAGACCATTCTGATTATTCCCCATTTATCGCCACCTTTTGGACTTGCCCCTGTAGCCAGTTTTCAATCCATGTAACTCACCCTTTGATCCATGTTGAGGGACCTTAGTTTGTACAGTAAGCGTTTATGGGGAACTGTATCAAATGCTTTTGCAAAATGCAGATACACCACATCTACAGGCCTTCCTTTAATTAGATGGCAGCTCACCTCCTCATAGAAGGTTAATAGATTGGTTTGGCAAGAACGATTCTTCATGAAACCATGTTGATTACTGCTGCTAATGATACCGTTCTCGTTACAATAATCTTGTATATGATCCCTTATTATTCCCTCCAAGAGCTTGCAAATTATTGATGTTAAGCTGACTGGTCTGTAGTTCCCAGGGATATATCTTGGTCCTTTTTTATATATTGGTACTACGTTGGCTTTCTTCCAATCAGCTGGTATCATGCCAGTCAGAAACTGCTCTTAAAGATTAAGTACAAAGGTCTGGCAATAACTTGGCTAAGTTCCTTAAGGACCCTCGGGTATAAGCCATCTGGTCCCGGTGACCTATTAGTGTTCAGTTTTTCAAGCCTATTCCTGATTTTATCCTCAGTAAGCCATGAGGGTGCTTTCTGTGATGTGTCGTGAGGACCAGCATTGTAGTTCTGAATAATTGAACCCCCCGTTTCCTTTGTGAATACTGAGGAGAAAAAATGAGTTTAACACCTTTGCCATTTCTCCATCCTTTGTAACCAGATTTCCTTCATCATTCTTTATAGGGCCAATATGATCTGACCTCCCTCTCTTACTGTTTATATACTTAAAGAATTTCTTGGGGTTCCTTTTACTCTCCTCAGCTATGTGTCTTTCATGTTCTACCATAGCTGCTCTGATTGCACTTTTGCATTCTTTATTGTGAGTTTTATAGATATGAAAATCTGACTGAGACCCCTCTGCCTTGTATTTTTTGAAGGCCTTCTCCTTTGCTTTTATGTGTGCCTTTATGTCGGAGTTAAGCCATCCTGATCTTTGATTAACTCTTTTAAATGTATTTCCTGTTGGGATACATTGGCTAATACCTTTGTTTAGTATGTTCTTGAAGCACTCCCATTTTCCCTCCATGTTCATTGTTCCTAGAATTTTATCCCAGTTAACATCTTCCAGGAGCGTAGTTTATGGAAGTTGGCTCTGTTAAAATTCAGTGTCTTTGTATTCACCTTATGTTTCCTATTTGTGTAATTTATACTGAAACTAATTGACCTGTGATCGCTATTTCCTAGAGCGCCCCTTACTTCCACATCTGTGATCAGTTCTGTGTTGTTAGTAATCGGAAGGTCTAATAATGTTTTTTTTCTTGTTGGTGCATTTACCATTTGACCCATGAAATTGTCCTGCAGGACATTTAGGAAATGGCGAGCCTTAGCTGAATGTGCAGTACCTTCCTCCCAGTCAATATCTGGATAATTAAAATCCCCCATTATAATGACACTTCCCATCCTAGCCGCATACCCCTCCCCCTTTTTTGCCCTCCCTATCCCTGCAATATAGGGAATACCCCTGAATGGTAGCCAGCCAATCATGAGAGCTGTTGAACCAAGTCTCCGAAATTCCTACAAAATCGAATTCCTCCTCGTACAGTAGCAACTCTAGTTCCCCCATCTTGTCTGCCAGACTCCTGGCATTAGTGAACAAGCCACATAGTTTTGCCTGGACACCTACTGTTTCCTTGCTGGGTATTCCTCATTTGTATATAGGACTTGTTACGCTACTTGCCTCGGGTTTAAATTCTTTATTCGGCCTACCACTCCTACCCCCA
The DNA here is from genome assembly GCA_018402905.1 of Glandirana rugosa. Classification (NCBI taxonomy): domain Eukaryota; kingdom Metazoa; phylum Chordata; class Amphibia; order Anura; family Ranidae; genus Glandirana; species Glandirana rugosa. Next base: position 515,184 of record BLSH010101080.1, on the reverse strand, counting down.
GTACTACCCCCTGGACTCTGTTCCACTCTGGCTATTACTAAGTCTGGACCCCCCCCCCGTTGCCTAGTTTAAAAGCCCCTCTAACTTTTCGGCCATCCTCATTCCCAGCCGGTCTGCACCTTCCCCATTTAGGTGCAGCCCATCCTTTCTATAGAGCTTGTAACCGATTGAGAAATCGGCCCAGTTCTCCAGGAACTGGAAACCCTCCTTTCTACACCAGCTCCTCAGCCACTTGTTGATGTCCCTAATCTCCGGCTGCCTCTCTGGTGTGGCTTGAGGTACCAGTAGTATTTCTGAGAGTATTACCTTAGAGGTCCTAATCCTCAATTTTGGTCCTAGGTCCCTGAAATCTTTTTTTAGGACACTCCACCTGCCTCTAACTTGGTCATTGGTGCCAACATGCACCATGACAGCTGGGTCTTCCCCAGCCCCTCCCATTAATACAGTCCTTAGTCGTAGCGACCTCGTCTCACCGCGGGGATCGACGGTCCCCTCATTGAGGAGGTCGCTTGCACCCCTACTTCAGTCCGCTTTCCTTTCTGTCTAATACCACCATCCCCTGAGTTAAGAATCTTTGTGTCTCTCCGGTTAGACAGTGTTTCTGGACTTCGTTTGACATACGACAAATGGCCCGCGAGCCCAAACCTTGTAGTTCCTAACCCACCTGTATAATTACCCTCCCCGACCCCTTCTGGGTCGACAGTACCACGTACAACCGTGGTTACTGGTTCAATCTCCGTCCACCTCACAGGATTTTTTTCTAAAGTCCCTGGATCCT
>BLSH010101080.1:492211-514396 GCA_018402905.1 Glandirana rugosa | reverse complement strand
CCCCCCCCCGTTGCCTAGTTTAAAAGCCCCTCTAACTTTTCGGCCATCCTCATTCCCAGCCGGTCTGCACCTTCCCCATTTAGGTGCAGCCCATCCTTTCTATAGAGCTTGTAACCGATTGAGAAATCGGCCCAGTTCTCCAGGAACTGGAAACCCTCCTTTCTACACCAGCTCCTCAGCCACTTGTTGATGTCCCTAATCTCCGGCTGCCTCTCTGGTGTGGCTTGAGGTACCAGTAGTATTTCTGAGAGTATTACCTTAGAGGTCCTAATCCTCAATTTTGGTCCTAGGTCCCTGAAATCTTTTTTTAGGACACTCCACCTGCCTCTAACTTGGTCATTGGTGCCAACATGCACCATGACAGCTGGGTCTTCCCCAGCCCCTCCCATTAATATGTCCACCCAATCCTTGATGTTCCAAACCCGAGCGCCCGGTAAACAGCATACAGTTTGCTTCAGGTCTTTGTGACAGATTGGCCTCTCTGTGTTTCTAAGAATTGAGTCCCCTACCACCATAATCTGTCTTTCCTTTCGCCTGACTTCATCCCCACGTTCGCTGGAGGAGTTACTCCCCTGGCAGCTAGGGGCGCCACTCTGCTCCAGCGATGCTGATTCCTGACTGGTTTCCATAATATCACACAACGGGGTGTATCTATTGGAATGCTCCAGCCCAGGATCAGCCTCTCTGACTATTTCCCTTCTACCCTTCTTAACTGTCACCCAACTACTCTGTTCTGGTGCCTGCACCTCTGTCTCCACCCGCCTCTGTGCTGGCCACTGCCGGCACCTGCCAAATACGATCCCAACTCTCCTTAAGTATGGAGAGTCGTCTCAGTGTTGACAGTTGCTTCCTCAGATTCATAACCTGGACTTCCAGGGAAACAACATTACATTTTGTACAGCAGTACATACGCATACATGTGACAAGATGTACACGAGTCGCTTCTCCACACCTGCCAGGCATCGTACCTATTGATTTAGTGGGGACTGGGAATTATGCCCTATCCAATTAACTAATCGCTGGCTGCCTGCCTCTAATGCTCACAGTACACAGGTCCTCACAGCACTCGGTACTCACGCCACACTCGGGTACTCACAGAACACCCAGGTACTCACACTAAATACTCAGGTACTCACACTATATTACTCAGGTACCCGCCCAATACTCAGGTACTCGCCCAATACTCAGGCCCTCATCTGATACCCTGGTACTCACTATGCTCAGGTGCTCACTATACTCAAGTACTCGCTACTCAGGTACTCACAGAATACTCGGGTACTCCCAATACACAGGTACGCCCAACACTCAGGTACTCCCAATACAAAGGTACTCCTAACACACAGGTACTCACATACTCAGGTACTTACACTACACAGCTCATACAGTACACACAGTCAGTCTTTTATTAGTAGTTGTGTCTCTCTGCTTAGCCCCTGTAATCTGACACTTGCAGCTTGTCAGTCTCTGCCTTTAGCCTCCCCCCGGCTTCCCAGCTCTGTCAAGCCTGTCGAGTTGTCACACAGAGCGATCTGCACTCACCCGCTGCCTCTCCCCATCAGTCTTCAACCGCCCGCCTCCTCTGTCCGCTTTTATGGGGGGATACAGTCCTCAGTCATTCCCGCTCCACCACTGCTTACGGTCCCCTGGTCACACGCCTCCTCTCTCCTCTACTGTCCCTAGTCACTCCACTCCTGCCACCTCTCCCGGGCCCCGGTCACCCGCCTCCTCCTTCGGTCACGTGTGGGGGGGGTTGGGGGTCCGGTACGTACTTCCCCCGCACTCTCTCTCACCACGATGTCTCAGCATCTGAGACAGCTCTTGTCGCGCCAAAACTCTGCACAAAAGCTCTGCACAGCGCCACCTAGCTACCAGCAATCAGGTAAATCAGGTAAGTTAAACTAAGGTTTTTTATACAGTTGGGAGCTGTCATGCATCTACTGTACATACATATTTACATTATTTTATTGAATAAGCCTCATTTTCTCCATTGTATAGTGCTTTTGAGATTAGATTTATTGACAGGTTAGGGAGGAGTTGAGCCCATTTGTAGTACCTTTGATGTGAACCAACAGTAACTCAAACCATAGAAATACAGAAAGGAGGGCCAGACCAAACCCAGATAAAAGAGCCCAAGAGCTCAAGGTAATTTTAAAAATAATCAACATGTTTTAGGGGCAACACCACTCCCCCTGCATCAGGTCTACAAGAACAAGCAAAAAAACAAAAAAAAACATAGTTATAAAGATACAAAAATTATGTCTAGTTATGCATATATATACCACACATTAGAGTTGTTTTTGTGTTATTTTCATGTGATTACTATTATTACTTTCCATTGGCCCCCATTGTAATTACATTTTTCAGCACTAGATCTTCTGTTGCCCACTGAGAATTTAGCCGTTAAGACAAGGGGTGGGGTTTAGTTTAAGGAAAGATGGGGCTTATTCTCGATGCATAGGGAAGGTCCATATATGCAGCATGGTCCTAGGTTATAAGTGGTTCCAGTGGCGGCCGTCCATTAGGTGTGCCGTCCCCATAATCCATGTACCTGGCACCTAATCTACATGTAGGGTGCCGGGCGCATGGATTTCAATAGGGGTTTTTTTTTCTAAGCACATGATTAGAACCTGAGGCTCTAATTGGCTTTAAAAAAAGAGTGGGCTCGGGGCATTGAGCACTGCGCCCAGAGCCCATCCAGTTGGGTGACAATAACAAATTAAAATTGGCACAGTGGGTGGCAGAGTGGTGTAGTGGATAGCACTTTTGCCTAGCAGCAAAAGGGTCACTGGTTTCAATCCCAGCCACAACACTACCTGCCTGGAGTTTGCATGTTCTCCCTGTGCCTGTGTGGGTTTCCTCCGGATACTCCGGTTTCCTCCCACACTCCAAAGAAATGCTGGTAGGTTAATTAGATCCTGTATAAATTGCCCCTAGTATAGGTATGAATGTGAGTTAGGGACCTGAGATTGTAAGCTCCTTGAGGGTAGGGACTGATGTGAATATACAATATATATGTAAAGTGATGCGTAAATTGACGGTGCTATATAAGTACCTGAAATAAATAATAAATAAAATATTGTCTGCCTGCTTCTCCTCCTGACCAATCAGGAAGCGGATCCTGAGACCCGACCCTGGTAGAGAAGGGAAATGTATTGGCTGGTACCGGGGGAGGATGTACGGGGAGATCCGGGAGATGGCCTCTCTGATCTCTCTGCATCGTTGCCAGTGCCAGAGAGTTTGTACGGGGAGACCCGGGAGATGGCTGTCCTCGCAAGCCCGACCACGGCTGGAGCACTAGCCACCACTGGGTTCCACACTTAAACTAGCACTTTCGCTAACAGACGTACTTGCAAGCATTGCAAAGCCTGTGCAATTCATCACTGTTATTCCCCAAGTCTGGTTCCCATTAATAAATATAGCTCTATTGATGATTGCTATAGAACTATACTTTCTCTTTGGGCTTACTTTAGTCATGCAATTTATTTACTTTGAGAACAGTATGGGAGGGAAGATGCATCCTGACAAATCACAGCAAGAAATAAATCCTGGGCTTACACATAATATGTTCTTGTTGGAAAACCTTGTGGCACTCAGTGCAGGAATCTCATTAATAAGGCAGCTCACTGCCTAGGCAATAAAATGCTTCTCTATTCAACAGGCTTGATGGAACTGTCAGCCTTGGAGAAGTCAGGTATTTTCCCCACCAAAATTACACCTCTGCTCCTGCTCCGCTTTCACAACTTTATGAGCAGTTTTGGAAGCCATTTAATATGATTTGAATTTCAGCTGTGCATCGTTGTGTGACAAGCAGAGTGAACCTCCCTGCTTTCTTCAAGTCTGGTGTTCTTTTAGTGTCGTACTGTGCGGCCATCTGCGGCAGAACTTCTACCTGTCCCCCGAATGACATTCATTCTATCCTTCAACACTTCATGAATAATGACACGGATGGACTGGCAATATTACCCCTCCCCTTCTTTGAGATGTAAAGTAGAATTTAAATAGCAGAACCTGTCAAAAAATAGAACATCTCTTTTCAAGCAGTTATAATTGTCACTGTCCAGCTGCAAAATAGTTTCTCTTTCTCTGCAGCCAGTCCTGCGCTCTATTGGTGTCCTCCGTGCCATGCTTCACTCTGAAAAAGCCTGACCCCTTTTTTTGAACCAGTATTTGAGTCCGCTTGACTGACTGAGGTATACATTTTCTGCTTCATATGTTCCTACCAAACCCCTAGGCCTGAAACGTGATTGTCAGGCTTTTTGGCAATAGGAAACACTTTCGATGGTGAGCTTTTTTTTATGCGGCTTAAAGTGGTTGTAGCCCTAAAAAAAAAAAAAAAAAAAAAAAAAAATATATATATATCCTGATCCATTAAAGCATGATAGACAGCAGTGTGCTGTGTAATTTACCCCTCTATATGTTCTAAAAAACCTGGTTGATTGTGCCAGTTCCTGTGTCCATCTGTCTGTGCTGACCACGGTAATCATGGCTGCTTCAGCCGCTGGTCTCCTCTCTCCCCCTGTCCCCCTCCCCCCCTGCCTGTCAGCTCGGGAGTATGTAATATTACTATTGAGAAATACTGTAATCCTTTGTGTCTTTGTGTAAAATTATTGCTGAAAATACCTTAATTACAGCACCCATGGGTGTTCACGTGACCTCCTGCTGCTCTCCTCCTTGCTGATGTCAGTGGGGAATCTCGGCCCCTCTCTCTGCAGTGCTCAGAGCGAGGACGGAGACATGGCGGGTCACGTGAGCGCCCAGTGGCACTGTAATTACAGTATTTTCAGCAATAATTTTACACAAAGACATACACTGGACATTATTTAATCCTGTAACACAGCGGATTACTGGATTTGTTATTATAATGAATCTACAACCACTTTATGTACTCTCCTGATACATACCTCCATCCACCTGACAAGAGGAGCTGGAAAGATCCCCACTCTCTAGGAGCTTATTAAAGGAGTTGTAAAGACAAAAGGTTTTTTTTTATCTTAATGCATTCTATGCCCTAATATAAAAAGACCTGTGTGTAGTAGCCTCCCCAGCACCCCTTAATACTTACCTGAGCCCCATCTCTGTTCAGCGATGTCCACAATTCCTTCGGCCATCCGGGACTCTCCTCCTGATTGGCTGAGACACAGCAGCGGCACCATTGGCTCCTGAAACAGTCAATTAAAGTCAGTTAACCAATCAGAGGAGAGAGTGGGTGGGGCCAAATGGACACACGGAGCTGCAGCTCGGCTCGGGTGCCCCATAGCAAGCTGCTTGCTGTGGGGGCACTCGTTAGGAGGGAGGGGCTAAGAGCAGCAAAGAGGGACTCGAGAAGAGGAGGATCTGGGCTGCTCTGTGCAATACTAACTACACAGAGCAGGGAAGTATGACATATTTGTTATTTAAAAAAAAAAAAAAAACAAGACTTTACAATCACTTAAAGGCTTGTTTTCATTTGATTTCTGGTCCCTCCATGGTAGCGTTCCTTATATTGTGAAGATTGTAGACTGCTTGGCGATTTGGAATTGTACTGAGCCCCATTTGACTGCTTTATGTATAGTGGTCCACCCCTGAGGTTAAGGGTCAGTGTGTGTATTGCAGATTTAGGAACTCTCACAGCACTTCTGTTTGGAATCTGTACCTGTTGGACCTTCAATTCTAAATCTTTATTGAGGTACTGATAAGGACTCTTTTCTTTGCATTTAAAGTGCTGCAGCTATATATATTTGATAGGAAACTTAAATATATATTTGTGAAGTGCTTATCTTAACTTACATACCATTTAAATTGTGATTTTATTGGTTTATGCCATATGTACAAGATCATAGTGTAGCCTACAATGAGTAGTTTTAAGCTGCTGATGGGTTCACCTAAAATTTGTAGGTGAACCTGTCAGACATTTTAAACCTTAAACTGGTAGTAAACCCTCCTATAATTTTCAGCCAAGGAAGCTGCCATCTTTGCCTCTATTTAATCTACAATTGCCATGATGCTGCACATGTGATCAGCTATGACACCAACCATTGGATGGTTTGACAGTTTGGTTTAGAGCACAACCAATGGGAGCGTTACATTTCCGACACGTGCCGGAAATGTGACGTTTTTTAACCTGTTAAATGCATGGGTTTACTACCGCTTTAAACTAAATGTCCTGCCTAAAAACAGTACAGGCAGTCCCCGAGTTACATACCTCCAACTTACGCTTACAAACGGAGACAACAGGAAGTGAGAGGAAATCTACCCCTTGGAAGGGAAATTCACTCCTGGAAGTTATCATGGGAAAAACAATGTTTCCACTGAAGCTTTATCACCAATCCTTGTTTCCACAAAAACCCAATATTTTCAAAATTCAGTTGTCACAGGGACAGAAAGTGAGGTGAAATCTATTGAAATAGATTAATGTTATAAATGTTACAGGGGTGTTAACCCTTTCCTATGCTATACAAAAAATGTAAAAAAAATGTTTTTGTCCGGAGTTACCCCTAAAAAAAATTCCAACTTACATACAAATTCAACTTAAAGCGGTAGTAAACCCCCACTACTGTTTTTACCTACAGGTAAGCCTATAAAATGGCTTACCTGTAGGTAAAATGAATATCTCCTAAACCTACATGGTTTAGGAAATATTCCCACTGCATGCAGCCGCTGACATTAGCGGCGCATGCGCTCTGATGATCCGGCGGAGGCTGCCGGAAAATCAGAGCTGGCTGCCGGAGCGAAGAGCTCCCGCGCTCATGCGCGGGAGTGACGTCACGCGGCTCCGGCCACTCACAACGTACCCGGAAGAAAGAAGAGGACCATCATGTCAGCGTCCTTAGCACTGACTGACTCGGGCATCGGGGGTCTCGTTCTAAGGTAAGTATTTCATAATATGTTAGTATGCAATGCATACTAACATATTATGCTATTGTCTTGCAGGATTTTTCAGGCGGGTTTACTACCACTTTAAGAACAAACCTACAGAGCCTTGTTTGTAACTCAGGGAATGTCTGTACCACAAAATACCTGCTATTACTTTTTTTTAAACAGAAAAGGTTATTTGGTGGGTCTCACTGCAGTAGTTGTACTTGGTAGCTTTAAATCAGAGTTCCCCCATTTCTGAAGGAAGCCCCACCCAGTGGTCACATGAGTTAATTTCAGTAGCCATTATGGGAAGTCTTATTGGACAGGGTGCAGTCACAAAGCTGGGGTTTTAGTCCTTAAAGTATTTGGACTTGATAGAACCAATCTTGGACTATTTTATAAACAACAAGGCTCTAGGTACCTGTCCTTGAGCTGTGATTTGAAACATCTCCACATCATTTTCCCATTCACCATATGACTAGGAAATCCTCATCCATTGAGCTCTGAAGGCGAAATCCTTTCGAGTATTGTTATTGGACAAAGTACGTCCAGATATACAAATTGCATTCTGCTATACGCCCCTGACGAAAGGCTTGAACCTGAAACGCGTTGGGCTTTCTTCCTCTTTTGTAGGATGGCTGAATGATGTTAAGGAACCTACATGCAGATGTGCGCGAGCCGGCTGCACTTAAACAATCCAATGTTTTAACAGAATACGTTTATACACTAATTGGTTTATTTGTCATTTTTACAACATTTTTGTATTTTTTATGTGAAAATAAATGTGGATTTTATACATATGTAGATGTGTTTTCGATGATCTTTGGTTCCCCCACCTTGAAAGTCCCACCCATAGGGGTTCTTCAATTGGTAAAGTATTTGTACGGATAAAACATTTGTTTTAGCTTTGGCTAGAGTAGGCAATGATTAAAAGACCTGTATGGAGCCGTACAGGGAAGAAAGGTGGGTGCATCTTTAACCCCTTCAGTTGTATGTGTAATTTGAGTTTGAGCTATTGAGCACTGTAAACTGTTTTTTCAGGTGATGCATATTAGCCCAGGAAATGTAAAAAGGGAAATTCGTTGCTGTCTAGAAATATATGACATATACATATGCAATCTTTAACCTATTTAACCTATAATAGATAAGGGAAGTGCATACAAAACACCATACAACCACTGTACGCCTATTGGAAGAGCTATTTGCATTGACCTCTATGAAGGAAAGTACAAAGCAAACTTAGTGTGCTGGACTACTACTCAGAAGGCACTGTAAAGTTTGGGGGTTGCCCTTCTAGTCCCATATATGTACATCTAATAAATATCCTTATTTTTTTCTCCCTGTCCCTCTAAGGTCTATATATCCCCCTTTTTATACCATTTGTAACAAGTCCTTCATAGGAGGCCATTAGGTGTCTACAATTTTCTTGAGAGTTACACTATAGGATGCTATTCATTTAGGCTGGAAATTGTGACCAATTTTTTTTTTTTTAGTTCATGGGGGTTAAATTTTAATTCTTATTAATATTTTTATTTTCATTTTATTCATATTCTTATATGAGCATTGAGCAATATTAACATGCAATTCATATTCAATCAATTTATGTAATTTATTGTAATTTGAGAAGTTTCCTATTTAGTGTTATGTTTGGTCACCTTATTTATATGTTGAATAAGTAATTTGGTCAATACAGGGATGATCACTTTTTTTACTATTTATTAGATCTTATTAAATTTTACTTTAATTTATTTTTTATATCTGCATATTTTTTTTGTCCACATGATGGCGTTTGTTCATGGGGTCCATCCCAGCAATATATTTGAGTTGTCCTGCCAGTAATTTGGAGCCTCCTTAGGGGGTGCTGGATGTATACCGAATATGTAGTTTTTGTGGCATATGAATATTTCTGTAACAGTTAACAACCTTTGAGCCTCAGGCGCTCTGTGACTGTCTAATAATACAATGATTCTTCCTGTGTGGACAGGTATTTAAATGCTGTCAGTGGTGGTGTGCGTTCTGTACCCCTGATGATGTCACATATGATGAAACACGTAGAGTAGAGCCGGAGAACATGCCCCTGTGTATGCGCCAACCAGCCCTGGCCACCTTGTTTGTGGAAAAGATACAAACCTGTATTTCTTGGAACGTTCATTTAACCACTTCCACACTGCGCGTAGTATATTTACTGCAGCAGTGTGGACGTGTCCTGCGAATCACTGTAAATAAACGGCGATTTGCGGAGTGGCAGCTAGGGGGCGCGTGCGCCTGCTGTACTCCAGAGGAGTGTGCCCATGGCTTGGGCGGACCCGATGTCCACCGGCGAGCCACGATGAGCTGCCACAGCAAAAGAACGGGGAACCGCCGTAAACACGGCGGTTCCCCGCTCTGTCAGTGGGGACATAAGAGATCTACTGTTCCCTGTCACTGGTATCAGTTAGATCTGTTATGTCCATAAAAGCCCAGTCCCCTCACTGAACACATGCAGGGAACACAGTTAACCCCTAGATCTCCCCCTGCAGCTTAACCCCTTCACTGCCAATGACATTTATACAGTAATCAGTGGATATTTAAATTTCTGATCGCTGTATAAATGTCATTGGTCCCAAAAAAGTGTCAAAATGGTCCAACATGTCCGCTGCAATATCGCAGTACCGATAAAAATCGCAGATCGCCACCATTACTAGTAAAAAATAAAAAAATAAGAACCCCAGAAATGAATTCTCATCATTCGTAAACGCGGCAACTTTTGCGCAAACCAATCAGAAATGATGCAGAGGTGATCAATTACCACCAAAATAAACCTTTGTGGTAAATAAGGACGCAAATTTTTTTTGGGTACAGCGTCGCAGGACTGCGCAATTGTCAGTTAAAGCGACGCAGTGCCGAATTGCAAAAAGTGCTCTGGTCCTAATGTGGGAGATCCTTCCGAGGGTGAAGTGGTTAATCTTCATGCTTTGGAAGTGCAATCTTTATCAAGCCTTGCTGCTTCTAATGAATTTACACTATGGACTAGTGCTCTTTTCTTCTCAACGCCCAGTGTTTGTTGTGGAAATTTGTCAGTACCCTTCCCCAGATCTGTGGTCTGAGGTCTACAGACAATTCCTTGGACTTTATGGCTTAGTTTGTTCTCTGACATGCACTGTTAAAGCGGTAGTAAACCCTAAAATCAATTTTTACATACAGGTAAGCCTATAATAAGGCTTACCTGTAGGTAAAAAGAATATCTCCTAAACCTGCATGGTTCAGGAGATATTCGCCCTGCATGCAGCCGCTGACATTAGCGGCGCATGCGCTCTGACGATCCGGCCGAGGCGGCCGGCAACTCAGAGCTGGCTGCCGGTGCGAAGAGCTCCCGCGCGCATGCGCGGGAGTGACGTCACGCGGCTCCGGCCACTCACAGCGCCGGAGCCGCGTACCCGGAAGACAGAAGAGGACAAAGATGTCAGCGTCCTTAGCGCTGACCGACTCGGGCATCGGGGGCCTCGTTCTAAGGTAGGTATTTCATAATATGTTAGTATGCGATGCATACTAACATATTATGCGATTTTCTTGCAGGATTTTTTTTTATTTTTATTTCTGTCAGCGGGTTTACTACCGCTTTAACTGCCGTACCTTATATAGATAGGTGTGTGCCTTTCCAAATCATGTCCAATCAACTGAATTTAACATAGGTGGACTCCAATCAAGTTGTAGCAACATCTCAAGGATGATCAGCGGAAAAAGAATGCATCGGAGCTCAATTTTGAGTGTCATGGCAAAGGCTGTGAACGTGATTTACTTTTTTTTTTTTTCATTTTTCATTTTTAATAAATTTGCAAACATTTCAAACAAACTTCTTTCACATTGTCATTATGGGGTATTAATTGTAGAATGTTAAGGAAAATAATGAAGTTAAAACATTTTGGAATAAGTCTGTGATATAACAAAATGTGGAAAAAGTGAAGCGCTGTGAATACTTTCCGGATGCACTGTATCTATGAATGCCTTTTTGACTTCTCTTTAATGAGTGTCACCACAATCTGATAAGCCCCCACCTTGTACCCACTGGGGTGAATCACTTAGTGACACTAACCACTGGAATTTGGAAGCCTGTGTTTTTGGGACACATCTTCGCATCGTGTTATGTAGATCACCATTCACTTTTGATATCTTCTCATTTCTGTATGGGACTTTATACACAATCTTGTGTTCATGAATTATATTGTTTGTTTGTATTTTTAGCACTTTTGAGTTTAAAAGTTTTGGGGTTGTTTAGCGTGTGTGTTTGTGTGTGGTCATCTGTGAGTAGAGTCCACACCAGTTATGCCTTTTAAGGGCTTTTTGTCCCACTTTTACTAAAAAGAATATCCAACAACATGAACCGCCCACATAGGGGTTTTCACAATCAACACCAGATAACATAAGCTTCAGCCTCCTGGCTTTTTTTTAGCAGCACCACTGCTCACGCTTTGTGCCTTGGTCCTCCTGACCATGTGGCTGTGTCCACGTACATACAATGTTCCTCTGTTAGCACTCTGTCTTGCAGTTCCTGCTGCTCCGCTGACACCTGCACTGTGCAGACACCCACTTGTGGCTGCTTGCTGGCACCCACATGGACTCCACGGAGGGGTGGAGCCCAGAACCCTAGTTCTGAGTCTACAAAAAGCCCTGCACACACCTTCATAATCAGTGTGTTGGCTGTTCCCAAAACCTCATCCCAGCATTGGAGATTTCATCCAACCCAGATTACAACAAAATTTCCGGGCTCCAGGTCCCAAACCTAATTTCACCAACCACTGAGTACATTGAAAAAAAACAGATTCCTCTAAATTAAACAAGCATCCTTGAGCCCCTCAACCTGCCTAGTTGAAAACCCTGGGCAATATATACCATGAGAGGGAAAAACACTGTCAAAGAACCAAATTTAAATGCAGAGAGCCAATATGGCTTCAAACATCCTCTGTTTGCCCCCTCCCTCATTGGAGCACCCCCTTCCATATATATATTTTTCCTTTAGGTGTCTTCTTCTTCCTTTGGTGGTGAGCATATTCTAAAAGTTGCAGAGCACGGTGCCAGGTGATGATGTGGTGCCACTCTCTGCATAATTCTCCCATAAGTCCAGGGCAGAGGACCGAGCCTTGATGCCTTAGGCTCACAGGAAGTGGGTTGAATGATGCTGGGTAGCACTGGATCAGCGAGTGGTTAAGTCTGCGGGGGAGGCCAGCGCTGGAGAGAACTGAGTATTTTTCAGCATTAGCTGCTTTTTTTGCCAAAAGGTGATTGGGGATTTAAAGAGGAGCTCCAGTCATATTTATGAAAAGTCAGCAGCTGCAGCATTTGTAGCTGCCGACCGAAGATGGTCATCCCTTGGGTGAGCACATTTCTGGATCCTGGGAGAGGTGAGTGTCTGTTTATTAAAAGTCAGCAGCTACACTATTTGTAGCTGCTGACTTTTTTCATTTTCATAAATATAACTAGAGCTTCTCGTTAAATCCCCAATCACGTTTTGGCAAAAAAAGTTATGTAGCACCCCCATAGTGATAGGTTCTCTATTTTTGTAGATTTTTGATAGGAGAGGTGAAGTCTAGTGAGGCCTGACAGTGAGTGCAGGCCTGGTTGTTTTGATCTGGGCTGGGGAGTGGCTCAGGGAGGGCTGGAGATTGCAGGAAGGAACACCCCACAGATACTCATCCCTTTTTGAGCTAGGAAAGTTCTGGAAAAGGGGGTGGATGAGGAGGTGTCACTTTCTGATGTGTGACAAGGAGCCCTGACCAATCCACAGTTTGGATTGGCCGGGGGCAGGCCTCCTTAAATACAGTAATCTGCCAGCAGGGGGAGGAGTTTGGGTGGAAGAGAGGAGGATGTAGCAGAGGCTGTTGAGCAGGCCTTACCTAGGAGGGAGCCCCCAGTCTGAGGGAGTGACCTTGAGGCCTGGAGGATTGGGTGCAGCCAGGGGTGGAGTCGATTCCTGGAGTAGCACAAGGAAGCAGGAGAGCAACAGAGTTCTACATTCCAAGAGACTCTTTAAAGGATCCACCGGTTGTAGGTGAGTGACAGCCCCTGGGAGCTGGTTGAGAAGGCTGGAGCAGGCTGGGGGAGGATAGTGGACCGTCTGGAGGTCAGAGAAGTCAGTCAGGGGAAGGAGCGTCACTGGATAGGAAAGCAGGCCGGAGTGGCTTGGAAGAGGATGGGCTGGGAGTTGTAGTCTGTTAATACCCCACTAGCACCAACGTACTTAGCTACACAATGGAGGGCTTGTGGCTTCACAAACGGAAGCCTGTGGCCCTTACCCGTGACGGGTGGTTCGGAGGTCCTGCTGGCAAAAGTGCAAACCTCACCATGTGCTAGTTGGGGTGGAGGAAGAAGTGTCATGGCGGCCTGGTAAATTGCCTTTCAGGCCAGGAAACGAATAAGTGTGCTGGAGTGAAGTAAGGAGAGGGACAATCAGCAAGTGATTGAGCTGGAGGAAGTTGGAGTGTATATACTGCCAATGTATATAGAAGGTCCTGTGATCTAATTCTTTGGGCATCCCACAGAAAACCCCTTTCCCCATCCAAGTTTTATCCCCTCAAATAAAATAATGAAACAAAGTACCGGCCTGTTCCATTACTCCGGATATGTAGACATAGTGTGATTGAGGGCAATGGGCCGGTGAACCACAACTACCAGCCACTCCCAATGGAGAACATGGCTACAGATAAAAATGCCACTCCACGAGATAAATTTAAAATCAAAAAGCTGCTACTGTTGAAAAATACTCAGTTCTCTCTGGCATCCTAACTGTGGGTACTGAGCCGTGTCCCATAAAATTGTGTGTGTGTGGGGGGGGTACTTCTGCTCGGATCAGCTAGGCAATCCAAAACCAGGTACCTGCCCCCCCCCTCAAAAAAAATTTGCAAAACGTTAAAGAAGGAGGCCTTAGAGCAGAACCTCCCCTTTTGGATGGAGTTCTGCTTTAATGTCTATGCCATGCAATTACTCAATCATAAAGGTAGAAGTTTGTGGCCCCCACTTTAGCTTTGTCACCTCAACCACTAGTGTAAGCATCCCCATTGTTAACCTGATCTGAAATTCCACCTGGTGTACAGGTAAAGATGACAGTTTGATTTAGGCAAGCATTTGCAGCTAATTATAATTAGTACTGTTAAAATAGCTTTTCTAAGATAAAGAAAAGATAAGAGATTGATATTGCGGTGCGGTGGGAGGAATATTCCGGTGTCCTAGGAGGATTGAGCTGCCACCTTTTGGTCCCTGCAGAGGGCTATATCTGCATGTGAGAATTGACCTTTGCTAGCGATAGCGGGTCTCAACTTCTGGTAAGGGTTTACATTTACCCCTTCCCTGTCACTGGAGGTGCCTGCACGGTCTATGGTGGTGGAAATAGGAGTGATCTCCCTTCTGGACTCTATTAGGACTTTGGATGTGTTAATCCTCTGTATATTCCCAATCACGGCTGACCTCTTCACATGTTTTGGGACTATATTTATTTTCTCTTCACTATTTTTATATTTTTGTGCACTAAGTTTTTGTATCATTTATTATGTCTATGTAAACAGCTACACAGTTGTACACACTGAGTTGTCAAGCACTAAGGTTTAGCGCAACAAACATTTTTTAAAGTAATTTTTCTTTGGTGGAATATCGCACTAATTTTTTGTTGCAGCTGTCACATATTTCAATTCCAGAAGCGCGGTATTGTTTTTGAATATAAGCATCCCCATTGTTAACCTGATCTGAAATTCCACCTGGTGTACAGGTAAAGATGACAGTTTGATTTAGGCAAGCATTTGCAGCTAATTATAATTAGTACTGTTAAAATAGCTTTTCTAAGATAAAGAAAAGATAAGAGATTGATATTTAGCTAAAGTAAAGTCTGACTATTTAAGTTCAATTTTCCCTAACTCTTTACATAATCACAATGGGTGCCGTGTGATAGCTCTTTGAGCCACGTCTGGCATGACTGTCTAATGTGCTTATTGTGTGGTTGGCCACAGCAAGCGTTATGAATGTGTGCCATGGCGTCTCAAACTGTGGCTCCGCTAGTTAATGTTTATCTTTCAAAAATGTAACAAAAAGAATAAAAACATATTTTTTTTGCCCCATGTGTTTTGACCCGTTTGGTTCAGGACATTCTCTTGGCTCCATCCAACAAGGACGCCCCCTTTTGGTGCCTCTGTGTAATAGGCTTACGTTGTAAATACTGGCAGTAAATGGATAGAATCAGCTTAACTCGTGGCAGCTAAATGGTTATCTGTCTCCAGAGACTCAATCAAGTTGTCACCTTTTTCTTCCCCTCCCGTCATACTCTGCAGCTGTAGTGAAGACAGAGGAATCAGATTTGAATAAATGAGTCCTGTGTTTCTGACACCATGACCCACTTCTCATGTTTATCTGAGACTCCGAACCCAGCAGGTATTGGTAAGGATTACAAGGTGAGTTTCTGAATACGGAATGGCCAGGCATCTCACTGTTTCTTCACTCTTATGCCCTGCCTATAGAAGCTTACAATAAATCTTTTATTTTTCGGATCCCCGGGTGCACTCATTGCACACACTCTTTCAGCTGTGTTATAGTATTTGTTCTACGACTAACTAGGAAAAGAAGTTTTGTGGCAATCGATACATTATTAATGTTTCATATGAAGCTGTTAACTTGCTAATAAGTAATATTAGATTTTTTTTTTCTTTGTTGTTTTGCAATGGCATGTCTTCAAAAACCTGAAAACCTGACAGGTTGTTTAAGGAGAAAGTGTAAAATCTGATAATATTGATAAAAGAATAAAAAGCCGTTTACAGCCTTTGATTATGAGCCTTGAAAAAAAAAGTCAGCAGTGACATCTCTCCTTTTCCCATCCTTACAGATGCACTCTTAATAGGTAATCCTTATTGGTTTCCTCACTCTCTGACCTGAAGTTAGGAATTAAGTATGTTGGGAGCTTGTATGTGTGCTCCAAGAGTGTAGAAGAGCTTTCTTCTTAAAGTGCTACTAAACCCAGGAGCCTGTATATATGGTCTCCCACAATACACAGAACATGGAAATTAAATTATTTTAGTAAATATAAACTGCTAAGTACCTTTTTCATCAGCAGTATATAGCAGTCTTTTTACTTCTATCAGTGTCTGGCTGAGCACTGGTTAACGCTTGTAGGAGGAGTTTTCATTCTCCTCTGACTGTCCTATGAGGCTGCATGGCCCTTGCCCCTCTGCCTGGGTAGTGCTGATTGGCCCTGTGCTGATCACATGCACCCTCCCCAACAAAAAAAAATCTCTTTTAATACACAGCAAACTGAGCATGTGCAGAGTGTCTCCTAGGACTCTGTACTTTTGGCAGATAGATTTGGGACTGTGGAAGAAGGGCAGAATCACAGAAGACAGGGTCACAATGTGCAGAATTAACCCCTTAAATTCCACAGTAACAACCATGTTTTACTGCATATACAGACGGATTTTACTGCTGGGGGTTTAGTAACACTTTAAATATTATTATGAATAATGCGACCCTTTAGCTGCCTACTTAAGCCAGTGAAGGAAAAATATTCTTTAGGCCCTGTTCACACTTCATGTAGTCAGAAATCATGTTCCCACTCTCCATTTTAAGTGTGGGTAATTTTTCACATGATTTCACATGTCACGCATAGGGCAGTCTATTCAGAAGAATATGTGCATTTGTTGTGACATAGAAGATCAGAGACCAAATTTTGGCTCTGAGCTAGATGCGTGCTTACTGTGAACCCATGGTATGTATGTGGCCCGCTCAGGCTGCTAGGAAGTGTAGTCCTCTGCCTGCTGAGATGAGTACTGGCTGGAAAGGAGCTCACCCATGTTCCATACAATGACAGATAAGAGCCGCACATTAGAACAAGACCTGCTGTGTGTAGACAAGTGACAGTCTCAGCCTGAACCCCACCAGGCTACGCCCCCAATGCATTTCACTCTGCTCACTGGAACTGGCACTCCCATCCCCATGAGTAAGCTTCAGTGGGTGGAGTGAAACGCGTTAGGTCATGGTCTGGCGAGGATCTTGGGTGAGGCTGCCACTTGTCTACACACAACAGGTCTTCTGCCCAAGATTGTCTTGGCAGTAATTAAATGGCTTGGTTTATTTATTTCACACTATCTTACTGTTTTCAATTCTTTAAGTCAGATAAGCATGTCCATACACCAAAGAAGAAACAGATTCACCCAGAAATGCAACCGATAAAACAATATAAACATAAACACAAACATTCAAGATACGGGAAAATAAAAAAATAAAAAAAACAACTTTGGATGAAACCGACCTAGGTGGGCAAAGCCTGTTTACCATAAAGCAATTAAACTATAAGGACATAAAATACATGAGATTTCAAGACCAACCAAAAAAAAAAAAAAAAGGAAGAAGGAGGCCCAAATGATGACTCTATACATGTGTACTTGTAACATCTCTGAATAGAACGGGATTACAGCTTGAATCCCAAACATAGATATAACTATATGAGAGGTCAAGTATCAGAAAACGTCAGGCCCTGGTATGGGAGTCTCCCCTAAGGAGGCCCGATATAAGCGATAAATATAAGGATAGGTTGTGAGAAAACAAGAAAGAGCACAAGTAGTGCTAGGAAGTGCACCCTCACCCCTCCCTCCCCTTAGAGGCCAAAACAAAACGCTATAGGGGTACACTGATATTATGCACAAATAGAAACAAAATACTGCCTGGTTTCCAACCCTAATTATAGCTGTAGGGAGAGTCAAACATCAGAATATATCAAGTCCTGGTATGAGGATGAGCAAGTATAGGCTGTCCAAGGAGACCACGTATTGTGAAATTTTTTTTGAAGACCTGTGTCGAGTAATCTTCAACAGTTTCATCTTGTAGATTTTATCGACTCTAGTGACCTACATCCGAATCAAGGGTGAAGTTGTAGATTTGGGCTGTAGTAAGAGAAGATTTATAGTGTTTCAGTGGCACTGCATACATTTGCAAAATATAACACATAGGGTTACCCTAAATCCACTGATGTAAGCTGACAAATTATATTACATACTTCTGCCGATAATGGGTGAAGAAATGGGCAGTCTCAAAAAATATGATATATGGAACGCAGGCCTGGCTGTCAGCACCAGCAAGTGCTGGGAACTTGTGGAAAATGTTTATGAAGGACAGCAGGGACCCGATACCATCTTGTAAGAAGTGTATAACTTTGCTTCTGAAATCTATTAGACAGAGATGCTCAATTATAATTAGAATAACTCTCCTTATCTGAGAGTTATTAAATGTGGTGTGTAGTTCAGATTCCAATTTGCGGATATACAGAGGAACATACGAGGGCGCAATAAGCATTTTATATACCACTGAAAGCAGGTGTGAAATAGCTGGCATGTTGCAACATAAAGAATCAAAAGGGAAGTGTGGCCTTGCGTATTTAATAGGGGATGCTAAAGACCTAGAAAGTGCCTAATTTGAAACTCTACTAGGGAGTCCAATGGGGGTGAAAGCATTGTTTGAATTTGCTTATGATCAAACCAGTCCTGATTCATGATAAAGTGCAAAGGTTTACCCTTACCCACCTCTAGAAGACCTCAGAGCTGTTTGCTGTCCCTGCTAACAGGAATATCTGAATGCTCTGTCACTGGCAAGAGAGGTTAGGGAGCGGGTGAAAATGGAAAATGTCTACATACAACCCTATGCTATGGGTGGATCCTATCATTGGGTGAGATTTAAATATCCGCCAGAAAAGAAAGAGACACAGGGGCACTATGTTGTTCTACCGAGACCCACTGTTTGAGTCCTCATTGAGAGCACTAGATGATCACCTGGGTCAAGTAAGATGGTCTATAGTACTTCTCCATATCTGGTAAAGTCCAACCTTATCTTTGTACCAGGACCAATGGAATCATACTTTGTGTGTGTTGCCCATCTTTTCGTGCTTTTTCTCTCTGATCTTATGAAATGGATCTTGCAAAGAGAAATCTCAGATGTTGCATAAGGAATTTTTAAGGAGTCTGTAGGGTTGGTTACATAAATGTAAAATACTGATTTGTAAAGGAGCAGTAATAACAATGATCTACGACTCTCTTTTAAAATGTGTTGACAGTCTATGAATGTCTTCCAAAGCATGTCCCTAGTGGCTATCAACTCTTGCAGTAAGTTTGCAGTCTCTAACAATTTCTTGTAGCATGTCTGTATTCTCTGACCATCTCCTGTTGTATGTCTGCAGTCTCTAAGAGCTTGTTGTAGTATTCCTTTCACTGAATATTATGTGAAACCCTTGGGTGACATCAAGGGCATTACTAGACATGTGCAGAGCAAAACAATTTGTTTAGTTTCATTTCATTTCGATTTGTTATTTACACAAGTTTGTTTAGTTAGATTTGGTTCATTTGTTTAATTTGTTTTCAGAATTTGTTTCATTTACTCGTTTTCAAACCGTTTAGAAAAGTTTTCGAATCTATTTTTGATTAGTTTTTGAATTCAAAAATTTTTTAATTCAAATTGTTTTCAAATTTGAATCATTTTCGAATTGTTTTCCAATTTCCAAGGAAAATGGGGTGGAGTGGAGGAATAAAATGGAAAAAGATAGAATACAATAGAGGGGAATATAACAGAAAATGAAAGAATATAATGTGTTGGAGCAGAACAGATCTATTTTACTCTGTTGTATTCTATTCTTCTGTTTTCTGTTATATTTTTTTCTAGTCTATTTTTTTCTGTTCTATTCCTTTGTTTTCTATTCTATTTTGTTCTCTTTGGAAAT
Organism: Glandirana rugosa; assembly: GCA_018402905.1. Classification (NCBI taxonomy): domain Eukaryota; kingdom Metazoa; phylum Chordata; class Amphibia; order Anura; family Ranidae; genus Glandirana; species Glandirana rugosa. The sequence goes on along the minus strand of BLSH010101080.1, from coordinate 494,850 downwards.
TGGAAAACTATTCAAAATTGAGGACTTTTCGAATTTAAAAACTTGGAATTTGAAAACCTTTTGAATTCGAAAACTATTCGTATTCGAAAAAGATACAAATTTCATCCGAATTTTCTTTTTCGTTATTTCGGATTTGTTTAAATTCGGTACTATTGTAATTCGGATCCATCCGAATTTCCAAAAAAACTAAAATTTGTCTGAATTTTAATTCGGAGCGAAACTAACCACATATGTCTAGGCATTACTTGAGGACCCCTATATTATGAGTGTTGACTATCCATGGTATAGAGACTAGACAGGTTTTGGTAAGGCCAGGTGTAGCAGACAAGCAAGCAAAGCTACATATGATTGTTTCCAGCACTCAGGAATTAAACAAGAACCCTGTGAAGTGTTCAGCAGTGCAGTCATCAGGACAGGCATCTATTTTTTTTTTTTTTTTTTGCAGTGTATTTGAGAAACTGAGAATTGTATTGCACACACAATTGGAGCTATGCCTGTCCTTCATTCCATTATTGTTGGGTATAGTGTATTTTAGAAGGGTTCAGGTTAAAGAGAAGCTCACATTGCCCATAGTTCTGCTTCTCTCAGAATTTTCTCTTTGGAGCTAGTTTTTTTCTGCTCTTTAGCTGCTGCAGAACTTCTGCATTGACATCAAACGTTCCTAAAATGTAACCCTAACTCCTAAAGGTGTCATAACAAGCAGAGTGGTGCTTACATGCAAAGAGGTAGGGCTTAGCAGCTTTTCCCCAAAGACACTAAAAACTTTCATGGTTAAATAAAGCGCATTACCTACCTGCTTTACCCTTCAATTTGCAGCATGTGTTTTTGCTACTTATTACAGGTGCACTTTACACAGCATTCTTGCTTTATTTTAGTGGCAGTTGTATTCTTGCTTCCATTAGGATTTCTGTGGTGCTTGTAAACGCAAGGATCAATGGCGTAAAAAAATGTTGCTTTTTGTTTTGTGATATTCGCGAAAACAGCTGTATATCCAAAACAGTCTTGCCTGGTTTATTTCTGCCAAAAAGCTCTTGTCTTTTTCAGAAGTGCTCTGTCTAACAGGAAGTACATGCAGATAATCGCTATCAAATTGTATTAGGCGAAGATGTGATATCAGCACTCTGCTGGGCTTCTTTTGCGAACATCGGCTGGTTTCTTGGTATTCTATTTCTGGGCTTGCTAGTAAATGATGTTTGCTTCCTGTAAGAATATACAATCTAATTTTAAGTAATTTAATATCAATACTTGATTGAACACATGACATTCAGCCTTGTACAGAGATGCAATATGAGATCTAGCTAGATGTGTCTAAACTTGTGCAGCCTTTGTTACGGGAACCAAGATAAAGTAAGACCCTACAGCTCTATGGTTGCTTTCTCCACAAATGGGTCTGCTGAGTGGGTCTCAAGATCCCGACCTTGTACAAATATAATTATGGTAACATATCAAGTCACTTTTGTCCCTCCAATTGCAGGAGATGTTGCAGTCTGAAGACTTTTCTTTCACTTCTTGATTTTAAAGCCCAAAGCGCTCCGGTATCTGGTAAGTGGCACTGAACTCTAGTTTTAAATAAATCCATGTGACAGAAGTACAGATACCTATGGAGATGGCAGACTTCCTCCTCCATTTGACATCTATGTTTGTGAAACCTTATAAACGCTTCTGTTACATTTACTGAATGCAGCTAAAGTCTGCATACCGCTGTACCATCGGTTTGGCTGTGGTTCGCCAGGATAAATGTGACTCCTCAGATGGAGGCCTTGTTTGCCTCCGCCAACCACTGGGAGGAACGCTGTGATAAAATGTGGTTTTACTGGATGGATTTCAAGTGCTTCCCCAACTATAGAGATATTATGAGCTGTCAGGCATAAGATGTGCTCTAGGACAGGTTCTACCCCTTTGCAATATCCAAGCTGGACTTTTTCCCATCCACTCTCTTCCTGATCCTTACTTGTTCTCAGGCTCATCATGTATTCTGTGTGTGCATGTAGGGGTGGTGTTAGTAAAAAGGACTTGCCAGTGTTCCTGGCCATTTCCGCGGTGGTGCGCGCACCCCCGTGCGTGTTCGCGCGCTCCCGTGCGCACCCGCCGGAGACAGCGCCGAACGGCGCCTATTTAAACCCTGGACATCCTGCACCAAGTTGCTGCTTGTTCTACAGCGTTCCAGACCTGTGGGCCTGAGCTCCCTACCTGTTCCTATGTTTCACCTGTTTCCTGTTGACCCGGCTTGCTTTGACCTGTTGTCCGCTACCTGCATCGACCCCGGCTATCCACGACCATCCGCTTGTCTACTCCTCTGTACCTCCGCTGTCGCCTGTTGTCCAGTTTCGTTCGGCCCAGTTGTCCTTTGTCCACTTTGTATCCTTGTCCATCCCTCGAGTCCGGGTGTCCAGACCTTGCGACATCTTGTTCGTCGTTGAACCACGTCCTACAGGTCCCAAATTTATCCGCGGCAAGCCGCGACAGAGGCCGCCCACGCGTGCCCTCGCGCGCTTGTGCGTGCCCCCACGCGCGTGGTGGCGCCTTTACCGGTCCTTGTGACCGTTCAGGAAAAATGATTGTGGTGGGGATGTACGTGTGTGTCTTATGTACTACTCGGACTCTTGTTCATTCCTAGTCCTTCTCTCACCTACCCTTTT
>BLSH010101080.1:476952-488850 GCA_018402905.1 Glandirana rugosa | reverse complement strand
CGAAATAGCCCGTATATTCATAAGGGAAATTGTTCGATTGCATGGAGTGCCCAGCAACATTGTGTCGGATCGAGGTGTCCAGTTCACATCAAAATTTTGGAGAGCCTTGTGTGCTGGACTAGAAATCAAACTGGCTTTCTCCTCAGCGTACCACCCCCAGACCAACGGGCAAACGGAAAGGACGAACCAAACGCTGGAGCAATATTTGCGATGTTTTTCGTCCTTCTCCCAAGATGATTGGGTTGCACTGCTACCTATGGCTGAGTTCTCCTACAATAATTCGATCCATTCGGCCACCCAGCAGTCCCCATTTTGGGCCAATTATGGCTACCATCCCACATTCCTACCTGACCTGAACCCGGAATGTTCCGTTCCAGCAGCACAAGATGTTACCAATTTCCTACACACTAACTGCCGCCTTCTTCAGGACACATTAAACAAATCTCGGGAGGCCAGCAAGGAAGCCTACGACAAGAAGAGACGGGGGGAGATGGAGCTCCAACCCGGTAACCAAGTTTGGTTGTCAACCAAAAATTTGAAACTTGCTTGCCCCTCGAAGAAATTGGGCCCGAGATTTCTGGGGCCCTTTTCCGTGAAAAGACAGATTAACCGGGTGGCTTTCGAACTCGATCTTCCACCATCTCTGAAGATCCACCCGGTTTTCCACGTTTCCCTATTGAAACCCATGGTCCGTGATTCCTTCCCCGGGCGAAAAACAGGACCACCAGGTCCCATCCTAGTTAACGGAGAGGAGGAGTACGAGGTGGAAGCAATTTTAAAGAGTCGTCGGAGAGCGGGTGTGACTGAATATCTAATCAAATGGAAGGGTTTCGGCCCGGAAGAGAACTCGTGGGAACCCGAAGGGAACATTCATGCTCCCGGACTGATTCAGGCCTTCAAACGAAAGCGCCAAGATGGTGACACTCGATAGGCATCCGGAGGCTGCCCCTTGGGGGGGGGCAATGTTAGTAAAAAGGACTTGCCAGTGTTCCTGGCCATTTCCGCGGTGGTGCGCGTTTGCGCGCTCCCGTGCGCACCCGCGTGTGCGCGCGCGCCGGAAACGGCGCCAAACGGCGCCTATTTAATCCCTGGACATCCTGCACCAAGTTGCTGCTTGTTCTACAGCGTTCCAGACCTGTGGGCCTCAGCTCCCTACCTGTTCCTGTCTTTCACCTGTTTCCTGTTGACCCGGCTTGCTTTGACCTGTTGTCCGCTACCTGCATCGACCCCGGCTATCCACGACCATCCGCTTGTCTACTCCTCTGTACCTCCGCTGCCCGCCCGTTAACGAACCTTTGCCTGAACTTGACGATCCGCTTGCCTAACCCTTTTGTACCTCTCTGCCTGCACGTTGCCAACCCTGCTTGTACGACCATTCTCCTGTTTGCACGACCTGCTGGAATCTCACTACAACATCTGCGACCATCCAGCCCTCGTGCCATCCCGCACTCTTGGACCTCTGTCTACACTACCAGGGATCCTTGAATCGGGTGCGCAAGAGCGGTTGTTCCCTGCACAAGAGAGACTCCACCGTCAGGTACGTAACAGGTGGTCTCAGTTTAGTGTGGAGGCCATACGACTGAACACTTATGAATGACCTAGGTTACAATTGTTCCATATAGCCTGTGGTAACTGTTATTGTGTGTAGACTATGGTGTATTGCTTTATGAGGGCTTCGGTGGCATTGTCTGCCCAGGAATGTGTTCTATTGGTGGATAGGATTAAGTCTGCTGTACAGACTAGTATCACCAACTGGGACTGTATCACCTGTATGTACTGCTGAAAAGTTGAAGAAAAACTATAAAAAACCTATGGAAGTATATTTTCTTAACTCAAAGTACCTTCTGTTACTCTCAGCTTCCTAAAAATGTCCAAACACCTTTTGGTTTCCTCTGTAATCTGACTTCCTGTTAGAGAATGACTACGTTCATTTTCCATGGTCACACTGTATGTAGAAAAGAAAACCAAGAGATCCAACACAAATACTCCATAGTGCAGTAATTAAAAACAGATTCTTTTAATTAATTTTAAAAAGCAATCAAGATGCACTCACAAAACACATGTAAGAAGGACATGTAATCCTTTCCCAGAGAGGTCACTGAACTGGTCAGTCCACAAGTATCTCCAGTTGATTCCAAGAAAGCCTGACCAGGGTGTAAAGGAGACTGTGCTGGTATAGCTGGAGATGCTATACCATGCTGAGGAGGATTTCGGCCACTGTCAGTGAGGAACCTGTCAACCTGGATGACATCATAGACTGGCTACTATAAGGGAAGAAATGCATTTCTGGGAGGATTCCCCTTTCTTCAGCCTATTCTAAGGATCCCCATGACCATATTCAAAGCTGGCTGCACTCATAAATTAAGCTAAATATTAGTCAAAGTCCACAGCTGAATGCCGGCTCTCATTTACTTAAGCCCCTCACACATGTGGAGGGCTCCATTGAGCAGCTGGATGGCTAGTCTGGGTCCACTCCGCTTATGCAGAGACACAGCCCACTCTCCTCTATGGGCAGTTGGATGTGAATGGACCACCTGTCCGTTTACACTCGACTGCCATCCAATCCAAAGTTTTTAGCAGATCAGATCAGAATTCAGCAGGTGTCAATAGACACAAGGTCCATAGAGGTAACTGGAGGGTCAGGTTGGGTCCACCTGAAAAACTAATAGGCAGACCCAATCGGTCCACCCATGTGAAAGGGCCCTAATAGTGTCCATTAGAAGTCTATCTCTCTTTAAACACATTGCAACTAAAACGTAATAATTGTAAATCATCTCAGTAATGCTAAATGAGTCATTATTAGTTATAAACATCATTCTTCTTCAGAGACAATATTAGATCAATAAAAATATGCTTTAAAAATTGAAATTGAAGGTTTAGATAGTGTGCAAAAAATATTGCAACCTTGCTAACCATTAAAAATGTATACGGTCCATGATATGAAAATAATTTAAGCTAAAATACATAGGATATAGTAAAAATTACAAGTTATACTCAAATAATATTGATAATGATAATAGTAGGGGAATAATTTACATAATAATGATAGTGGTAGTCCTCATGACCTTAAGTCAACAAAAAGTGAGTATATGGAACTATTCAAAATTACAACTCTCACTAATATGGTGGCCATGAACGACTAGTGTTCATAAAAAGGTAACAATACATATATGTTGTGGGAGATTAGCTCGTGGGGATCACCCTTCAGAGGAAAAGACTCAGCATGGAGGTCAGTTTCTTTCAAATCTGGCGGCTTGCCAGGTTTCTTATTACAGGTTTGCAATCTCAAAAGCACATAAAAGAACAGAAAGCAAAACTTGCCGCCCGATGCTAAACTAAACAATCCGGTTCCTCTCTATACAGAGTGGGGCTGTCCCTGACACCCACAAAACATAAGCACAGTGCAAACGTTGATTTTTGAGTCCAAATTAGCAGACAGAGATCACTCAGCTTTCTCCCTCTGAGATCCAGGATAGAGCTCTCCTCTGCTCCCTTCCTGGTCATTAAATGCAGGTGGAGAGGGGTTTGAGTGGACCAGAAAGTCTGGGCCGGAACCAGCTCTGCCACGGTAACCGGCAACACCTGGGTCGGTCTCCCGCTAGTCGCCTCAATATGATCGCTTGCGAGGCGACCAGTATCGCCCGTCCATTGAGGCTCCTCGCATAACGTCACAGTGTGCATGTGTATAAGTTCATGGACAGACACCTCACTGTAACAATGCAAAGATAAACAAAAAAAAAGAATAAAATTAGGTATGGTTCATAGGCACACATGCACATACGCACACACAAGCATGACGTGTATATTTTAATAACTGAAGTTGGGGCACTGTGTAAAATCTACATAAAAGCACAATGCAATGGTTTGCAAATCTCATAAACCCATATTTTATTCACAATGTAGAACACATATCAAATGTTTAATAATATGTAGCACCTTATCAAAAAGTCCATATATCATAGGATATTTAACAAAATGCAAGCAGCGCTAAAATGAAATGAAAATCCAAAAGGTTCCAGAATATTAACTCAAGTGAACCCTATTAGGGGCAGGATCCTGATAATGTCCACCACCACACCACATGAGCAGAAATAAGGGGAGATCGAGCCCCCCAATATGGAAACACTCACCAGAGGCAAGTGTAACACTGGCCTTAAAATCTCACTGTTGATCACCACAATCCAGCATCCAATCCTATTGCATCCGATCTTTACAGTGTATGGGAGACTGCGGATGTATTGTTGTTGAGATTGACCTTGAAAAAAGTGCTCACATGATCCGATTATATTTATTAGGTGTTTAGACAGTACATGAGAACCCCCCCCACAAATATGCACTTACAAATGTTTAAAAACCGATAAAACAGTTGTACATTATCCATCTGATACACAGCTCCGTCTCACCACTCACGTGTACAGCGGTGTTCCCGGGCACAGAGCTCTCTCAGCTGGCGCAGACTGACAGCCGTGTGGTGACGCGTTTCGTCATCACTTCGTCTGAGGGCGTGACCACACAGCACGGCGCCACTGCTTATACTGCGGCGGAGGCTGCCAAATTAACCCCCTCCGCCTGATACCTTACATCCAACAATCTATACGTTAGTAGATATGTACAGGCGGGCAGAAGCACTCCCGGTATATAGTCAGCTCTAAGAACTCCAAAAGGGGAGAACTGGCTTGCCACTTTAACCTTTCTTATCCCCGCAGTGACAGTATCGTCAATAACCCATAATCATCCTTGGCTCCCATACACGTTCTGACAACAAGGACGATATCAGATCGTATAAACGATCTTTCTATAAATTGTAAGATATATAATCCCGATCATGACAAGTTTACTCACAACCTGAGCTATGTCTTAATATAAGAACAGTGCCTACCGGGTGTGCTTCGATTGCCCCACACAGCCACTATTAACATAAGTACATCTTACAGTAAAATGAGGAGATATACTACAACAGGAATCATCCTACCCAGACTCATATTGTATACATTTAAATCTATAAATCCCGATTGAAATCCAAAAAAATTAAAATATTTATATGCTTAAAACCACAGCACAATTGATGCATGTAAAATTCCATAATTATAAGTAAAATATGTTGATAAAATTACAATAAACACAGATACAATGAAAATAGAATTAGAATAATACGCCTTCAGATGTTCAGATATAATAGCATAGGGGCACTATCACCCAAATCTCAAATGAAGGAATCCATATGATTCCTTATACCCCTACTTAATTACATTGCCCCTATATCGACAGCTCTCATCACCGATCTAATGACAATATGAATAAATAAATGAATAACGAAGGGAATAGAAGGAGGGGGGCAATGGAGGGAAAACCTCCCTAAAGGGGGGGATTTTTTCTCTAAGAATTGCTAATGAAGCAATTCACGTCTAATTCCACGTTAAGACCCCCCGGTTGAAGCGAACCTGTAAGATAAATCCACTTCCCCTCACATTTGGAAATCTCCCTTACCTTATTTGCCCCTCTCCAGTTAGCGGATACTGTTTCTAATCCCCAGAATTTTAGATTAGAGGGGTCTCTATTGTGTTTTTTTCGGAAATGAAGCGAGAGATTGTGGTCTTTATATCCCGCTTTAATGTTGGTGATATGCTCGGATACTCTTTTACTTAATTTTCTTTTTGTACGACCAATATATAACAGGTTTCAGGGACATTGAATGGCATACACTACATATCTAGAACTGTATGTTATGAAATCCTTGATGGAAAAACTTTTTCCATTAACCCCAGAGACAAAGGAGGTAAAATTACGTAAATGAGTCCGTACCTGTCTACAAGAAACGCATTTGCGACAGGCAAAAAAAACAGATGTATCCCAAAACATGGTCAGAGGTCTAGGTGGATCTAACACTTTCTTAACCACCCTGTCTGCAAATGTAGGGGCCTTCCTATAGACAAAGACAGGTGTCTCTGGTATTTCGTTTTTCAAGGTCCGATCCAAAGACAAGATGAGCCAATATTTTTTAAATTATTTATTTTAAGTGGTGGCTTATCTACAGTGACAAGTGGAATTTATGCTATTTTGTGTTACATCCTAAGCGCTGATAGGAGCGATTATCTTTTAGTGGAGAGTACATTGTTCTGTTTGTTTGATATCAAATGTTTAAACTGAGAAAATGTACCATTTTAAGAAAAAATGAAGGTCGTTTTGAAATTGATGGCAGCAACACATCTCAAAAAAGTTGGGTCAGGGTCATGTTTACCATGGTGTAGCATCCCCTCTTCTTTTGACAATACCATTCTAAAAAAAACTAGATATTTGGGGGGAACACCCTACCAAACGCATGGTGCTGCTTGTAACGACCAACAAACAAAAAACTAAAAACTAAAAACTAAATATGTGTGCGCTGTAATATTTAGTTTTTTGCTTTCCCATTCTAACTGCTCCACAGGCCTGAGTCTTCTTTGTCATATTTTTTGTTTCAAGGTGTGCCAAATATTTTCAATTGGTGAAAGATCAGGACTGCAGGCAGGCCAGTAGAGCACCTGGACCCTTGTGCTACAAAGCCATGCTGTTGTCATAGATGCAGTATGTGGTTGATATTGTAGTGCTGAAATATACAAGGTCTTCCCTAAAAAGGATGTAGTCTGGATAGAAGCATGTTGCTCTAAAACCTGCTGTCATAAAACCAGGATATATCTTTCAGCATTAATTGAGCCTTTTTAGATTTGCAAGCTTCCAATTCCATATGCACTAATGCACTCCCATACCATTGTGTCCCACACCATGCAGTGTCATGCTTACCCCTAACGCAAGTGGTTAGACTCTATAGCTGGCTTCTGTGTTCTTCCCCTTAAGCAGCTCCCTTTCTTCTAAGGCAAGCAGGCCTATTGGTACTTGGTTGCCCCCGGGACTTATACACTGCTATAGTGCCTGGCTACCACGCCAGGGCATGTGTGAACTACGCAAAGCAGAGTGGTTCAATGACAGTCCAGGTACAAGGCAGGCAGAGTTCAGAGAATAGTGAATATCTGATCCGAGGTCATAAACAAGGGAATCCAAACAGCAGAACAGGACAGACAGAGAGCTTGATCAGGTATTACACACGCTATCACAAGCATAAGACTGCAGGCTTGGCTATCTTATATCAGGTTTGGTCTCCACCCAGAGTCTGGCCACATCAATCACCTCGCAGGTGGACAGACAGACAAGGAGAATCTTATAGCCAAAACCAGGAAGCTGAACTTAAATGTGGAGCAGGATCGCTAGATGCTCCTGATATGCAGGCTTTTGACAACAAGTCACAAGGTCCCTTTCCTCTTTAGTCTGGATAACACGGCGCCCATGTTTGCCAAAAAGAATGTCAAATTTCAATTTGTCTAACCATAGAACAGTTTTCCACTTTGTAACAGACCATTTTAAACGAGGTTTTGTCCAGAGAACATGGTGGCGTTTCTGAGTAATGTTCAGATATGACATTTTCTTTGCATGATAAAGCTTCACCTTGCATTTTTGGATACCTTGGCAAATTGTGTTCACAGACAATGATTTTTGGAAATATTCCCGAGCCCATGCAGTGATGTCCCTGACAGAATCATGTCTGTTTGAGGAACTCGAAGCTCATGGGCATTTAATATTGTGCTTTGGCCTTATTAGCTATGCACAGAGATTTCTCCAGATTCTTGGAATCTTTTGATGATATTATGTACGTAGATGGAGATATTTTTAAAGTCTTTGCAATTTTATGTTGAGGGGCATTATTCTGAAATTGTTTGCCAATTTTTAGATGCAGCTTTTTTAGATTGGTGAACCTCTGCCCATCTTTACTTCTGAGACACTCTGACCCTCTAAGATGCTCTTTTCATACCCAATCATGTTATTGACCTATTGCCCATTAACTTAATTGTTTGCAAAATGTTCTTCCAGCTTTTCCTTTTTGGTACATCTTACTTTACCAGTTTTTTGTTGCCCTGTCTCAACTTTTTTTGAGACGTGTTTCTGCCATCAATTTCAAAATGATCTTATTGTTTTTCTTAAAATGGTACATGTTCTCAGTTTAAACATTTGATATGTTTTCTATTGTCTATAGCCGTAGCTCCTCTGAGCAGAGATGTATGGGCTATGTGCATGCATATATGGCTCCAGTTGGATGTCAGGAGTACCCACTTCTAACGTGGGTGGGGATAATTGCTGGCGGAAGGAGATGGAGGAGGTGGAGGAAGAAGGAAAAAAGGGAGGGAATCGAAGGGCAGAATGAATGGGCAAAAAAGGTGCCAAAAAGAAATAGTAGTTGCTCTTCCCCAATGCAGTGCCCTTACTTGATTTTCTAGAGGAAGATGGGTATAGAATGGTATGAACATCTAATTCTTCAATTAACCCTCTCAGGGAAAGACTATGGAGGTGGATATTTTAGTTTTTTTATTTCTGATATTTTTTAGTATGCGCAACAGAATCTTCATTATCAGAATTATTGTAAAAAATTATTAATACATCTCTGACACACAACGGGGATTAAAAGAAGAAGTATTGCCAAAGCTTTTTTGGCCCTACTTCTCATATGGATCACAAAAGTGCAGTTCGTTCTGCACTCCTGTGACCCGTTTATCAGCTGAGATCCGGGTAAAGGCTGTTCTCAGCATCAGGAAAGATCCCAATTGTAAAGTTGGACCTGGAACCACAGCTGGCTCAGCCTTTTTGCTGTGTTGTTGGGAGACTGACCCAGCTGCTGCCTCCCCCTACTCAGCCCAGCGCTCCAGTGATCGCAGGAGGGGCAGAACAGATAGCTGCTGACTGACAGTCACCCTCTCTGCTCAGTGAAGGGGAGAACTGAGCTATATGTTCACTCAGTTCTCAGTGCAGAGGTGGTGATAACAGATTCAGCATCAGATTGATGCTGCATCCACCAAGGTGAGTATAGGGTTTTTTTATACTCTATACTTCTCTTTTAAGTGTAGCCAGTACCTTCCCCTTAACCCTTGGGTACAATCCAGGGTATCAGAGTAGAGCACTCAGTAGTGTCATACTCACGTCTGTGCAGCGGTTTTGGACAGAGTGGCCCCTAACCCCGTCTTCTGGGGTCCTCCAGCAGTGCTCCGGGCTCCTCCTCTTCTCGAGAGACCACCATGCTTCCCTGGGGTCACCCATGCAGGCGTCCTCCCGCGTCCTGCTGTTGCATGTATTCACACAAACAGCGGGACTCAGCCCCGCCCCCGGCTCCCGGGTCACTGGACTTGATTGACAGCAGCGGGAGCCAATGGCTCCCCAGCTATCAATCCAGCCAATTAAAACCGGAGCAGCTCGAGTAAGCTGCCAAGCCGTGCGTTCGTTTTGGGATCCGGTAAGTAAAGGGGGCTCGGGGGGGATGCTGCAGGTGAAAAGGTTTTTCACCTTAATGCATAGAATGCATTAAGGTGAAAAACCTTGAGGGTTTACAACCCCTTTAACAATGACTTACAGATCTTGCAGGATTTGTGTATTTTCACGTCTGTCCAGTGTCTCTCAGCCACTGTGTAATCTTTAGATCCATCTGTGGATGATAGTGTTTCATTGGAGCTGCAGCTAAAGGACTTGACGTAACTAACTAGTAGACATTGTGCGGTTTGTTTCTTTCCAAATTAATATTCAGACAAATTTTCGTTATTCGGAGATTCAGATATATCCGAATACCCAAATTACAATATAAACACATTTTACCAAATGCTCTGAATAACTAAATTAAATTAGCACTGAAATTCAAATTGAATTTTACATCAAACTCCAGTTGAATTCTAACTATACACATATTGCTGAAATCAAAGACTGTGGGGTTGATTTACTAAAGACAGTTAGACTGTGCACTTTGCAAATGCAGTTGCTCCAGAGCTTAATAAATGAGGTAAAAGTTCTCCTTGCAAAGAATACCCAATCACATGCAAGGAAAACAAAAAAACAGCATTTTTGCTTGCACATAATTGGATGATGGAAGTCAGCAGAGCTTCTGCTCATTTATTGAGCTCTGGAGCAACTGCACTTGCAGAGTACAACTGCATTTTGCAAAGTGCACAGTCTATTTGCCTTTAGTAAATCAACCCCTGTGTGTGTTATTAGAGTACCATTTTAAAACAATGCTGTTTTAGTTACAGCAAAGGTGATTAAAAGACTCATTGCAATCATTTGATAAAGATTTTTCTTTTGTTTGTTCACTTTACCACATTCCAATTAAAAAAAAAAAATTAAGAATGTAAAGTTTTTGATTCAAAATTTATCGATTCAAATGTTTCGAACCAAAAAAAATTGGTAAATTTGAAGAAAAATCCAAAAATTCCGAATACGAGTTCCGTATACGAATCCCGAATATGAATCGAACAAATCAACTGAATTGAATTAAATTAAATAACTAGATTAACAAAACAAAACAAAACTAATTTTTTCGTCATGCACATGCCTACGCTAAAGGACCTTTTGTAATTCCAAGTCTTTCAGTTTCAAACTCATTCTAGATAAATTGATTTATGGTTAAACTATAAACTCACATATGCTATCTAGGCTATCCATACCAGTAAAACAGAATTCCCTATTTTTCTAAGTGCCCCTGAAACATTTTGTAAATACCTGTTGATTCTGCCAGAATAACCATTGGCTAGGCACTTCATTTCATAGGGTGACAACACTCTTCCTTCCAGAGTGCAATCAATGTAGCATTTGCACCTTTGCTACTGCTGTGGCTAATTACTTAGATGTTGATATTGTTCATTGCCCAGTTTGTAAATAGCAATGTCTAGCTACTCCTACAACCGGTTAGATTGACATTTGAATGACAACTCTTTCTTCTGCAGTGCAATCAATGCAGCATTGTCACCATTCTATATTGCTTCTATATTGGTACCTTGATAATCCTATCAATGAATAGCCATGCCTTGCACCACCTGCAGCCTGTTAGATGGACATCAGGGTGACAACACTTTCCCTTCTGCAGTGCAATCAATGCAGTATTGTCATCTTTGCTGCTGCTGTAGCTGCTTAGATGTTAGCACTGTTGATAATCCTGTCAGTAAACAGAAATACCTACACTATATTGCCTAAAGTATTGGGACACCCGCCTTTACATGCACATGAACTTTAATGGCATCCCAGTCTTATTACGTAGGTTCAATATTGAGTTGGCCCTTTGCAGCTATAGCAGCTTCAGCTCTTCTGGGAAGGCTGTCCGCAAGGTTTAGGAGTTTGTCAATGCGAATGTTTGACCATTCTTCCAGAAGTGCATTTGTGAGGTCTGGCAGTGATGTTGGATGAGAGAGCCTGGCTCACAGTCTCCACTCTAATTCACCCCAAAGGTGGTCTATCTAGTTAGGGTCAGGACCCTGTGCAGGCCAGTCAGGTTTCTCCACCCCAAACTCACTCATCCATGTCTTTATGGACCTTGCTTTGTGCACGGTTGCACAATCATGTTAGAACAGGTAGGGGCCATCCACAAACTGTTCCCACAAAGTCAGGAGCATGAAATTGTCCAAAATGTCTTGGTATGCTGACTCTTTAACCACTTGAATACAGGACGTTTATACCCCCTTCCTGCCCAGACCAATTTTCAGCTTTCAGCGCTCTCACACTTTGAATCTCAATTACTCTCTCATGCTACATACCGGGGATGGACAAGATTGTACTAACACGTTGGCACGTGTTTCGTTCCAGGTATTTCTGTACCTACTCACTCAAACCCCACCTCTTTGGACTGACCGGACGTGTCCCAGGACTGGGATTGATCTATCTGGTGGAAACCCCACTTAATCTCACCTCTGACACTCGGTCCGAGAGAGTAGGTTGTAGTGACGGTCTGGAGTGTTTACGTGAAGACCTTCTTACCAGTTTGTAAGCGTAACTGTTTGAGGATTTGGAACGCCTGTCGGAAGGGTCTTCTCGACTTCGACGATATCGACGTTTCCCGGT
>BLSH010101080.1:463966-475141 GCA_018402905.1 Glandirana rugosa | reverse complement strand
CGGTTTGTTTACATCACATGACCGGCTGTGATTGACACAGCCGGTCATGTGGTAAAGAGCCAAATCTATTGGCTCTTTACACGGATCGGAGCTGGGCTTTGTCCGAGGGACAAGCCTCAGCTCCGATCGCCGCGCTGCGCGCCCCCAGGGGCGCGCACGAGCGGCGTGCACGTGAGGCTCGTTTGTGACCGACTGTGATTGGACACAGCCGGTCACGGGGTAAAGAGCCAATTTTATTGGCTCTTTACCCCGATCTGGGGGGGACACAACCCCCCGGCAGACGAGCGATCCGCGATCGCCGCTATGCGGGCCCCTGGGGGCCCGCAGTAGCGGCGAGAAGCGGAGGACGTCATATGACGTCCTCCCGGATCGACGGCCAGTCCCTGCCGACGTCATTTTACTATACGTCGGTAGGGAACTGGTTAAGAGTTCCCTTCACTGGAACTAAGGGGCCAAGCCCAACCCCTGAAAAGCAACCCCACACTATAATCCCCCCTCCACCAAATGATTTGGACCAGTGTGCAAAGCAAGGACCGTAAAGACATAGATGAGCGAGTTTAGGGTGGAGGATCTTGGCCTGCACATCAACCCGATAGAACACTTTTGGGATGAATTCGATTGGAGACTGTGAGCCAGGCCTTCTCGTCCAACATCAGTGCCTGACCTCACAAATGCGCTTCTTGAAGAATGGTCAAACATTCCCATAGACACTCCTAAACCTTGTGGACAGCCTTCCCAGAAGAGGTAAAGCTGTTATAGCTGCAAGGGATGGGCCAACTCAATATTGAACCCTACAGACTAAGACCAGGATGCCATTAAAGTTTATGTGCATGTAAAGGCAATACTTTTGGCAATATAGTGTATATCCAACTTCAGCCTATTAGAGTGACAACCAACACTCTTCTTTCAACATTGTAGTCAATAAAGCATTGTCATCCCTGCTGCTGCTATAGCTGCTTAGATGTTGGCACTGTTTATAGCCCTATTAAAGAGGAAGTAAAGTCTTAATTGTACCTACAGGTAAGCCTATAATAAAGTAGGTACTGTAAATATCTCCTAAGCTTGCACCGTTTAGGAGATATTTACTATATACATCACCGATTACTTCATCGGCGCATGCACTCTTATAAGGAACGGCCGTATGTGCATTTCTTCAGAGCCCTAAGCTGTGACCGGCCACTCACAGTGCAGGAGCAACACCGGGGAAGATGTCAGCCATCTCAGCGGTGCGTGGGCGCAGCTGCAGGGCTTTGTTCTAAGGTAAGTATTTCATAATGAGCTAGTATTATGCCTTTGTCTTACAGGTTTTTTTTTTATCTCGGGTTTACAACCTCTTTAATAAATAGCAATGCCTAGCTCCCCCTGCAGCAGCCCTTTAGGTAGACTTTACTCTATCTGTAGTAGTTTATGGAAATTATGTAAAGGCTTTGCTCAGCCCCACAACCCACCCCCCTAGTATTGTTTAGCAAGGTGCTAGTAAGTACATTTAATTTCTTTTAGGACACCTAATGTGTCTACTTTTATTGAAAATACCAGTTTATCACTCAGAAAGGGGGAAAAAAACTAGAGGATTTGGATGGACTTTATTATTGAACTAGGCTGAGTCTTATCTGCTGGTCATTTCAGCACCTTGGACAGCTTGATGCCAAACGCTATTGGTAAGAAACAATTGTAGAAAGGAAAAGGATAGTGCAACAGCCTATAAACAGAGAATAGATTTTGCCATTTGTGCTTTACAGTGTCTCATGAAATGAGCGCCATTCTATCTACATCCTGCACTGTCTTTCTGCAAGACTGAAATGTGATTTCCCCACTCTAGTTGCTTAATGCTGTGTGACATAGGAATATAATTCATTTCCAGCCAATGCACCTGATCTAGAAAAGCTATGAGAAGCTCCATTTCTGTTCCCAGAATTCACAGAGGCTGGAGAGCTGGCTCCAATATGCAGGAATATGCACAGTAAGCCAGCACCTGCTATCGGCATCTATTGAGACTTCTCTTTGCTGTTCTTACACACTGTGACTTTGCTATAGAAAAGGCCGTGGGTATTAATATGGGGAGATAATGCTTGTTTATTTGCATTGTACACTGACAGAGCAATGATTTTTCTGCCAGGAGTATTAAGTGAGAACTGCACTAAACACTTTGTGTAAAATGGCATCATAGAAAAACATCCTAGTAATTTCAGAAATGCCATTTGTTTTTTTTTTTAAAGAGACACTGTCAATAGTTTTACCATCCAGGGGCAACTTACTGATATTTTAAGGTATGGAGGCACATGTACCCTTTTCTCACGTAATCATGCTTAGGTCTGATGACCAATTACTAAGTGTGAATGTGATCACATGTCAGGGTTACTGCTCCCTCTAAGCCCTGACACCAGCTGACTCTTGGTATTTTGGTGCTGGCTTTGATGGAGGAAGAAGGTGGCCTGAATGGGTAGATGACAACACACAGCAATTTGATGCAAATAACAGTATAAAATAATGGATATTTCTAGTAATTTCGATTTTTCTTAACTACCTCCCACCGGGAGGATCTACATAGACGTTCTCCCATTTCAGTGGTTATACCGGGATGCCTGCACCTACAGGCATCATCCCAGTATTGATCTTTTCAGCCGGCAATTCTCTTCAAGGCAAGAGTGAACTGAGTGACTAATTAGCCATTCGATCACTTCTGCTGGTGGCAGAAGGGGGTCCCACCCCCTTCCCGCTGCCTCCTCTCCTGGGCTCGTGATTCCACGGACAGACGCAAACTTAAAGCGTGACATGTTGGGTATCTATTTATTTGGCGTAACATAATCTTTCACATTATGCAAAACAATTTGGCTAACATTAGTGTTTTGTCTTTTTTAGTTCATGAAAGTGTTTTTTTTCCAAAAAAATTGTGTTTGAAAAACCACTGCACAAATATGTGTGGCATAAAAAATTGCAACACCCACCATTTTATTCTATAGGGTCTCTGACGGCAGTTATATTCAGTTGTAGACATAATTTTTGTAGGGCCTTGTCCCCTCCTTTAGATGTTAATGAAATACCAGTGGTGCAGTGATACAACAGTATTACAATGTCATGACAGTGAACCCATTAACTACCACTTAGCACTAATTGTGAAAGCTTTAGGTCGTGTTCACCTCGCTGTGCTGCAGTTTGTCTGGTTTCCGTGCACTTTACCCATGGTCCCATTGACTTCTATTAGGTTTTTTTTTTTTGCCATATTTTTTTAAAGTGCACGCATGGCATATCTTTGGTGTACTTTCAGAAAACATGGCAAAAACGTGCAACCTAATAGAAGTCAATGAGATAGTGGGTAAAAATGCACGGAAACCACGCATACACCTGTACCATGGCCAGAGGTAATTTCTTCTTCATCCTTTCCCTCAGGAAAAAAACTTTTATGAGCATTTAACAAGCATTCTTGAAGCTTTTTTCAAAGCTTTAAAAACACAACAAAAATATGCCATAAATGTTATAGGCACGTTGGTGAGTGTTGCTTCCTTTATAATAAGCACACCTGTGATCGGGCCCAAGATAGGTGTTTTACTTTGAACAAATATTTCATGCTTGAAAATTTTTGTTTTAAGACCGTATGTTCAACTTTCTAATTGTTATTGAGGTCAAATTGACATTTTGGACCACAGTAATGAGAACATTTCAAGGAGCAGGAAGTAAATTTTTTCTCCAATTAACGGATATCCAACAGTGAATGTGGTTTATTCATTTCAAAATTGAATGTTAAAAGCAAACAAAATTGTGTCAAGTCAAGAATGCACTAAGAATTTCCAGGCCAATTTTCATGTAAATTTTGGTCCAACATTTGTTTGAAAATCTACTACTGTATGTCCATCTTTCTTTTTTTTTTTTTTTTTTTTTTAAAGGGTTAGGTTTATTAAACTTTTCTGAAGAGTACATCCATTGCCAAAGTTTAGCAGTAGTACAACGAAAACATGCCAAACAAGAAAGTGTGCAGAGACACAGCTTGGTCAAATACACAAAAAAAATGAGTATTCAGTAATCATATTGCTGAAAAAGAGACCAGAACGGTCACATACTTTATCAACAGATAGAAGAGGAAAAATAAACTATGCACAATATATCTTATGGCCAACAACAGTACGTATACAGGAATACAAGAAAACCAAGGGCTATTCTGGAGCCACCGTAGCCTGTGAATCTAACCAGAGGGACCACATTTTAGTAAATTTCTTAGGGCAGCCTCTTGCTTCATAAGTTAATTTATACATAGGAAGAGCCTTATTAATCAGAGTAAACCAAAATGAGGGGAAGGGAGGGGTTGCGGACTTCCAAGTGTACAGTGTGTCCATCTTTAGCCATTTACATTGCAGGTCCTGACCTGCAGGCATTCAAGAGGTGATACTGCCACCTCCTGAATGCCAGTTTTGTTTTGTTTTTTAGCACTGGCATCTCCGTAAACATTATGTAGCCTTCTGTAGATGTCAGAAAGCCTGCAGCCCTTCTTTTTCAAGAACTCAATGATGGTATATTGCTCCTGCTTGGAATTCATTATTTATCTACAATGAAGAAGAAGAGTTACTATAGAGGAAGAGTTACTCCACGTTACTAACATGTGAAAACAACATATGTATGATGATAGAAAAAAAAATGATGCCCACTTTTGCATTACTGCTGGTACAGCCTTCGTGTGTGTGGGTGTATGTATGTACAGTATCTCACAAAAGTGAGTACACCCCTCACATTTTTGTAAATATTTTATTATAACTTTTTATGTAACAACACTGAAGAAATAACACTTTGCTACAATGTAAAGTAGTGAGTGTACAGCTTGTATAACCATGTAAACGTGAGGTCCCCGCTGGCAACAAAAGTGAGTACATCCCTAAGTGAAAATGTCCAAACTGGGCCCAATTAGCCATGTTCCCTCCCCGGTGTCATGTGACTCCTTAGTGTTACAAGGTCTCAGGAGTGAATGGGGAGCAGGTATATTAAATTTGGTGTTATCACTCTCACAATCTCATATTGGTCACTGGAAGTTCAACATGGCACCTCATGGCAAAGAACTCTCAGAGGATCTGAAAAAAAGAGTTGCTGCTGTACGTAAAGATGTCCTAGGCTATAAGAAGATTGCCAAGACCCTAAACTGAGCTGCAGCACGGTGGCCAATACCATACAGCGGTTTAACAGGACAGGTTCCACTCAGAACAGGCCTTGCCATGGTCAACTCATAGAAGTTGAGTGCACATGCTCAGCATCATATCCAGAGGTTGTCTTTGGGAAATAGATGTATGAGTGCTACCAGCATTGCTGCAGAGGTTGAAGGGGTGGGGGCTCAGCCTGTCAGTGCTCAGACCATGCGCCGCACACTGCATCAAATTGGTCTGCTTGGCTGTTGTCCCAGAAGAAAGCCTCTTCTAAAGATGATGCACAAGAAAGCCTGCAAACAGTTTGCTGAAGACAAGCAGGCTAAGGACCTGGATTACTGGAATCATGTCTTGTGGTCTGATGAGGCCAAGATAAACTAATTTGGTTTAGATGGCGTCAAGCGTGTGTGGCAGCAACCAGGTGAGGAGTACAAAGACAAGTGTGTCTTGCCTACAGTCAAGCATGGTGGTGGGAGTGTCATGGTCTGGGCCTGCATGAGTGCTGCCGGCACTGGGGAGCTACAACTCATTGAGGGAACCATTAATGTACTGTGACATACTGACGCAGAGCATGATCCCCTCCCTTCAGAGACTGGGCCTCAGGGCAGTATTCCAACATAACGACCCCAAACACACCTCCAAGATGACCACTGCCTTGCTAAAGAAGCTGAGGGTAAAGGTGATGGACTGGCCAAGCATGTCTCCAGACCTAAGCCCTACTGAGCATCTGTGGGGCATCCTCAAATGGAAGGTGGAGGAGCTCAAGGTCCCTAACATCCACCAGCTCCATGATGTTGTCATGGAGGAGTGAAAGTGGACTCCAGTGGCATTCTGTTAAGCTCTGGTGAACTCCATGCCCAAGAGGGTTAAGGCAGTGCTGGAAAATAATGGTGGGCACACAAAATATTGACACTTTGGGCCCAATTTGGACATTTTCATTTAGGGGTGTATTCACTTTTGTTGCCAGTGGTTTAGACATGAATGGCTGCGTGTTGAGTTATATTGAGGGGACAGAAAATTTACACTGTTATACAAGCTGTAGACGCACTACTTTACATTGTAGCAAAGTGTAATTTCTTCAGTGTTGTCACATGAAAAGATAGAATAAAATATTTACAAAAATGTGAGGGGTGTACTCATTTTTGTGAGATACTGTGTGTGTATACTGTGATATAATATATATATATATATATATATATATATATATATATATATATATTTAAAACATCACTTTAAAAAAGAAAACTATTATGCGGTTCCTTTATTAGTGGTTATAAGGAGTAGCCGGCTGACTGACTGGCAACCCATTACAGCTGCAAATCCTATGCTTTTATTCACAGTATTCTTGTGGCATTGCAAGCATTTTGAGCCCTGATGAAGGGTGAGCTTTAAGCCCCTGAAATACATCGGCTTTTATGAACTTCCTCATCCTTACTACATTCACTAAACTAATTTGGAGACCCTTAAGGACACCCTAGGCAATGGAGAGCTGTTGATTTGGAATTAGAGCCTCCACCTCTTCCCAAAGATCTGGTTTAATGCTCTACTAGCAGCATTCCTTTTGAAAATATCATGTGCATCATTTGCATGTTAATCCAGCAGTAGAATTATTTTTGTATTTTATTTGTTTAATGGTAGTCAAATTTAACAGATATAAAACATAATTTTTTTTGTTGTTTTTTTTTTTTTTTTAATAATAAAATTGTCCCTTGACTATTATAATGTCTTTTTAACTTAAAATGGAATGTATTTTTGTAGCCTTTGTCTGTTATACTTTTTTTTTTTTCCTTGCCTTATTTTTATTGTATATTGCTGTGTCATTTTGTATGTGGAAGTCCTGTGTGAGATGAGCACAATGCAGAAGTTGTGTAGGAAGCATTTGGCTTAGGTTTGTGCTCTTGCTGCCCGGGTCATTGGATGGAAGTTTTTGGCTGCTGGTACTGTCACTTTGCAGCCATAATCACAATGGATGGGAGTGTATACATTTCTCCATCTGTGAAGAAAAAATGACAAGCGCACAGTCCTGCTGCAGTCTTCACCACCTCGGCCAGGCTGTTTGGTAAACCAAATATGTTTCTGCTTGAAGTATTTTGGACAGAGGAATGACTGTTTAAAAAACATGCCAGCTTTGATAGATGTGCTCTTTAATTGGGGAATTCTTGGCTCTGTTCTTCTACTTTTCATTTCTGTGTGATCGAACACATTTCATTATTGACTCACAACATTCCAAGCCATTTGGACTGTGTTTTTTATTTTTATGTTTTTTAAGAAAGGAAGACATTTTATGTTTTGGCGG
Organism: Glandirana rugosa; assembly: GCA_018402905.1. Taxonomy (NCBI): domain Eukaryota; kingdom Metazoa; phylum Chordata; class Amphibia; order Anura; family Ranidae; genus Glandirana; species Glandirana rugosa. Next base: position 467,722 of record BLSH010101080.1, on the reverse strand, counting down.
GTTTGAATATCATTTTTTTTTCTGCATAATTTAACTTGCTGGCTGGAGAAAATGATAGCATATGACCATAGAGAGCATTAGCTCTCTTATTATTATAATATAACCATAAATCTGGTCTGTGTCATATAGCTTAGAAAAATCTTCTACAATTTTTTTTTCCCAAATATTTATTCTATTTAAATTCTGTACATGAAATATGGTAACAGCTTTTACACTAACTTGCATCTGAGTATTCACAGCCAATAAGGAATCTGTGATTCAAGCTGGGAACTTTGGGCAGTGGCAGTCAAATTTTCTGTGCGTTCAGTAAATTTCTTCATGCACCATTTCATTTTTATATGTGCCTGTGTCTTGGCAGTTTATTTAATAGAGGCTGTTTTTTTTTTGTTTTTTTTGTGTGACAATATTACCTTAAAAAAAAATGTATAATAGTAATTTACAGTAACAAGGTATGTAGGCCCAGATTTAGATTTTGAGGGGCCAGGGGCACTTCAGGTTCCGGGGCTCCCTCATACAGAGAGTTGGTTTACATTCTCAATGACAGCCACACATTTTTAAAATGCATGACACAACATCATTTTGAGGTAATGCGCACACACACATGCAGTCTTAGCGCTCTATATGTGGTTTAAAAGCAACACAATGTACAAGTCCAAAGTAAAAACTTTTAAAGATGATGGCTGGCAACATTTAACTTCCCAAGATACATTTAATAAAAGAAAGTATTTTTTTTATTATATATTTAAAATTATTTATTTATTTTTCCATAAAGAGTTTTATTAGGAATAAAAAAATCACATCCAATACGGTAAAATGTATCACAGAAACAAGTGACGTGTAATAAATAATGTAAAAACTGGTTACTAAGACATTGGAATCTAACGGAAGATTGTCATAGTATCAATAGCAACTTAGAGATTCAGAGCAAGGAGGCGTTCCTCCAAAGCCACATAAGGAGATAAGAATGGGGTATATTGACACAGCTCTTAACCTGCAGTTGCTTGGGTATAAGAGTTCAGATATTAAGTAAATAGTGGGCCCAACGGTCTCCTTGTAATTAATCTAGATACTTGTTTGATTTGTGGGTCCCTAGGTATATGGTGTATGGCGATCACGTCAAGGGGCTATGGTTTTGTCTTTATGGCCTATGAAATGGGGGCTTATGTTAAGTCATTTATCGTGATGTAGGGAAGTGGATCTAAATTATGTTTTCTCCCAGCAGGATCAGTGTGTCATTAGTAGGGTTTGTTCTGGGCACTATGTAGGTGTCTGAGTAAGGTGGAGTTTAAAATTGAAAAATGTTCTTTTTTTGCAAAAATATCAACGCTTTCCATTAAATCTACAGACACTTACCTTACTGTCCTACATCCATGTTTCCAGACATTTCCATTCATAATGTCTTGCCTTCGCACAGACTATAGATAATGACACAGGAAGCAATTGACCAGCTGACCTCATTAGCACACAGCCTGCATCGTCCACCTTCCTACCTACTGCCCATCTCCAGGTCCACGTTTTTTAAATTAAATGCAATGAATCAGTGATCACCCTTCTCACTAATTTCACAATATACAATTAGATTGTATAGTATATGGCCACATTTATACACCTCCATTGATTTCAATTGGCTGCACTATATGCGGTTAATGGAACATTTGACATTGTGGGTTTTTGCAGTATTTGCCCCTCATTTTTTCACATGGCAAAATATGTGTTCGCTTCTGTGTTTGGTGTGCTGTTAACAATTAATGCCACTGAAAGCAGAACTATTATTTTAGGTATATAAACATGGCCATACACTATACAATCTAATTGTATATTGTGAATTTAGTGAGAAGGGTGATCAGCAATTGATTGCTTTTCGATTGCATGTAATTTAAAAAACATGGACCTGGAGATGGGCAGTAGGTAGGAGGGTGGATGATGCAGGCTGTGTGCTAATGAGGTCAGCTGGTCAACTCCTTCCTGTGCCATGACCTATAGTCTGTTCAGAAGGTAAGACATTACGAATGGAAATGTCTGGAAACCTGGATGGAGGACAGTAAAGTAGTCTGTAGATTTAATGAAAAGCATTGATATTTTTTGCAAAAAAAGTACATGAATGCTATATTGGTACATAGGGAAGCTGGAATTTAGAAAAAAAAGCGATCTAAGGTGAACTTACCCTTTAAAGTGAATGTAAACCCGGAAAAAAAAATACTGACACTTCTACCTTGTACAGGAGAGGATATCATGTCATCTGTGCCCAGTCTTGCCATGAAGAGTTAATTAAGCTCTGAGTAATGCCCTTATCTTTTTCCAGTAAGAGACTGACTTAGGCTCCATTCACACTAGTGCATTTTTTGATGCATTTTGCATTTTGCAGAAATGCAGGGAATTTTTTTAACATGGGATCCTATCTATGGAACTTGTAAACATCAATGCTTTTTTGTGCCTCTGCAGTTTTGGAAAGGGTTGGGGACTTTTTTTCATGCAAAAAGCAGCATTTTGCATGTAATATACTTCAATGGGCAAGCATGAAAAACGCAAGTGCTGCTTTTTTATTGCGATTTTGCTGCAATTTGTGCTTTAAATCTGCTTCGCAACAACATTTCCCCCCCCCAAAAAAAAAAAAATTATTAAAAAAATTAAATATAAAAAAACGAAAATTGCGGTAAAATTGCGGTAAAAAACTGTGAAAAAATGCTGAAAAGCAAAATGCATTGATGTGAATCGAGCCTGAGGGAGAAAAAGGAGTTGCTTCAGCCCGTGCTGTGTGACTGACTGGTCATTTCCTTAACTCCTCCATGGAGCAGAGAAAGCTTCACACTCCCCTCCTCCCATCTCCTCCAGCTCTCAGTATAGAGCTGGGTGGGAAGACTTGTGACATCACAACTCCACCCACTGAGCTCCAGCAAAGAGAGCCACCCACTGATTTCAGTGATTTGCAAGTCTGCTACTGCTGAAAAGGGTGACTGGTGCGTTGACAACCACTTTCATTTTGACCTGTTGATCCTAAATTCTGTTATATTTTAACATTCCAAGCTATCCAGCAAAAGTGACAGGCAGAGAGTAGGGATGGGCCGAACACCCCCCCCCCTTTCGGTTCGCACCAGAACATGCAAACAGACAAAAAATTTGTGCGAGCATTCGAACACCTAGTCTATAAAGTCTATGGGACCCGAACATAAAAAATCAAAAGTGCTCATTTTAAAGGCTTATGTGCAAGTTATTGCCATAAAAAGTGTATGGGGACCCGGGTATTGTCATAGGGGAAATGTATCAATGCAAAAAAAAGTTTTTAACCCCTTCCTTACTGGGCACTTAACCACTTGAATACCGGACGTTTATACCCCCTTCCTGCCCAGACCAATTTTCAGCTTTCAGCGCTCTCACACTTTGAATGACAATTACTCTCTCATGCTACACTGCACATTAACAGTAAGTTTCACACTCTCGCGACTTTCGACTTTTAACCAGACCCGTCCTTCCCCCATATTTGCAGGCCATAAGTTCACCAATTCACGGGTCATTCCTTCCCCAATTTTTGAAAAAAAACGTAACTATGTAAAGGGGATACTGTTATGGGCCCAGGGGTATGTGAAAAATACCGTTATTGAACGTGTATTCGGAAATTTTACTCGTGAAAACTAAAAAATACAAGCCCAGGGTATCTGAAATATCTGATCCACAAGCTTACGAGCGTGTTTAAAAAACAGACAAACGTACAAGACCACGCTTGGCTTTCCCCCCCCCCACAAGCCGGGTAGGGATGAG
>BLSH010101080.1:439114-451907 GCA_018402905.1 Glandirana rugosa | reverse complement strand
GGTGATTATCACCCCCTCCTTCGACTTACCCTCCAGCTCTGGCCGGGGAACCACCTCCCCCCCCCTCCTCTCCATATGCCAGACGCAACCCTGAAGACCAACACCCCCCCCCCCAGAGGGGTGGAAGCCGGAACTAACATACTTGCCTAAGAATAAGCCCTAAGTAGCAGAAAGAAATTTCGACTCTTCACAATGAGCTTCACAGAAGATGCTCAGTGACACATACGCGGACTCTATGTTCGTGGCACCAGTAATTCTTCTTGTTAATCATAAGACATAATGAGGGACCTCCCTCCCCACCAGACAGGGCGGAACCTATATTCTCTATTGACGAAGTCTCATCCGATACCAGACCTACCTACTTATTCTGATATGGTCTATGTTGAGAATATATGAGTATGTACTGTAACACCAGATGCTGTATCTGAATAAGTGACTGTATGCTGTGCAAGATTTTGTAAGCTTAAACCCTTGTTTCAATAAAACTTTTATGGAATAAAAAAAAAAAAAAAGAAGAAAAAGATCCTGTTCCTTTAAAGCATGTTATACAGCACAGTGCTTGTGCTGTTTCATTTGGGCCCATGTATCACCTGAAATACCTGGCTGATCCTGTCTGGTTCTGCCCCCACCCCTTTTGTAAACTGACCATGGTTAATCATGGCTGCTGAGCACTGTGGTCAGTTTATATGCCTTTGTCATCCACAGCTCTCCTCTGTCGACCTCTGTGCTCTCCTCTGTCCTCTCCCCCTTCCCTCCCTCCCTGCCTGTCAGCTCTGTGTCCATGCCCGTCCCCCTCCCCTCCTGCTGCTGAAATTACTGTTAAATTTTTACAATATCCTCTGTTTAGTAATGTAATCGGGTTCCTGTGTCTGTGCCTTATAAAAAAAATGCAGCAATATACCTGTTTTCAGAGCGCCAACCGGCGCTCACGTGACCCGCTGCCTCTACCATCATCCGGCTTGACAGCTGCAGCGGGCGAGGCTGCCTCTCTCCTCCTCCCCTCCTGACTGACATCAGTGGGGGATCCTTGGCCCCGTCCACTGCAGCTGCCAGGCCAAGAGAGGAGAGAGGTGGCTGGTCACGTGATCGCTGACTGGCGCTCTGAAAACAGGTATATAGCTGCATTTTTTTTATAAGACACAAGAGCAGATTACATGAATATACAGAGAGGATACTGTAAGTTTTACTTAGTGGATTAACAACCACTTTAAGGATTGCTGAGCTGCAATATGTAAAATGTTTGGTTTTGGGTTTCATACCACTTTAAGAATGAATGGCACCACAGGCCAGCAGTGTAAACCCAGCCTTATAGTTTCTCCATAAACTGACAAATTTTAAAAGAAAATGCCCATTTCAAAGAAGACAATATTTACCTGTCCAGCCATCCACACCGCCAATCTGACTGTATTGCAGAGATAGCAATACCTAAGGAATGTTTATAATCCGACACTTCGGGGAGTGTTTGATCCCTGGTCTATCACTGCGCTCAGTGGGTTCTCCCGCTGGCCCTTACTTGACTGCAGGGCACAGTTGTGACATATCGGCTGGCAGGAGGAACCACAGGGCACAATGGGGGATCGGCATTTTGAGAATCCCAGAATTTTCAGATTTAGAAGATTCTTCAGGCAACTGTATCTCTTCACTATAGAAAAGATCATCAGTGCAGGCAGTGGGAGACATGTGATAAGTATTCTATATTAAGTTTTTTTTTTTTTTTTTGCAGGGGGCACTTTATCTCTATTCCTTAAAGTGTTACTAAACCTACAACAGTAAAATCAGTCTGTATATGCAGCATAGCATGCTTGTTATACTCACTGTGGAACTCAAGGGGTTAATGCTCTGCATTGCTTAACCAATTAAGGACCGGAAGGATTTCCAGCTTTAGGACCGGAGCCCTTTTTGCGATTCGGCACTGCGTCGCTTTAACTGAAAATTGCGCGGTCGTGCGACGTTGTACCCAAACGAACTTTGCATCCTTTTTTTCCCACAAATAGAGCTTTCTTTTGGTGGTATTTGATCACCGCTGCGTCATTTCTGATCGCCGCTATAAACAAAAGAAGAGCGACAATTTTGCAAAAAAAAAAACAAATTTCTTACTTTTTGCTAAAATACAAATCCAAAAAAAAAAAATAAAAAAACATTTTTTTTCATCGGTTTTGGCCGATTTATATTCTTCCTCATATTTGTGATAAAAAAAATCGCAATCGGCGTTTATTGATTGGTTTGCGCAAAAGTGTCCGCATTTACGGATGATGAGAATTAATTTCTGGGGTTTTTATTTTTATTTTATTTTTTACTAGAAATGGCGGCGATCTGCGATTTTTAGCGGTAATGCAATATTTCAGCGGACATGTCGGAACACTTTGACACTTTTTTGGGACCATTGGCATTTATACAGCGATCAGTGCTATAAAAATGCACTGATTACTGTGTAAATGACATTGGCAGTCAAGGTGTTAACCTGCAGGGGGAGCTCTAAGGGTTAACAGTGTTCTCTGGGCGTGTTCTAACTGTGGGGGGACTGCCCTAGCAGGGGAAGGGAAGTGATCACAGCTTCCATGTAGAGGAAGGCTGTGATCACAGCCCTTCCCCCCTCACAGAACGGAGGTCCGTGTTTACTTACATGGACCTCCGTTCTTTCACTCCGGGGGGGGGCATCGCGGGTGGCCGGCGGAGATCGAATCCGCTGCACCCGCTCCCTGGCCCTCCCCGGACACACTGAGCAGCGCGCGCTCACTGGGCTCGATCTCGCGGCCGCCGTCGTATGACGGCGATCCGTGCTATCGAGCCACACTGTCACCGTCAATTGCCGATCAGCCGTCGGCAAGCGCTTAAAAAGGCTGTTTTATCCTGTATGCATAGATTCCTCTCTCCTGCACTGTCAATCTGAGCAAGTCCATATAATACACAGCAGGGTGGCAAAGCTGCACATGCTCAGTTTGGTCTCTTATGCTGGATGAAAACATTTCCTGTTTCAGTTGAGCTGTTCAGGTTACATGATATTGACATCACACATGTGGGCATGTATACAGTCTGTAGCGGAAATCTCCTCCTATTTGAACACACAGCTATGGACAAACTGTGCAGGTTATCAGGAAACCGTGGTATGCAGATCATACAAAAAGATATATAGTGGCAGTACTTTAATGTAAAAAGATTTATAAGCTGTGGGCACTGTGTGTGAGGGGGGGGTGGGATATGAACTATTTTCATATTACTGGGTTTAGCAACACTTTAGAGTTAACCTGTGATTTGCTCATGTAGGGCAATGCGACAGGTTCACTGTAGGCAGTTCTATTGGCTGTATATACTAACAGTGCTTTCCCTGTACTTCTAAGCTGCTCAATTTGACTGCAAGAAACAAAGAGAAGAAGATGTGTAAGAACTTTAAGTTAGAATGTGTAGCTTGCATTAGGGCTGAAAACGTGTTCTGCTCCTTGTTACAGTGCTGGGTACCAGAGTGGCAATCACCAAGTAGCTGTGCTACCATGTATAAACAAGAGATGTGTTACCCCTAAGTTATATTTGAGATTTAATATCTCTTTTTATATATGATTTGGGTTAAAGTATGAAATGGGTTAAAGTTCTTCGACCATAAGTGAAAGCTTTTAACACAACAATAAAATTTAGGGTTGCACCGATACTGATATTGGGCATTTTCAGAGTATCGGTACTTGTGAAAAATGCCCCGATACCGGAAATCGATACCTTTGGTCTCGGTTCTTTCAGTTGTCAGTGAGAATTCCCCGCTGACAACTGAAATGTAAAGGAAAAAATGCCTGTAATTATTGGTTAAGGATTGGGGCCGCCGCTTCCTTAACAAACAATCACGTGTCCTCGGATTCCCCCTCTCCATCCTCCTCCCCTCCCGCCAGCTGTCATCCAGGCTGGAGCGACCCCCCAACCCGATCCCTGTACCCCCCTGATGGCAGCCCCAGCAGCGACCATCAGTAAAGCCAGCATTCCTCGTCGGCCGCTCCCGCCGGTTTCAGGTGCTGCATGGGGCTTGGGGGGGATCCAGATGTGTCCCCCCCACCACTCAGATCACCCTCCATATCGGTCCCCGCATTCCCCATCCATTGCCACTCCAAGCGGCATCCCTCCTTCCCCTCCCGCAACCTGCAGCTTTTGTATGTGTTCTCCGGCGAGCTGACAGGCTGGGGATCAAGGCAGGTGGAGGTGCGGGTGGGGGTGAAGTTAGGGCTTGGGGGGCTTGGTAAACATGTGTTTACCAAACCCGCCCTGTAGCACAGCGGGCGCAAGCATTGTTCTCTAAGATCGCTGTTATATGTCCCAATGACAGCTGATAATAGTAACCGCGAGTGTTACTATGTATCAGTCTGTCATTTTGTCAATGAGTGAGAAATTCCTGAAATTCCTCATTCATTGAAGTTAAATGCTGCAGAGAAAAGGGACTATCTTCAGTTCCTTTTCTCTGTCTCAAAATAAGAGATATGGGGGGTCTGTTTAGACCTCTGATATCTCACCAAAAAAAAAAAATCAAAAAATGTAAAAAGTAAAAACAAAACCAAAAAAACAAAATGTAATGTAAAGGGGATGCAGAGGAGCAGGGGGCTGTGTAATGTAAAGGGGATGCAGAGGAGCAGAGGGCTGTGTAAAGTAAAAGGGCCCAGAGGTGCAAGGGGTTGTGTAATGTAAAGGGGATGCAGAGGAGCAGGGAGCTGTGTAATGTAAAGGGGCCCAGAGGTGCAGGGGGCTGTGTAATGTAAAGGGGGTGCAGATGGGCAGGGAGCTGTGTAATGTAAAGGGTATGCAGAAGAGCAGGGGGCTGTGTAATGTAAAGGGGATGCAGAGGAGCAGGAGGCTGTGTAAAGTAAAGGGGCCCAGAGGTCCAGGGGACTGTGTAATGTAAAGGGGTCCAGAGGTGCAGGGGGTTGTGTTAATGTAAAGGGGATGTTGAGGAGCACCTCCCAAACCACCCTTCTACCTACTCTTCCTAGACGATGGGTATCGGTAATTGGTATCGGCGACTACCAAAGGCAAAGTATTGGTACTCGTATCGGTGGCAAAAAAGTGGTATCGGTGCAACCCTAATAAAATGTATTAGTAAATAGTAGGGAGGTCTAAAGAATCTACAGCAATCTATCTATTGTACCTTGCATAGGAAAAAACACATAGGTTAAAATAAAAGAAATATGTTCTATTCCTCAGAACAAAAAAATCTGAACTGCAAAACACATAACATACAGTATCTCACAAAAGTGAGCACACCCCTCACATTTTTGTAAATATTTTATTATATCTTTTCATGTGACAACACTGAAGAAATGACACTTTGCTACAATGTAAAGTAGTGAGTGTACAGCTTGTATAACAGTGTAAATTTGCTATCCCCACAACATAACTCAACACACAGCCATCTAAACCGCTGGCAACAAAAGTGAATACACCCCTAAGTGAAAATGTCCAAATTGGGCCCAATTAGCCATTTTCTCTCCCCCGGTGTCATGTGACTCGTTAGTGTTACAAGGTCTCAGGTGTGAATGGGGAGCAGGTGTGTTAAATTTAATGTGATCGCTCTCACTCTCTCATACTGGTCAATGGAAGTTCAACACGACACCTTATGGAAAAGAACTCTCTGAGGATCTGAAAAGAAGAACTGTTGCTCTGCATTAAGATGGCCTAGGCTATCATAAGCTTGCCAATACCCTGAAACTGAGCTGCAGCATGGTGGCCAGGACCAAATAGCAGTTTTACAGGGCAGGTTCCACTCAGAACAGGCCTCGCTATGGTCGACCAAAGAAGTTGAGTGCACGCTCTCAGTGTCATATCCAGAGGTTGTCTTTGGGAAATGGATGTATGAGTGCTGCCAGCATTGCTGCAGAGGTTGAAGGGGTGGGGGGGGGGGGGGTCAGCCTATCAGTGCTCAGACCATACGCCGCACACTGCATCAAATTGGTCTGCTTGGCTGTTGTCCCAGAAGGAAGCCTCTTCTAAAGATGATGCACAAGAAAGCCCACAATCAGTTTGCTGAAGACAAGCAGACTAAGGACATGGATTACTGGAACCATGTCCTTAGTCTGATGAGACCAAGATAAACTCATTTGGTTTAGATGGTGTCAAGCGTGTGTGGCAGCAACCAGGCGAGGAGTACATAGACAAGTGTGTCTTGCCTACAGTCAAGCATGGTGGTGGGAGTGTCATGGTTTGGGGCTGCTTGAGTGCTGCTGGCACTGGGGAGCTATAGTTCATTGAGGGAACCATGAATGCCAACATGTATTGTGACATACTGAAGCAGAGCATGATCCCCCCCCCCCTTCGGAGACTGAGCTGCAGGGCAGTATTCCAACATGATAATGATCTCCAAGATGACCACTGCCATGCTAAAGAAGCTGAGGGTAAATGTGATGGACTTGCCAAGCATTTCTCCAGACCTAAACCCTATTGAGAATCTGTGGGGCATCAAACGGAAAGTGGAGGAGCGCAAGGTCTCTAACATCCACCAGCTCTGTGATGTCGTCATGGAGGAGTGGAAGAGGACTCCAGTGGCAACCTGTGAAGCTCTGGTGAACTCCATACCCAAGAGAGCTAAGGCTGTGCTGCAAAATAATGGTGGCCACACAAAATATTGACACTTTGGATCCAATTGGACATTTTCACTTAGGGGTGTACTCACTTTTGTTGTCAACAGTTTAGACGTCTAGAGGAAAAGAGATTTCATCTACAAATACGGAAAGGTTTCTTCACAGTAAGAGCTGTGAAAATGTGGAATAGACTCCCTCCAGAGGTGGTTTTGGCCAGCACAGTTGATTGCTTTAAAAAAGGCCTGGATTCTTTCCTTAAAGTGGATGTAAACCCACCACCCACCCAGTATAAACTAATGACACAGTATTAATGTATATATACATGCAAGTCTCTTGCATCTATTCCTACCTTTCAAATGTCCTTCCTGTAAGCACTAGCAGCTCTGTAAAACTCTGAAATCAGAGGGAGTCTGTGTTTGCTGGAACTTGGTGGGTGGAGTTGTGATGTCACAAGCCTCCCCACCCACCTCTATACTGAGACCTTGAGGAGGGAGGGAGGGGGGGGCGTGTAAAACTTTCTCTGCTGTGTGAAGGAGATAAGCAAATTGCTTGTCACTCACAGAGCAAGGGGCGGATCGACTGTGTATTTCCCTGTTAGTCAGACTTTCTCTTCCTGAAAAAAGATGAGCTCATTACTCACAGCTGGATTAACTCTTTGTGGCAAGACTGGGTACAGATGATATGACATTCTATACTCTACCAGGCAGAATTACTAATTACATTTTTTTTTCAGGTTTACATCCACTTTAATGTAAATAATATAACTGGGTACTAACATTTGTAGGTAAAGTTGATCCAGGGTGAATCCGATTGCCTCTCTGGGGATCAGGAAGGAATTTTTCCCCGTTATAGCTAATTGGATTATACTTTGCTGGGGTTTTTTGCCTTCCTCTGGATCAACTGTGGGTGAAGTATTGTATATGGGATTGTTTGGTTCTATATAATTTTTTTTTTTTTGTTGAACTAGATGGACTTGTGTCTTTTTTCAACCTGACTATGTAATGGCTGTGTGTTCAGTTATTTTGAGGGGACAGCAAATTTACACTGTTATACAAGCTGTACACTCACTGCTTTACATTGTAGCAAAGTGTCATTTCTTCAGTGTTGTCACATGAAAAGATATAATAAAATATTTACAAAAATGTGAGGGGTGTACTCACTTTTGTGAGATACTGAATATGACAGACAGATATACCCATAAAGTGCTGGAAGATATTCTGATATTTACCAGTAGTGTTGAGGGCCCAACTTCAGACATATGACTCCTTCTCCCTTCTCTGCTTTTCCCTTAGACTAATAAAGGCCCATCTCTCATTGACTTGTATAGGGCCATCCTGATTGGCGGGACGATGTTGCCCCTTACCTCCTTCTGGGTGTATCCTCTAGAAGATTGGACAAAACCTCCCTCCCCTAAATTTAGCATAGTTCAGCCCCTCACTAATGCCTCCTATCTTGGGGAGAAAATTAATTAAAAGAAAAATGAATTAACAAAAAGGTCACAACCTTCTCTTGAATGGGGCCTTAAGTATGCAGGGTTATATAGGGGGAAAATTGTCCATACCTAAAACAGATAGCCCTACTCTGCATATCAAAGTGTGTTTTTTGATGTGGATGAAAAGGGTTAATTAACCAAGATCAAAAGGCCTGATCAAAGGCTGATTACCTCGGCCCCGGGCATAGGCATGCACACAGGGTGTGCTAGGTGTGCCCAGGCACACCCTAATCACCCTGTGCAGCACAGATTCCCCCTACTGCCCTGCCCCTCCCTTCCCCCACAGCACTACTGAATTCCCTCCTTTCCCGCCGCTGTTGATGTTTCAAGATAAGTGGGGGAAGGGGTTGGTAAACGTGTAATTTACTGGCCCCTTCCCTTTCTGAATAAACATCATTAGTGACCGGTAGTGTGTATTTGAGCTTTGGGGTGCACACCCTAATGCAATATGCTGCGCACACCTATGGCCCTGGAATAGATGTTATTTTTCTAGATTAGATTTATAGTTTATAGTTTTCTTGCATCTAACTTGCGTTGGATAAATAGCAGAGCTTCTTCCATATCACATACACCCAACATTCCTCCACTTCAAAAGGAGCTGGTGAATCAATTAACTAAAGCCTGCCAACTTAACCCTCTATAGGTGTCCAGATAGCTATATCAAGCACCAACAATATTTCATACCCACTTATTTATTCAAAGATATATACATATATACAAATATCCACAGATCCTAGAGAGATTACCCATAAACTCCTCATAAGGCAACAGATGTGAGTCATATACTCTCTTGCACCTGAAAGTACAGGGTATGTTTTATTTCCCCATGTGACAATGTTGGGTACCTGAGTGGCCAATCACATGGTCAATCATCATGAGTCACATACTCGCCTACACCTGAAAGTATAGGGTACTTCTGGCTCACATTGGCCAAACAGAGAGGATGAGGGGACTGACAAAGTGCACCTGTTGCTTTGCCTTGCATGGACAAAGCACAGGTTCACCTTAGGACAGGTCTAATCATCTGGGAAATGGGAAAGAGTTATAGAGGAAACATTACATTACGAACCTTTTCATTCAGAAGTGGAGAATCCAATACAAACACACAAACATTTCACATCTAAAAACAATACTAGCTTCTCGCCATCCCCAGTTCCACCTAACATCTAATGTATTTGGACAATATGTGCACTTTTCTTATCCTCCCTCTGCTCTACAGACAAAAGGTAGAGAACGCTCCTGACAATGACCACCATCTATAAAGAAGTGTGCCATTGTTAAGGCTTCGGATCAGTTATTTTTTTTCTTGTACCTCTTCTTTGTATAAATAAAACATTATTTCAGATGTTCAATTAAGATAAGTGCCCTTAATTTACAGCCTCAGTCCGTTGTGCTCTCTCATTATTCAGAGCACTGTCTGTGATTCACACAGACAATTACTCTCCCCCGCTTTCCCAGTTAAATTACTGGTAATTTCTGGTTTCCCATTTATTTAGAAGGACAAAGCAAGACACTGCATTACAGCCTTGCATTGGGACTAATGCTTTTACTTAATAATTTTCAACTCCCGCCGTGTGTCTTCGAGAATCTGGTGGAGTGGAGAAAATCTCCGATATTGTGTTTGTGAAAGCCATCGCCTGTACTGAAACAGATGAAAACAATTGGCTGCGTGATGTCATCTGCTCTGTTACTGGAGGGAAAGATTCAACAGAGGAAAATAAAAAAAAGAATGTTTACTTTCGTGTTCTCTTTGTAACTGCGGCAAAATATTTCTGCTCCGCTTTCAATTGGCTTTTTCAGCAAAGTGTATCTAAAGAGGACCTGTGGCAACACCACTTTGCATAGAATAGATGTACAGAAAAGCATTCTCCAGTCATAGTGCTAGAATGAATATTTGCTGGAAGAATTTTAAAAAGCAAAGGCAATTGTGACCTAAAAACAATACAGTCTACATCACAGGTGTCAAACTGGCGGCCCTCCAGCTGTTGTGAAAATACAAGTCCCATGAGGCATTGCAAGACTGAGAGTTACAAGCATGACTCCCACAGGTAGGGGCATGATGGGATTTGTAGTTTTGCAACAGCTGGAGGGCCACCATTCTGACACCCCTGGTCTATATTATAGAGAGGGAATTGAGGAGCATCTAGTAGAAAAGTTCATATCACTCAGAGGTGTTTTTGAAATGTTTATTGGTTAAGAGCATCAAATAAATCTAACACATTTCAGGGACACAGCCTTGCACTTCATCAGGGCTTGAGCAGTGAATGCCATTCAAATCACAATGAGATGCAATAGGAAATTTATGCTGGGGGTTGATAAAGACTATCAGACCTTAATGGTATTATGAACTGCCAGCAGTGAGCGAAATAAACGTTGGTACTTATTGTGACCACGCTAGATTTTATCGTCTGCTGAACCCAGAACAAGGTCCGCCTATACTACACCTTACTTACTTGACCGCTCCCTTTAAAATAAGATGTGCTCCATTGTATATTCAACAGAATCAAGGCCCACTCCAATTGGATCAATGCTATCACATACATTGGACGCATAGTCTAAAATAACCTTTCTCAAGCTTTTAACCACAGGGGAACATTGAACACATTTTCTAAGTTCAAATACTGCCAGCAATAATTGTATATCCACAGCCAACAGCACGTTAGCTTGACTAGTAAGTTGTAGATATCATTCCTATTCTATCCTATACATAGTAATTAATAGCTTCCACTTTTGCTTTATCACTAGTGGATTCTGCCTCCAGTCTTGAATTTGCCTGAACAGAACATGCTTTGGCAATAAAAACCACCTTCCAGAACACAGACTGGTATTTTGCCAGTGAGATCCCATCAGTGACACAAATCATTGGTCTTACCCTAGCAAGAGCTCACCTTCAGAATACAGATAGATCTTTTCCAAGACAATCCCACCCTAACACACACATTGCTCTTTTACCAGTGGGATCCAATGTGCAGCGTACACACATTGGTTTTCCCCTGCATCCTTCCCCAAGAACAGTGGTTCTCAACCCTGTCCTCAAGTACCCCCAACAGGCCATGTTTTGGGAATTTCTCTTAGATAAAATACTGTAGCTGTCCAAAGTACCAAGCCATTGACTCTGATTTAAAGCACATGTGCAAGATAAAGGAAAACCTGTAAACATGGCCTGTTGGGGGTACTTGTAGAGTGGGTTGAGAACCACTGCTCTAGAACATACAATCTCTATTAAAAAATAAAAGAAATAAAAATGTGATATCCCTAGTGAATTATGCACCCAATTGAGACAATTGTAACAATTCCCGCTTTATAGGACATTTTTTTTTAGAAAATATAAAATAAACTTTTTAATTATAATGGAAACTGAAGTGAGAGAAGATTGTATTGTCCTCTTATGTTGGTGGTTAATGCAGAAATGCCCCCTTGCACTAGGCAATGACCCTTGACCCTTGGCATTCAGTAAGAATAATGCCTTGTTACCGTGAGGTTTAGAAGAACTTGGCTACTCAGAGTGGATACTTACCTGAGAGGTGAGAGGGGAGGCTCCATACTACCTGCACCTTGGGGTGCTGTAAAGGCTATCAATCCACTACTACTGGCAACCAATGGGTTCCACTGGTTGAGAAAGGCTGGTCTACCTGTACAATGTAATGCATGGAAAAGGCCTCATTATTTTTTATAACCCCAGTAACTTTTTTTTCTTAAAAATGCACCTAAAGTTACCCGGGATCGTCGGCCTCCTGCTTTAGGAGATGTGGCCAGATAGGTATGGTTCTGCACACATGGTGAACTTGTCCCAAAGTGCACTGTTTTTGGATGAGGGTACATTCCTTTATTTTTTCAGTCACAATGGTTAAGATTACTAAAGATGCAAGCATTGCTCTACTAAACAAACCAGTTGCAAATGTACCAAGCCACACATAGACCCTAATATACTATAAGTTTCTAGCAGGCAAAATTGATATTGCTTGGAAAAGCCCAGCTTTAGACATAGTTTTAATGAAACGTAAACTCGCATGGAATATGTTAAACAAAAAAATAGTGAGCGTCCTGCGCGACAAACAGCCCCCTTTTTGATAAAATATGATCCCCTTGGCTCATCTACTTGCAGGTACCAACCATACAGTGTTGACTCCAGGAACACTTGATGGTAGATCCCCATACTGACTTCTTTTTCTTCCTTTACTCATTCTATTATTTCTTATTCCCACCGGCGGCCCTGTGACCACCCCACGCCCCCCCTTCTTTTCATCCGATCTTATGAATGTCAGTAATGAGGAGTAGTATCCCCCATAAATTAATATACATTCCTGCTCACCATTATTGGCACCCCTTCATGTTTTGCATAACTGAGTGAATGTCTTCAGAAATAAATGGAAATGTACCAAATTTATATCAGCAGGATCTTTTAGTTATTACCACTCGTCCTTACATATAATTAAATACCCCCTATGATGAGGAGTAATGACTGTAAGTATTCTAGCCTACTTTTCTTCCCCCCCGCACCCCACCAGTGTCCCGGCGGCCACCCTTATTCTTTATTATCTTACTCATTTCCTTCTTTTTCTTCAGTCATACCCCTAGATGGTAGTTCACAAGGACCTCAGTTGTGACATACCAACCATGGACGTTCATCTACTCGGTTCCCCTAGTATAAAATAGTTTTTCCCCCGACAAACAGCGCGTCCTGCGAGTGATAAAAAAACAAATTGTATAAGGTACGCTCAAATGCAAAGTAATTTTGATACAGATTTCGACCCGA
>BLSH010101080.1:396815-418128 GCA_018402905.1 Glandirana rugosa | reverse complement strand
GCAACCCTCTTCTCTCACTCTTCACACACTGATAGCAACACCGCAGGAGAAATGCTAGCACAGGCTTCCAGCATGCGTAGTTTCAGGTGCTGGACCCTCTTCCTATTGAAAAAACAAAAGTTGGATTCAAAATGGCCGACTTCAAAATGGCCGCCATGGTCACCACCCATCTTGAAAAGTTTCCCCCCTCACATATACTAATGTGCCACAAACAGGAAGTTAATATCACCAACCATTCCCATTTTATTAAGGTGTATCCATATAAATGGCCCACCCTGTATACTGCTTTGAGTTGGTAAATTCTAATCAAAGCATCACATTTTACAAAATGTCTCCTCTTGGCTTTTGAGAAAGGAGGTGAGGTCCTCCATAGTTCTGATTTCTTGAATTTTGGAGCACCACAGAGATGTAAGTGTGGTTTGCTTCAACATCAGTGGGATACAGAACCTAGCATCATTAATGAAGTGTAGTAAGAGGGAGTATGTTTAGCGTTGTTTAGGAGGTGGAGAATAATGCAGCAGCTGGATTGTGCCCTAGGTCAGAGTCAATGCGTATTATGGAGATTATGCGGGCTATGCCCAAAAGCTTTGATCAATGGGTAGTTCCAGAATATATTGCCTGTCATCTGGTTGCATCTCCAGCATAGCAGGAAGGGCTGAGGGAAGGCTCGCAGGAACTCTATATGTTAGAATATTATTCCAAATTCATAATTCCGCACTTATAGAAGTTATATTATACTAATGGCAAGCTTGCAAAATATATTTGGTTTTATGATTAATCATAATATTAATATGTGTGAATGGCCTTGGTCAGATGTTTGGTCAAATAGACCTTCAGCTGAAGCTGAGTCAGTAATATGACAGATATTTCTGGTGCATGTAGCTAGTTTGGGGATATACTGTATAAGGTATCTGGTAGCTTGGTATAGAATGGCATGGGAAGTCAAAAATAGACAAGTATCTATGAAATTAGAGGAATAATATATATATTTGTTTAAATGCTGTTGGGATTAGTGTAATCTCAGTTATAATCATTAGTGTTTGTATGTATTTACATAATGTTGAATAAGTTGGTAATGTGTTACTTTAAGCATACTTTTGGTTATATGACATTATATGATTAGCACATTATAGGACATATAACTCCATATATGACTGAATTGCTGAAGTTATCAGAAATTAATGCAGTGCCTTACAAGGTTTTGAGTGTTGTGAAGTTATGACGTCTAACATGAAGCATAAAAGGACAAGAGATCGATATTCAGGAGGACACAAACACACACACACACACAGAGGACAAGGCTGACCAATGTTCAGACATTTCCACACACAAAGTTTATTCATATACCTTTTGACAAACTGGAACAGCTGCCTTCTCTCAAAGTCTAAGAACGCCATTCCCTGCTTCTTGCTCACACGAGAAAGCATGGAAAAGAGGAGCACAGACATGGAAAGACACATGACTGGCAACCACGATTTTTAAGCTTTACACATCTTTATAACTATTTATTCTATTTCATATATTTTTACCTACACTGAACTGAAATATTATACGTTTTGCATTGTATTTATGATGTCAATTGTGTGACAATAAATTCACACTTTATTTTTAAGTCAGTCTGATTATTAATGCTTTTCATCCAGAAACACCTATTAAGATATCCAAAATATTAGTTATCTTCAATATTTTTACTATACTATTAGGACAGGATTTTAAAGCCAGATTTCCTAAATACTTCTTGTGATGGAGGATTTGTGGGCAAAGTCCAGAATATATTATTTTTGCTCTGAGGTGACAAAAAGTCCACAAAAATATTTCTCACGTCTGTGTAAATATGATAGGAAGTATAATAGTTAATATGACTTGTATAAAGACTGGCAATGAGGGTTAGGATCTAGGGATAGCATTGGGTATATTATGTTTTGAACTTTAGTCAGAGAAATTATGAAGTTCTGGATTTGAATTGTCTTCCATATAGGTATTGTGGGTCTATCATGGATTTTAGGAATCCTCTGCCAACCTTTAGGAGATAGATAATGCTTCAACCTGAACTTGTCACTAGGGATGAAGCTTGTCTCAAAATCACCTGATTGAAAATTAGGCTTAAGTGGCCAGAACAGATGATGAGAGCCTTCTGGGGCTTTATATTCCTAAGAGCAGCTCTAAACTCATCTTTAGAAATTTGGATTTTTCATTGCCTTACTTCCCTCTAGGGAAAATGTAGGCATGATCAACATTGGCGGGAGATGTAGTGCAGAAGGGTCTATAATGTTATAGGGTATTGAGGCAGATAGTCAGATATGATGGCTGTAGGCTGCTAGATGGGCCATGTCCCTCATTGTACTTATTACTTTGTGTGCAGTGTCCTCTGTAGCCATAAGAATTTTGTTTGAACACAAATTTCTGTAATCACCATGATTGGCTGTAATAGTGATTACATAATCTGAAACACGTTGATTGGTTCTTGATTGCTAGTCTCAGACCTATAGTTGTCAACAACAGTTCCCATTCAGGGCAAAGTCACAGTGTCTGTTTAAATTATATCTATCTATCTATTTATATATATATATATATATATATATATATATATATATATATATATATATATATCGATTAGCTTCAAGTGAAGATGTTCCCAAACATGTAGTCCAGCCTTCTGTCAGGTTAAGGGCTTCCTGCCCATGTTTATTCATTCCGCAAATAAGTATAACAGAAAGGTTTCCCTCGCAAGGGTAGAAAACAGTCCCAAACAAAAGTCCACTACAGGAATAACCTCCTGGCTAACAGATAGACCTCACAGGGTCTGCTTCAGTCTTTGCAGGCATGTTCTCTGACAGCCTGTTCCTTCTCTCTCAGCACCAACACTGATTACACGCAGGTAAGTCAAAATTATACCCCAGGTGGGGAGCAAGGTGTGGCCAGTGCTTAACCCCTTGCTGCATACAGACCTTTCACTATCACTCCTTTATCTTAAGAACCTCAACATCCTGCGTGGCAGATACACTGACAGGGACCGTCTGTCACAATATATACTGTATACACATACAGTATATATATATATATATATATATATATAAATATATATCCACCAAGTCCAGCATGAAATAAATAATACCCTATCTTCACAAATTCCAGGTAATATAGAGGAAGGAAATGATTGCATTATTGCATAGCATGATTTATTTTGCTTTAAATAAAGATTTCCTACAAAGAACAAAATCCCATCCCGATTCCTAAACTGGAGCCAAAGTGCCTAAATCAACACAAAACAGTGTAGGTTTGGGATATTTAGCAGCTGCTTATTGTGTTGTCTATAAAGTAACAGTTTCAACATGAAGAGTATAATTAGTTGTTATTGTTGAGGACAATTCCAAACTCGTAAGCTTTCCATACGCTCTTCCCTGCACAATAAATATATAAATTGTTGATTAATCCATTAATAAGTGACAAATGATTGGAAATGCTAGAAACTGAATATGGTAAGCGTTGCAACTGTTAGAGCCTATGCTGAGTTTTGCATTACCATATTAGTCTGTGGGAATGCAAAACTACTTTGAAGTAGGTGAAATGCAGGTCAATGCATCTGTCAATGAATTCTGAATGATCTCAGAAGTGCCTTAAACCAATGCCAAACTGATGCCATTGGCACAGGCCCAAAGCCCGTTGACACAAGCCCTTACATTAATAAAAAAGCCTAGCACCTTTCTACAGATGTGGATAAAACCAACTACAATCACAAAGAAAGCTATTAAGTGATGAGCAAACTAATCCACATGTGTGCAGATCTAATCTGAATTGGAAGATTCATGGATTTCTGATTTTGTTAAGATTATCCATTTTGCTAAATCTGACCCACTTTTTATGTTCAAATTTTTATTTTGCCCAGCCTATTAGTGGGTTGTATTGGACTATTAAAACAACACAATACAGCCTTCTGAGATGTGTGAAGTAAATATTCTTTGTGGATGTGGGTTCATATACATCATCTTCACCAAGGAAAGGAATACAGAATTGGGGGGGCTGCTTTAATTATATGACATTTTATTGGTTAGGTTTACACCTACTTTAAAACAAACAGCTAGCCACAGAATATTTTTTTATAATGTGGATCCGAGTAAGAAGCAGAGCATTCATGTGTAGTATGGAGTTATTACTTTCTGTATTGTACACGTGATTAACATTCTATACATAGAAACAGGTTTATTACTTTTTTAAACATTTGCATTTTTATTGATGTTGTGTTTTTTCATGTAGGCGCTATGATTGCACTATCTGTGATAAATAAAGACAGGTGTTGTCTTTTGAGTAGACTGTGGCACATCATATAAGAAAACAATGTAAGCTGTTTAAATTTGGAAACTGTTGCCTGCTTTTCCCCTTTCCATAAATAGCGCTAACTCAATTAACTGGCAGAAGAAGAGTCGGCAGTCTGAGCTCAAGAGAATTTCTGTTTGTCAGGTTCCCCAGTCTGGATTGATGGGCTCCAATCCATATTTTTCACAATCCCACAGATGGGTTAATAAAAAAAAGCAGGGAGTCTTTTGCCAGCTAGCTTCTGGTACCTATCCACAGGAGCCCAAAAGATCATTATTTTGCATTTTTCAAGCTGTTTGCTTTTGAATCTAGAGCTGGATAGCAAAATGAGAATGAATATCCAATACAGGGTATGCTTCTATGAACTTATAAGGCTATTTGCTGAATCAGAGCATTGTTAGAAGGGCATGTAGATATGTCAGCATGTAGGACAACTGGCAACTCCAGCCATCAAAGAATAGATCATTGCAAGACCCATTGAACTTCGGCTGATTTCCTTTGTTGCAAGAACAAAGCAGACTGATGTTAATCTCATTTAGACCCCTTTCACACTGAGACGGTTTTCAGGCGCTTTAGGGCTAGAAATAGCCTCTAAAAAGTGCCTCCCATTCATTGCAATGGGTCTTTTTACACCCGGGGATGCGCTTGTGGGAGGTTACGTAAAGTCATGCAAGCAGCATCTTTCTATATACAGCGTTCCCAATAACGCTTGCGATGAATGGGCAGCGCTTCCAGAGTGCCCAAAAATCATTTTGGAAGTGCAGCAAAGCGGGTCTTTTTTGGGGTTTTTTATCCAAAAAAGCGGCTAAAGCACGACCAAAACGACCGGCACTTTAGCGCTATTTTATTGTTTCACTCAGTGTGAAAGGGGTCTAACTATGGCTGCCCATGCAGATGCACAGATTTAATAGGTAAATGGTAGAGCTCAAAAGATTTCTGAGCTATTTCTGAACATCACTATCCACCCTAATGATTATTAAGAATTGTGTGATGTTGTGTGCCACATGCAATGTGATCAGACAATTCTAAAGGAATCATTGAATGCAAGAGACTATTCCTTGCTTAAATCCATATAGAAAGTCTTGTAAGAGGGCACTTGACCAAACGGGTATAAATTATGGAATTGGTCATCTTGGATGAACCGGCAAACACTTGAAACCTAAAGGAATGCATTGGATACACTCATTAAGTTGATGAAAGAAATAAAAGTGTATGCAAAATTAAAAGATAAATCAAATTGAAAACACAATGAGATTAAAAATAAAAGGTCATTTGCTTTATAGTGGTTACAATGCAAAATACAAAAATGCATGCTGCAGTTTTAAAACTCCATTGAAAAGCATATGAATAAATATGTAGTTTTGTATTAAATATACATATAAAGTAAGATTTCCTTAAAAACAGCCACAAAGAGCACTCCTAAAACGAGTTGTTGCCCAGAGAATAATCAAAGTTTATTTATACAATAACAAAAAGTAGTATACTTTAGTATACAAATGTACAAACGGTACACCCTAGCTCATAACAACCTGTAATACAATCCCACTTGCTAATAATAATGGAATACCCACAACAAACAGCAATCTGTCTCTGCAAAGCATGCACCTTTTTCATCGTTGTCTGTAGAAGCCCTGGATCTTGATGCAAATTAATATCGAACTTGATAAAGAAAAAATGCTCACTTTCAGGCTCCATAATGTGCAGTAGTAAATATGTAGAGCCTAGACTGTTGAAGAAAATCAGAGCTGAGCTAAAGAGAAAATATGCATGTAATGGCTAGGGTAGTAGTCATTTCAAACTCCAGGTAGGTAAAAGAAAAAATAGCCAGCAAGAAAAACAAAAATTCTGGTAACCAACCACTAAACTAAAGAGCAAATATATTTAAATTCCAGTTCCCATAGTGTATGTGTGTGCAAAACGAATCAAACCTGTCCAAACATTTTCCTATTATAACATTATCATTCTGTTATGTTAAATTAAAACTTCAGGGGGCGTGGCCTGACCGTCATGGAGTGAGGACGCACGAGCGGAGAGCTCCGACTACTCCGGGCCATAAACCGTTGGCATACTCCAGCATTTTCATCTTTAGCACCTCCAGAAGCCTGCACGGCGCCGCACCGGTTCTCAGCCCCCGAGCAGTGGCCGACCAGTGATCGGAGGGCTGCATTCCTTCTTTGTTCAGAAAACGCCGTCCACGGGTCCACCTACATAATGGTGTCGGGCAAGGCCGCAGCCAAACATTCGGCACGTTCTCCTTGGCTCTCGGGCAACGAGTCTCCAAGACCCTCCGCAACGCTACAGGTGAGGGGCCTCAGCCCGTCCGCATCCACGCGCTCCTCGGGTCAAGCTTCACACATATCAGAGCTGGATGGGCTGGAGAGGGACTGGGACTTTAGGGCACATATTAAAGCCCTCCCCACAAAAGCCGACATACAGCAACTGATCGCGGCAGTCGAGCTCTCCTGCAAACAGGCAGTAGAAGGGCTCAGGGAGGAGACGGTGGCGCACACCCTGTAATCACTAAGGGACATTTCTCAACAAAACAGCGAAGCTATCAATACACTACTTGATCAGTTGGACGATCAAGAGAACAGGAGCAGGCGCCAGAACATTCGTATCCATGGGCTCCCAGAAGCCACGTGGTCTGCAGACCTGCTGCCCTCCGTGACAGGCTTTTTTTCGCCAAATCATGGGGCCAGCTGCCCCAGATGATATAGAGATAGAGGGGGTCCATCGTGCTCTCCTACCCCCTCCTCAGGATGTGGACAAGCCACGGGATGTCATTTGTAAGCTGCTCAGATACCCCCTGAAGGAGTCCATTATGCGGGCCGCACGGAACACCCCGACTATTGACTTTGATGGAGCACAAATTGCTTTACTCCCTGATGCAACACAGGGCTTTGAGGCTGGTGTTGGAGGCCCTGCGCTCCGCCGGGGTGGATTACCGCATAACCGGAGTGAGAACGCCTCCTAATTGTATAGTGGGGACTTGCCTGAGGGGGGACTTTTTCCCCCCGCGGGTAATTTCCGAGTGGATAGAGACCCACCGACAGTGGGGAAATGTGTTATAAATGCTTTGTTCTTACTTTCTCTGTTGTTATTTTTGTGTGTTTTTGTTTTGTTACTTCTTCCTTTTTCTTCCACCAGGACTCCATCTCTTTACAACTGGGTGCAGGTTTTACCAAGTGCCTCGAAAGGTATGGTTCCATATGGGTCTGGGGTGCACTCGAGGGGACGGGCCTTAAGTGCCCTGCTGATGTCTATCTTGTCTTATTGCCACCATGCCTGGTTCTTTTACATTAATGTCCTATAACGTTAGGGCCCTCTGCAGTCCCTTTAAGAGGGGTAGGCTTTGGCAGGAATTGCATCAATGGGCCCCCGACGTCCTTTTTTTTTCAGGAGACGCATTTCACCGCCAAATCTACCTCCCACCTACCACAGAGTACCTTCAACCAGTGGTATCATAGCCCATCCCCAATCCCTAAGGCCAGAGGGGTTAGTATAGCTATCAGGAAATCTTGACCCTTTTCTCTGACACATAGTGTCTCCGACCCGGAAGGACGCTATTTGATCATCATGGGTCTGATAGAGGGACAGATGTACACGTTTGTCAACGTATATGCCCCTAATTCACGTACCACTCAGTTTGTCTCCTCTACCCTTAAAAAGATTGCGGAGATCAGGGTGGGAGTATTAGTGCTGGGTGGCAACTTCAACCTGCCACTTAACCCCGATCTGTATACCTCCTCCGGGAGGTCTGTATTTTCCTTTAAGGCCCTCGGGCATGTTAGGTGTTCCTTACGCTCCCTTCACCTAGTGGATGTATGGCGCGCCAGGAGACTGACTGACAAGGACTTTAGCTATTACTCCAAGATGCACAACATGTACTCCAGGCTGGACATGTTTTTTGTAGACCAATACCAACTTAGCGCGGTGACGGACGCGTCCATAGGAAGCATCACTATATCTGATCATGCGCCGATACTCCTACAATTTTGCGGATCCGCGTTGCGTCGTAGGGACCGATCCTGGAGGTTAAATGAGGCCCTGTTAGACGACGCTGGGGTGAGGGAGCCTGTGGTGCAGTCTCTAAGCTCCTACTTTGAGCTTAACCAGCCAGGGGAGGTGTCCCACCAAGCGGTATGGGAGAGCCATAAGGCGGTTATCCAAGGAGAACTGATTTCCCAAGGATCCCGTCTGAGAAAGGAAAAGCAAAAGGAAATGGTAGGGCTCCTTGACCGCATTCGTGACCTTGAGACAAGACATAAGGCTACCCTCTCTCCCGAGGATGCGACCAGTCTGTCAGACTCCCGAACAGAACTTGGCACGTGTCTAGATTGTAGGGAAAAAGACAAAATGCGTTTCTATGCACATCGTTTTTACGAGCATGGAAATAAATGCGGGAGACTGCTGGCGAGACAGTTGAAAAAGCAGCAGGCAATGCGGCATGTCCATAGACAACGAGTCGGGGCACAGGTCTAGTTGACTCTTGGGATATCACAGCTGAATTCCGGCGATATTATGAGTCACTATACAACCTTCCTTCGACAAGGCCAACGGCGGGCCCACAGCCAGAGGCTCAAGTCATAGAGACATATGTGCGGGACTCTTGGTTACCTTCTCTTCCCTCTCAGGTGCTGGAGGCTTTGGAAGAGCCTTTCACGGTGGTGGAACTTCGTGCAGTGGTGGCAGTTCTCCCACTTGGGAAGAGCTCGGGGCCAGATGGCTTTTCCGATAGCTACTATAAAACCCTTCTCCCACTGTTCAAAACCCCACTCTGTGGCTATTTCAATTCACTCAGTTCTTCTAGTCCCCTGCCTCCTGAGGCCTTGATGGCATATATTACGGCCTTGCCCAAGCCCAGGAAGGACCCCCAGCTCTGTCCTAGCTACCGCCCCATATCCCTGTTGAACTCCGATACCAAACTTCTGGCTAAATTATTGGCCCTTCGCCTGCAGGATCATGTGACAGCCTTGATCCATCCAGACCAGACTGGCTTCATGGTGGTTCCTGAGGCCCGGGACAGCACCATCAGGGTCCTCCATATCCTGCATTGGGCAAAACACGGGCCATCTCAGCGTCCACACTTGGTTATCTCTATGGATGCCGAGAAAGCCTTTGATAGGGTGCATTGGCCCTATCTCATGACTGTGCTTTGGAGATGGGGCTGGGGGTCCGTATGCTGGGCTGGGTTGGCTTCTTATATTCAAGCAACTCTGCAAAGGTCAGGGTGAATGGTATCTTGTCGGACACCCTGCCGGTCAAAAATGGGACGAGGCAGGGATGTCCCTTGTCACCATTGCTTTTTGCTCTAGTACTTGAGCCTTTCCTAAGCCATATCAGGGCCAACCCTGACATTAAAGGGATAGAGATCGGTTCAGTGGAGCATAAAATGTCCGCATATGCC
Source organism: Glandirana rugosa (assembly GCA_018402905.1). Lineage (NCBI taxonomy): Eukaryota > Metazoa > Chordata > Amphibia > Anura > Ranidae > Glandirana > Glandirana rugosa. The sequence goes on along the minus strand of BLSH010101080.1, from coordinate 408,407 downwards.
GATGACCTGCTGTTTTACCTGTCCAACCCTCGGGTTACACTGCCGGTCGTGATGGACGAGGTTCTGGAATTCGGACTCCTATCGAACTATAAGATTAATTTTGATAAATCCGAGCTCCTGCCGATCAATGTCCCCCCGCCCCTGGTGGAATCCTTGAAACTGGCCTTCCCCTTTAGGTGGTGTGAGGGGTCCCTCCCATATCTGGGTACACATAATTCCCCTGATCAGACAACACTTTATGTTCTCAATTATTGTAGTTGACTGACCACCATTGAGAAAGACCTCCAGTCCTGGACAGATATCCCCTTAACCTGGTTCGGACGCGTTAGCGCACTTAAAATGACCATCCTGCCGTGCATAATATATCTTCTGTACACAGTCCTCATCTCCCTGCCACGAGTCTTCTTCAGGAGGATGCACAGATGCTTCCAAAAGTTTGTGTGGCAAAACAAGCACCCCTGCCTGGCTTGTGACCTCTTGAGGAGACCTAAGCAATGTGGTGGGCTTGGTCTACCTGACGTGTCCCTCTACTACAGGGCCATGTCTATGGTGAGTATTCTAAATTGGAATCATGCCAGAGGGACCAAGATATGGGTCAACCTGGAGAAGACCATGGCGGGCAGAAACTTAACAGGCGCCCCCTGGGTACCCCGACAGTTGCGAGGACTATCCGACTGGACCTCCCCCCTGACTAGAGCCACACTATCCACGTGGGATGGGTTGAACAGAGAAGGGCGATATGCTCCCCCTACTTCACCGCTAACGCCACTAGCTGGGTTTCCTTGGTTCACACCTGGCGAGGAGAGGAGCTTTTTTGGCCCCTGGAGCTCAGGGGGGAGAGCCTTTGTGCACGGTTTGCACCGGAGGGTAAACTCTTACCACTGACACAGACAGTTGGACAGCTTTCTTAGGTCACTGAGACCGTTGTTGAGACCATATCATTCCCTAACTGAATTTGAATCTCTTTGTGAGAGTCTGGTGGAGCCTAGGCATCTGCTATCGCAGATGTATAGGCTCATATTGAACTCCCAGGCTGCGGGAACACCCTACTATATTAGAGAGTGGGAGAGGGAGTTGAGTCTGGAATTTACATCACCCCAGATACAGCGATTGATCAAATTCACCCACTCGTCCTCGATATCCTCCCGAACCCAGGAAACTTCGTATAAGTTCCTGGCTAGGTGGTATAGAACCCCAACTAGATTAGCACAGATGTTCCCGCATGCCAACAAGAGATGCTGGAGAAGATGCACCCAACAGGGCTCTTTTCTCCATATCTGGTGGAATTGCCCTAAGATTAGGGAATTTTGGGAGGCCATAGCTCCGTGGATTAAGAGGTTGACTCTGCGAAACATAGAGTGTACTCCGCTACACTTCTTGTTCCACGGCATGCCCGCCTCCTCCAAACTTTACAAACAAAGTGTGATTCCCCACTTACTGAATGCTGCCAAGGCATTGATACCGAGGTATTGGAAGCAAGCCAGTTGCCTGACCCTCCAGGAGTGGAAAAAAGAAGTTGATTCCATTATGGAGGCAGAGCGATGGATTGCCAGGGCTAGGGGTAAATATGATAAGTTCAAGGATATATGGGCTGGCTGGCAGTACTACTCACATGAGATCCCCTTGAATGGATAAGTTTCAACACACACTTTATAAGCCTTTTCGAGTGCACCCCCCCGTGGACCCCCTGGATCATAGAGGAGACCCTTGGGCCCTCCGAATGCCACCTGCTATTGTTTCATAACGTTACCTTCTGGTGATCTCCAATGACCCTCTCTTCCTTCTCTTCCATCTCCTTTCTCCTTCTTATTTTTATTTCTCTGGCTCCAACCTTCTATTGTTTGTTTTTGTTCGTGGGTCCCATTCTTACCTGGTATGGATAGCCGGATTGAGGGGTACCTTGACCGGCCTGGTATTACATAGCGAGTTACTCTAAGGGGGTAGGATAATGCTCCGGCCCTTGAGGACCAGAGGGAGCATTGGGTGAGCCTTAAAAGGGTTGAGTCGGCCTGGGCCAGTTCCCCCCTTCCCCTTAGTGCCCAACTTGCTGATGGCACAGGAGGAGTGGTGGGGGCGGGTGGGCCCTTCTGGACAGGAGGCGGCTGTTTTGCCAGACTCAACCACTGGAATTATTGAATATATGTCAGAATGTGATAAGATGTTATGATGTAAGTTCCCCTAACTGTACCCTCCAGTTGTAACCACTATCTATAATGAAACTACGGATGTGTTTGGATAACCCTTTTGCTTTTTTCTTCTTGCATGTGATGTCGCCTTTTTATTTCTTTTCATTTTATTGTATTCTTGAAAATTTTGAGAACTTAATAAACCTTGATTATAAAAAAAATTGAAACTTCAGCCCTAATTTTTGTTAAATAAAATTGGGGAAGGGTTAGAACCTTCTTTCTTTTTTTTTTTTTTTTTTTTAATTGTGCCCCTCTTGGGGAGATCTTCTCTCACCTCTGATACAGTCACTGGGATATAAAGTAGAGGAAATTTATTGAATGGGGAAACAAAAATCACTAACACTGGGCAACTTTTCTACATTTTCCAAAATCTATCTAACATAAACAAAAACTTTTTGGCTGGATTTGTACTTATGGTTTATGCTTAATGGTTAGAGTTGAGCGAACACCTGGACGTTCGGGTTCGGCGGGTTCAGCCGAACTTTACGGAAACGTTCGGGTTCGGTACCAAACGTTATCTGAAACTTTGGTTCAATACAGATGCAGCGCCAAGACAAGAAAAAATAAAAAATAAAAACAGTTCTGTTTATAAAGAGAATAATAAAGTTTCCGTGACACACTCTTAGGGATGGGAGCTTTTCTTGCTAAATGCTTCCACTTATTAATCTGTATTAGTCGCCCAATATTCCTGGAATCAGTATAGGTATATTATTCAGCAGAGATCCACATATTATGTAATAGATGTGTGCTTACCAGATTCTGGTAGGACATGCGCAGAAAACAAATCCAACTCGGGTGGTCACACTGTGGATGCCCAATGGCAAGGAAGGGGAGGGGGGATTCCTGTTCAGATACAATAATCACGTCACCACTTCAGGGGCTCCTCCAACGAGCACTGTACTGGATCCTGGTGAAACTCCGCCAGGGAAGGGGCAGGAAGGGGAAAGAGATTGCTCCTGTTCCTCACGACACAGCTTCAGGGGCTCATCCAGCACGCACCACAGATATGTAAACAAGAGAAAGTCCGCAATCGTGTGATATCGTTTATAAAATGTATTTATAATACGGGATTAAGAATACTCACGTTGTGAACAATAAAAAAGAGCTCTGTATAAAACACATGTGACAGGAGTGTAGGAACCCAACGCGTTTCGGCTCCAAAGCCGTCATCTGGGGTATTCCCCCCTCCTGTCACTACTACAATTTATAGTAAATGAATACATACTTGTCCAGCCCCTAGGGGGCTGCAAAACGGAAGTCCGATTTTTACTCTCAAAATGGCGCTGACGGCGTGCGATCAACGCCTCTGTTTCATAGAGATATTATTCATTTTTACCTATCTAACCCGGAAGGGAAAATGTGTAGAAAAAAACATTTTATTAAGTGTATTGTCCCTTGAAATATATATAAAGTGTTAAATAGGGGTTAGTATCTGGAAGAAGTGAAATGTTGATCAATATTCAATGGGTGCGGTATGATCAGAAGGATATCTAAATAAAAATGTAGCAATCCGGAAGTGCTTAGGTCCCGGGTGTCCTCACTTCATAGACTACATGGGGAAGTGGGAGGCATCAAGCGTCAAGACGTGAAAACGTCATCGCGTCCTACGGGAAGTGACGCGCTGTGATACGTACATCACTTCCTTTTCTCCAAGAATTGTATGCAGAGGAGGTGTAGGCGCTGTGGATCGGGCTAGATCCTATGTGCACGATTGAATGTGTATGGCCCAAAAGTTCATTTGTATTATAAATAAATTTTATAAAAGATATCACACGATTGCGGACTTTCTCTTGTTTACATATCTGTGGTGCGTGCTGGATGAGCCCCTGAAGCTGTGTCATGAGGAACAGGAGCAATCTCTTTCCCCTTCCTGCCCCTTCCCTGGCGGAGTTTCACCAGGATCCAGTACAGTGCTCGTTGGAGGAGCCCCTGAAGTGGTGACGTGAGGGACCGGAATATTGTATCTGAACAGGAATCCCCCCTCCCCTTCCTTGCCATTGGGCATCCACAGTGTGACCACCCGAGTTGGATTTGTTTTCTGCGCATGTCCTACCAGAATCTGGTAAGCACACATCTATTACATAATATGTGGATCTCTGCTGAATAATATACCTATACCGATTCCAGGAATATTGAGCGACTAATACAGATTAATAAGTGGAAGCATTTAGCAAGAAAAGCTCCCATCCCTAAGAGTGTGTCACGGAAACGTTATTATTCTCTTTATAAACAGAACTGTTTTTATTTTTAATTTTTTCTTGTCTTGGCGCTGCATCTGTATTGAACCAATTTTTCTGACAATTTGATCTGTTGTTTATGCGTGCTGCCAAAACTCATTCATATATTTAATCATCTACGTTTATGCAATTTCTCTTTGTATAATAGTGAGCGCGGGATTTGCATTTTGTTATATATCGTTATCCGAACTTTACCTTGGACCCCGAACCCCATTGAAGTCAATGGGGACCCGAACTTTTCGGCACAAAAATGACTGTAAAAAAGTCCTGGAAAGAGGGCTGCAAAAGGAAGAAAAATGGGAGTTGTTATTAGATCTGCAATCTGTCCCTCAAAGCAGTAGTAATCTCTACCTAGTCCAGTATCAGATCATTCTGTAATCAGATTGTTCTGTAATGCAGGATGAGAGATCATTCTGTAATAAGATCGTTCTGTAATGCAGGATGAGAGATTGTTCTGTAATCAGATCTTTCTGTAATGCAGGATGAGATGTTATAGATCTACAATCTGTCCCTCAAAGCAGTAGTAGTAATCTCTACCTAGTTATTATCACTGCAATCTGTCCCTCACAATCTGTCCCTCACAGTGCTGGCAGCATCCTCTCCCTACACTAACCTGAGAGCATGTGACATGCAGCACTGTGACTCCAGCCTCATATAGAGGCTGGGTCACATGATGCACTGGCCAATCACAGCCATGCCATTAGTAGGCATGGCTGTGATGGCTTCTAGGGAAAACCAGTGAAACGCTTGTTGATTAGCTGCCCTGCAGCTATTCAACATGTGTGATAAAATACCAGAACCCAGAACCCAAACGTTTTTCTCAAACGTTCGGGTTCTAATTCGGGACACAGACACCCGAAAGTTCGGTACGAACCCAAACTTTACAGTTCGGGTTCGCTCAACTCTATTAATGGTGCTTATCAAAAATTAAGTATTGCCTATGCATTTGCACATATTGCAACCGGTATTAACACCAACCTCCAAAGACTGATGAAATCATACTAGAGCAAACCTGGAATATAAAAAGCAAATCAGCAATTGTCATTTCAATGTATCAGTATATCGGGTGAATGGAAGAATTGGCATTAATGGGTATTGCAAGCACCACATTCCTAGAAAGAAAGGGAAAAAGAACAGGTAAGGAAATGTGGGACTTTTGAGGAGCTTATAGCCTAAGGAATGAGCATGACTGGTTACAGTATTAAAAATCCATATATTTTATTGCATTAGAAATATTAAAATCAGGTTAAAAATAAAATTATGTATCAAAAGCTCATACAATCCAATTATAACACCAGACACCTTCAGCATCATACCCACTACATAATTACCTTCAAATATCAAACATGCCCAAATTCCAAAACTCTTGTGCAAAATAACGAAATGACACGCAGGAGTGCTCCACCTCTGTGTATCCACCTACACAGTGGTAAGGACAACCAGAGCTGTCCCAGACACCTGGGTGTATATAATTGCAGCAATTCTCCAAGGAGCAGGTAGGAATAAGTCTCCAAACAATGCCTCTGAATGCGTGTCACTCAGAAACAAAGTGCACTTGATTCCCGTGCACAAAGTAAAAAGCCAAAATTCATAGTATATACATTGCCCCCTTAAGCATGAACATCTGGAGAGGATATGTTAAACATCACAACTTTTGAGCATGATGATGTCACGTGACTCCACCTCTGATGCATTTCATCACGCGATTTGTGACTTCCTCATAGGGTCCCCTATGAGAAAGTCACAGATCACATGATGAAATGCGCCAGTGGCAGTGCCACATGGCATCATCATGCTCAAAAGTTGTACAGCGGCTATTTTAACATATCATCTCCAGATGTCCATGCGTATTGTTGCTTATCAGTTCCCTGGAATATGAAGCACCTTTGAGGAAGCTCATTTAGACCTCAAATTATTTATTTCACACATCTCACAATATTCATTTTTGTAGTGGTGTTGCGCTTTTATGCTTTTTTGTTTTTTGGGTGCGGGAATGCATGTCAGTTTATAGCAGCAACCAAGCACTATATATACTGTGACAATATGCGAGGCAAAGTGGTAGAAAAACGCTACCTGACGCCTCGTATGCGTTTATGTGGAGTGGATTAAGCAGAGTCCGGATTTTACCAGCCATCATGGCAGGGCTGGTTCCGGTCCAGAGTTTGTGGTCCACTGGAGTCCAGCAGGTGAACTTAAATAATCAGGAAGAGATCTCACTTGAGCTCTGGCCTGAACCTCAGAGATGGATCTGAGGGAGCTCTGTGTGCTGCTTTGGACTTTAAACCAAGGTTTGCATTTTGCTTATGTTTTGTGGGTGTCGGGGGCCAGCCCCACACTGTATAGTGAGGAAACTATACTGTTTAATTTAGTGCTGGATGGAAAGGACTTATTTTCTGTTTTGTTTTTTAACCTGCAAACTTATTTATCAATAAACCTGGCAAACCGCCAGATTTTAAGCCCCGTACACACGATCAGAAAATTGTATGGAAAATACTGATTTTCAAGCGATCGTACAATAATCAGAACGTTAGTACGGAGCTTTCGAGAGCCGATCATGACAGTTCATTCGATATTTTCCATCTGAACAAGATCGGACATGCAGGAAAAATTTTCTCGCACGGTGCCCGATCGTACGATTTTCGTTTCATCAGTACAGCTGTGGTTCGAAAATGCAATACAAATACGCTACAACACATCACATCGCTTCCAATTTTCTATTCTGTCGTGCGAGAATTTTCCTGACTAAAGTAAACTCTTCTGATTTGATCTAAGATTAGCATGCGAAAAAAACGGACGGTCATTCGCCTGTTAATCTCATTGTGTGTACCGGGCATTAAGGAAAGTTGCCTGCACGCTGACTATTTTTCCTCCGGAAAGCTGATCCCCACAGGCTAATCTCCCATAATACATATTCTGTATATATTTTTTCCACATATGAGACTTATTTTTTCGGATATCAGATATTTTGCACTTCAGTAGCGCGGTGTTTCCATTGTAGTAGTTGTCAGTTAACTAGTCATGCGGGCATATAAAAATTCACAGTAAATAACATGAAAACACAAACTAGCCTTCTTTCCGGCAGCGCTACTCATGCTAAATATAACAATATAAAGTGCATCAATAAATAAAATGATCATCCATTGACATCAATACAAAGTGCAAAAAATGAAAAGGTGTAATAAACATATAAAGTGCATGTGCTCAAAGTCCAAAAGTGATGAGATGAACAATCAATGTTCGCAAAAGGCCTTCTCTTCCTCCACCATATGTAAAACATAAACACACTGAGGCTCACCAGATTTATCATGTTCAACCAGCTTATCAAATGAGTGAAACTCCCTGTTGTCTCCGTAATCTCTTCAGAAACAATGCTCATAACATGGTGGAGTGAAAAAGAAAGCTTCTCATAGTGTATCATTTAAAACATCTGGACTTTAATTCCAATTAAAATGCGCTTACATATAAAACATGAATCAACAGCCATTCAGATCCAAAATATCGTGTGGTGTGTAGCCGGTGTCAGACCGCTCACTCACATATCGCCGCGGCATCTCCACCAGCTCCTACCATTCAACAGAGTCGTCGTATGGCCACGCTGCTGATGCATTTCGTCACTTCCGACTTGGTCACCTGAATGGCTGGTGATTTATGTTTTATATGTAAGCACATTTTAATTGGAATTAAAGTCCGGATGTTTTAAATGGTACACTATGAAAAGCTTTCTTTTTCACTCCCCATGTTATGAGCATTGTTTCTGAAGAGATTACAGAGACAACAGGGAGTTTCACTCATTTGATAAGCTGATTGAACATGATACATCTGGTGAGCCTCACTGTCTTTGTTTTGCACATGGTGATATTGGTGGAGGAAGAGAAGGACTTTTGCGAACATTGATTGTTCATCTCATCACTTTTGGACTTTGAGCACATGCACTTTATATGTTTATTACAGCTTTCCATTTTTTGCACTTTGTATTGATGTCAATGGATGATCATTTTATTTATTGATGCACTTTATATTGTTATATTTAGCACGAGTAGCGCTGCTGAAAACAAGGCTAGTTTGTGTTTTCATGTTACTTACTGTTTGATTTTAATTAGAAGCAGCAGCAACTTTATATATATATATATATATATATATATATATATATATATATATATAAATATATATATGTTTATTACCCTTGGAGGTTTTACCCAATTTTAGTGCGGTAATTCATTTTATATATAAAAATTCACAGCAACTGAAAAACTTCAATGTTAAAGAAGTGTGGGACATCAAAAGATGCTATATCTTAACGCGTTTCACAGGTTGCGCTTCTTCAGGGGATCATTTTAGTGAAATGGTTTGTATGAAAACGAGTGATACTACTTAATCATGGAGGGGGGGGCAAACTTACCGCGGAACCAGGTCCACAACACAGCTCTGCGTGGGGGACACTTTTTATAGCCACTGTGAAGGAAGAAAAGCATTTCAACTTGGCCCAGGATTCCTCTATTTTGAATCTCATTTGAGGCACAAGTCCCTTGTTTCCTAGCAGACTACTTTGGATGTACAGGGTGTGTGAGTCCCTTCATCTCTTTCATGATTAAGTAGCGTCACTCATTTTCATACAAATGAGTTCATCAAAAATATCTCCTAACGAAGCTCAATCCCGCGAAACGCATTCAGATACAGCATCTTTTGATGCCCCACTCTTCTGTAACATTGGGATGTTGCTATGCATTTTTGTATGCCCGAAAGACTAGTTTGCTGTATATGTAATTATATAATAGTTTTGATGATGAAGATGTCTGGTTTTATATTGGATTATATGACATTTTGATACATAGTTTTATTTTCAGCTTGATTTTAATATTTTAGTGCAATAAAATATATGGAATATTAATACTGTGGTCATTCGTGTTCATTCCTGAGGCTATAAGCACCATATCTAGATAAATGGCTCACTGATGGCTCATCAATTTTTTTTTTTTGCACAAGGTTTTTTATCGCGTAAGGCATAAGTACCTAACACTTAGACATAGCTGCTTAACACTTATAAATGTTAGGCAACACAATTACCTAACATGCGTTAGTGTTAGGCAATTGTGTTGTCCAAAACTCGAAAAACTCCAAGCATTTTCTAACTTGTGCAACTAAACCAGAAGGTCAATGAGCTTGCATATTGCTCTGTGGCCTCGAAAAGCAGGTTCAGTCCTTGTTCCTTATTGGGAACAGGCAATTCCACTTTATTACCTTCCGGTCAGGTAGGAGAGAAGAAGATTGGGAGATATAACCTGTACAGCAGTTACAATACTTTGTTTTAGTGTCTCTTTTTATGGGCACAATGTGCTTTCCCTGAGCTCAGCTGCTCATTATATAGCTTCATAAAATTTTCAAACTAGAGCAAGCATGGATTGTGCCACAGATGGTAAAAGAAGGATAATCATGTAGCTGCAGTATTGATTTCTTATTGAATTACCTCTCTGCAGCACTTAGTACTACTATGTAATCTACTCAAACTGCTTTTACAATATAAAATTTCCATTTTCAGAGGTCAACATAATGCAATCAAGCAGTTCACTTTATATGAGCCCATCATGTGTTTTCTCATCTTAGTCTTGTGTTTTGGCAGGGAGGGGGTTAAAGAGTGTCACAATTGCAAAGATCACAGATAGAGATGTCTGGGGAGATGTCTAAATTGTGGAGGATGCTTAAATGATCTAATAGAATCAAGGGTATCCGCTTCTATGCCATTATTTGCTTCTGCATTATATGAAAGTAAGTAAAATGGAATTGCTCGGATAGTGTTACCATCGTAATGTTGTAAAGAAGCCTACTGGGTTTAATGGAAAGTTTCCTGAAGGACATTAGAAAGTAACAAAGGAAAGCAACACTTTTTTCAACATAAGCTTGTTTTGCTTAAACATATAAAAGATTAAAAATATCTGAGAAGCGACAGTTAGAGTAGTACATTTTAATCTCCATGCTGCATTGCATGTGTTGGGCCTACTTTATAACCCCTATAGCCTGCACTAAAAAACTGATGCTGTCAGCACAGAAATGTGGCACCAAACATGCTGTGAATCCAGCTCCTTCAAGACTAAATGTGGCCCAAATAGAATCTGTCGTTGTATTGGCATAGAAGGGTCTAGGGACTTTCACTCATAATTACTGGGCTTATCGGGAGCTCTCCAAGCACAGTGGTTGTTTTGCTAATTCTTGCTGTTTGTCTAATTCTTTTAGTAAAGCCAAGGAAATGACCCATTAGTATATTAATGTGTCTTTATTAAACAAGAATGCTGCGTATACAAACTATTTCCAACTACAGGAATACAAGACATACAGAGAGCTACAAGTATGCACACATACACTCATTCCCAATGGCATAAGAAGTCTTAATAATTAAATCTCAACTTCAGCCTTTTTTTTTTTGGAGTTAGGAAGAGTTAAAACATCTGCAGTATAATGTACTGGTGCCCCCAACAAGGACGTTTACCTCTACTTCTTGTCCTGGTATGGTTGTTGGAACAAAACATTACAGCACCACACTAAAATGTTAAAATTCCAATGGAAGGCTTTATTTCAAGATATATAGTCAACTCAACAGCCAACTCATTTCAGGGGCTTTATCAGGTGCCCCCAACAAGGACATTTACCTCTACTTCTTGTCCTGGTATGGTTGTTGGAACAAAACTTTAGAGCACCACACCAAAATGTTAAAATTCCAATGGAAGGCTTTATTTCAAGATATATAGTCAACTCAACAGCCAACGCATTTCAGGGGCTTTATCAGGGCTACAATGTGGTATGAAAAAATATATGAAAACCGTAAAACAGCAGTGACCATACTAATAAAAAAGCAATCACAATAAATGAAAAAGAATAATAAAAAAAAATCATACCAGTGACGACAAAATGCCAAAAGTATATAAAAAAGTATGGTGTAACATCGGGACTATTTCGGGGACTTTACGCAACCGACAACTCAACTGATATATAGAACTTTATTTCGGAAGGTAACCTTAAAATTGTAAAACCACACCACGAGATTTCAAAACAAGGTTGTTGGTATGGTCCTGTTCTTCATCTCCATTTACAGGAACAACCCCCGTGGACTATTTCGGGGACTTTACTCAACCGACAACTCAACTGATATATAGAACTTTATTTCGGAAGGTAACCTT